>JAYKKT010000054.1:7620000-8150000 GCA_036023115.1 Brasenia schreberi | reverse complement strand
GTCCCCTTCACACGATTTTCTCGAACGTTAAATAAAACGGACAACACAATAAAGAGGTGATATATCCTACATCATTACTAATGTGGCAAAGAAAGGAAAATAATACGAATGACGAAGTCATTCCATACACATACAAATATTACGAATATATTCAAGTTACCAATTTCCACCATAGATATCCTTCGAAAGTATCCTGAATAATATAAATATTAACAACATATATATGCAACAGCCATATCACACATAGATATATATAAATCATAATTATGCCACCATAATATGTATCCCACATTGGCAAATGTCATGACATTATGTACAATGACTATGCATACAGTATATGCACAATGCGTGTAGACATAACCACTCATCATGTACAATGTGTACTCATGTTATACTCCATGTCAGCTACATTCGAGTTTCAGATGAACATCCCAAACAATGCTGATCCCCCTCAATACCACTCCACGAAACAAGTAATAGTGGATTGTCAGGCGACCAATGCGTTGCAATAGTGTTCCACGACCAGTGTATACAATGTGATTGCATAATCATAAGTGAATCAACCCCCTCAATACTGCATACGTGCCACGAAAAGTATAGGTTTATTCAAGGCCCCCGTTGCATTCAGTTCACACGTAAGTTCTCAATCACTCCTATAATGGCATAATCATAACGCCGATCGGGATATTATAAATGTATAATGCAAGGTCCCAATCCCGTATTCTCATTCACCCTAGTCAATACCATTCCCGATGGATTGTACCATTCCGTTGATATTTTCCTGGTTATCAACCGTTGTCCATATTAAAGTAATCGTCCATATAATTGTTTCAATACCATTTGCATCAAATGTGATATTATATAACCGTCCACGCGGGCTACATAGTACCAACTTGTCATACGGGTTTCCTCGATAACTAGTCTCATCCGACTCGCTCGTATATATGACGTTTCGGGTTATAAAAGGCGAACCACATCCGCCTCGACTAAATCATCCATCTAATGTTTCGGGTCCGTATTTCGGGCCCAAAAGCATAATGTCAAATGCATGCTATCACGAGGATTTCAATCATGCATTTCATACTCCACAAGCCAAAAACAATCATCAACAAATTTGGGTCCCACTCATGCGAACGATAACAAAGTTGTCATTCATAATCAATTTTGGACATTTCATTATCTCATAAAGTTTTATCATTGTTCATTTCTTTGTCCTTAATAAAATTCAATGTCTTATGATTCGCAGTCTTAATTACACTCATTTTTCTTTAGAGGTCAAGATCTACTATTAGTTTTATGCAAATAGTTTTATGCTAAAATTTCATTTTCTTTCTTTATATCTTTTGAATCCCTAATTAATTTCTAATTATCAAATTAACTAAGTTTCACTTCAATTTAGTATTTAGTATAAAATCCTCCCTAAAGGGATTCTCTTGATTTGTTAAGTTCTCTACTTTAAATTTATGCATACACACTTAGAAAATTATCCTAAAGTTCTCCAAGTCTCACACACTCTTGTCCTTCCTTTAATTAAAATTATTCTAAGTTTGAGGACAAAATTTCATTCTTAGTTCCTTACATTTTATGAATCCTTAGTTGAATGTCTAATCACTTAAGTGTTCAAAGTTCCCTTTTATACAAAATTTCCTCTTAGTTACCCTAAATGGCCGTGAGCCTAAGTTAATGGAATCAAATATTCATCTTCTTAATCCATTGTTTTAATTCCTCAAGCAAAATAATAATACATAATAATAATAATAATAATAATAATAATAATAATAATAATAATAATAATAATAATAATAATAATAATAATAATAATAATAATAATAATAATAATAATGAATAATAGCAATAATAATAACAATGGCAATAACAACAACAACAACAACAACAATAACAATAATAATAATAATAATAATAATAATAACAATAATAACAAGAATAATAACAACAACAACAACAATAAAAATAATAACAACAACAACAATAATAATAATAATAACAATAATAAAAATAAAATAATAACAATGATAATAATAACAATAAAAAATAATAATAGTAATAACAATAGCAATAACAATAACAATAATAATAACAATAACAACAACAACAACAATAATAATAATAACAACAACAACAACAACAACAACAATAATAATAATAATAACAATAATAATAATAATAACAATAACAATAATAATAACAACAATAATAATAATAACAATAGTAATAACAATAACAATAATAATAATAATAACAACAACAACAATAATAATAAGAGTAATAATAATAATAACAACAACAACAACAATAACAACAACAACAACAACAACAATAATAATAATAATAGTAATAATTAAAACAATAATAAGAATAATAACAATAACAATAACAATAATAATAACAATAACAACAACAATAACAATAACAATAACAATAACAATAACAATAACAATAATAATAATAACAATAAATAACAATAACAATAACAATAACAATAAATAATAATAATAATAATAACAATAATAATAATAATAATAATAATAATAATAATAATAGTTAAAAAATGGGCTTCTCGAGCCCTGCCCTGGCCCATTGGGACATCAAAGCCAGGGCCCCCAACCCCCAACGGCTAGTGATGTAGCCATTGGGGGCTGGCTATGACCAACCCCCTCCCTTTCTCCCCTTCACTCCTCTCAATGTACTCTCTCATTCTCTCCCTTATGTATTCTTCTATAAATACTCTACTAATCTACAATTTTTCTCAAGCCTTTTGTGGCTAAATAATATTCCTTTTTTTATTTGTACATTTGTTGCATATGCTTTTATTATAGCCTTCTTTCTAAGGCTTTTGCGAGTGATACTTTGAGGTGATATTCATCAACCTTCCATTGGCACACTAAAGCATCATCTTCATTACATGGTATCAGAGCCATTTTCAATCATGGAAATGCCGATTGTTACCTCGAGAAGCATGTCAATAGTGTTCTTGGTTTTATTGTAAGTTTACTTCTTTATAATTATTTTTCTCCTTGAAATATGAATGAAAAGAGATGATTTAATTTTTGTTTAACACCTTCAAACTACAAAACATGAGCTAAAACTATGGAAAATTATTTATATTTCAAAAAATTATGCAACTACGTAAGTGATTCGAAGGTAGAATCCTCCATTAGTGTTACGCTTGAGCAAAAAGAAGAATATGAGGGAGGTTATCGAACGGTCCTATTGGTGCTCATGAATAATGTAAATGAGCACACTAGGAACACTTTGGCCGACTTCACTAATGTAAGAGAAGAATGAGAATACTTAGAAAAATCTCATGTTCAAATTGATGTTTCTCGTATAATGGCATTAAGAGATAAATTGGTCTCTCTTAAACAAGGAGATTATGGGATAAACGATTTCTTTGGCGAATATTCCAATATTTAGAACCAACTATATGGTTATAGAAAGAAATGTACACAATATCTTAATGAGAGACAATGTGAAGATAATAAAAATTTTGTATATCAAATTTTATGAAGTTTTCGAGAAGAATTTGAAGGAGTTAGGTCATCTTTTATTCATCGAAAGCCATTTTCTACTAAAGAAGAGGTTCTTATCGATCTTCAAATGGCGGAAAAAAGAATGTGAAGGCTTATCATCCTTCCCATTTCAAAAACGAAAGATCAAGCGAAGTAAGAAAGGTTATTTGCCATCATTGTAGTAAAGCCAGGCATATAAGGCCAAATTGCCTTAAATTGAAAAAAAAGGTGGCCTTAGTGGAAGAACATGCTTCATCTTCCATCATTACACTTCAAGAAAAAGTGAAACAACTTGAAGCTCAAATGAAAGAGAAAGTAACAGTTGTGCGGTTTGCTCTTCTTCAACAAAAGAAATTCAAAGTATGACCTCTTAGATTCTTGATTCGGGTGCTTCATTTCATATGACTTCTAATGAAAGAATTTTAAACTCATGTATTAAAAAATCTTTATCTTCTATTTACACCGTGGATGAAATAAAATTAGATGTAGATAAAATTGATGATTTACAAAATAAAAATTTTGAAATCTTCAAAATTAGTGTTGTTTCAAAACTAAATTTAAACTTACTCTCTGTATCTCAAATTTCAGATAAAAATTGTGTTGTAATATTTTCATCCACGGGATGTATTCTAAATGATCGCCTCTCGAAAAAGGTGTGGTCGTGGTAATAGAGAGGACGAACTTTACATTATAGATTATTTGCATAGTATAGGATATGTTAATGTTTTGACAAATGATGCTCTTTTATAACATAAGAGAGTAGGACATCTTAATGGTAAAAAATTGTATCAATATCCTCTTTGAATAAAATCTAAGAAATATTTTTCTTCCAAAGATTGTGTTCTTGGTAAAATACAACATCTTGCATTTTCAAATAAAACACATGTTACCATAAGACCCTTTGAAATAGTTCATTCGGATGTACAGGGTCCGACACCCATTTTGTCTAAAAGAGGTATTTCCTATTATGTTATTTTTATAGATGATTTTACTAGGTATACATGATTATATCTTTTAAAAGCAAAATCCGATGTCTTTCAAAATTTTGTTATATTTCATAATCTTGTAAAAAATCAATTTGATTCCGAAATCAATATTTTTAGATCTGATTCAAGAGGAGAGTTTATGTCAAAGAATTTTAAAATTATCTCAATACGTTTGGAATTATACATCAAACATCTTGTTTTAAGACTCTTCAACAAAATGGTATTTTCAAACATAAACATAGACACATTTTGAAAACCATAAGAACCTTGCTTTTATCAAGTAGTGTTCCTAAAAATTTTTAGACAGAAGCTATTATGACTATAGTCTATTTAATTAATCAGATGCCCTCTTCGGTTTTACAAAATTTGTCTTTTATGGATGTCCCTTTTTCTTTGGAAAGGAACCTCATATTACAAAGGAAACTCCCGTCTTCAAAGGAGAGCAACACTAGTGAAGATGGTTTCTCAAAGGTTCTGATTTAACTTTCGAGTTTTTATAATGATGTTCCTCCTGTGAAAGGGTCCACTTTGGAATTAATGAAACCAAATGAATTAAATGTTGAAAATGATGAATCTTATGAATCTTACAATAAACAAATGCCATCTCAAAATGGAAATGCTAAAACTATAGAGATGTGTGTGAAATAGTATAAAGGTCTTACTTATTCAAAGGAGTATGAAACACTGAAAAGAAAGGAACCATTCCTACAGACATCACCAAAAATCTAATCAGAGATATTGGATCATGAAATTCATGATAATTTTCCAAAGAACTCTGAAAAATAATGCTCTAGGTATTTACTTTGAGTCAAATTCTTCGAGAATCCAACTTAATCTTGCTCACATCGCTCTTAAGAAAGGTGTTAGGTCTTGTACAAAACATCCCTTTGTCAAAATTTTTTTATATCTTACAATAATCTTTCGTCTTCATATTTGTGCCTTTATCTCACGGGTGTGTAGTGTAGCTATTCACTAACGGTATCCGAGGAGACTCTAAATGTTTTACGAGTGGAGAGAAGTTGTTCTTGAGGAGATAAGAGCTCACGGAGAAGAATGCTACTTAGGAGAAAGTGGATTCTGGGATTGGGAAGACAATTGTTAGGTTGTAAATGGGTATTCATCGTAAAGTACAACCAGGTTGGATCCTTGGGAAAGATCTGAAAGCTTCGCCTAGTAGCTAAAGGCTTTACTCGAACATATGGAGTGGACTACTTTGAGGACGTTTTTCCTAGTGGCAAAAACTAAATATAGTTCGGGTGCTCTTGTTAGTTGCAGCTAGTGATTGGCCTTTGAATCGGCTAGATATGAAGAATGCTTTTTTGAATGGTTGGTTGAAGGAAGAAGTATATATGGAGCCTCCTTCTGGTCTCAATCTTCCTAGAAACTAAGTCTTAAAACTCAAAAGAGCTTTATATGGTATCAAACAAGCTCCCAAAGCTTGGTTTGATAGAACGACTGAATTCATGACATTGCATGATTTTACTATCTATTATACTGACATAACTTTGTTTATAAGAAGATCCTCTACAGGTATTATTATTCTTTTGCTCTACATCGATGATATGATTATTACAGGTAGTGATAATTATGGTATCCAGTAAATCAAGCAAGAACTTTGTAATATGTTTAAAAAGAAGGATCTTGATCAACTTTCTTATTTTCTTACCATTGAGGTAACTCGTGATAATAGAAGTTTCTTTTTATCACAAACCAAGTTTACTAATGATATTATTCTTAGATTAGGTATTACAGATGATAAAGTTATTGAGATACCTGAGGTAATCAACCAAAAGATGTGTCTAGTTGATGGCGAACTTTTGAGTGATCCCACACCTTATAAACAGGTGGTTGGAGCACTCACCTACCTTACCATAACACGACTAGATATTGCCCATGCCATTCATACTTTAAGTCATTTTCAACATATGCCTACCTCAGTGCATATGAGTGTTGTTATGAGGATTGTTCGTTATATTCGATAAACCCCAAGTAAGGGAGTATTTCTATCATCTTCCTCTTTATCCCAATTGCTTGAATATATTGATGCTGATTGGGGTGGTGATGTAAATGATAGGAACTCTACCACCGGATACTACATATTCCTTGGTAACTCTCTTATCTCATGGAGATGAAAGAAACAACAAAAGGTGTCTCTTTCCTCCACCGAAGCTGAGTACCGTACAATAGCCAACACAACTACTTAACTAACTTGATTGCGATGACTACTTTAGGATTTGGGCATACAATTGGAAGCTCCCCCAATCATGTTCTGCGACAACAAAAGTGTTATGTATACCAACAATCATAAATTTCATGAGCGTACAAAGTATATAGAGATAGACTATCACTACGTTCGTGAAGAGCATCTACAAGGCAATTTAATATTACAGTTTTTAAAATTAGAGTATCAACTTTCAGATATCTTTACCAAGTCATTACTTACTCATCGATTTTAGTCTTTAATTAGCAAACTTCAGGTCATTGAGTTGTCAGTTTGAGGGGGTATTAGAAAATGGCTTGCTCGGGCCCGACCCTAGCAGGCCTTGGCCCATTGGGCCATCAGGGTCATGGCCCCGAGGGTCAATAGCCGTTGGGGGCCCAGGCCGCCAACGGCTAGTGATGTAGCCGTTGGGAGCTGGCTGTGAGTAGCCCCCTCCCTTTCTCCCTTTCACTCCTTCTCTCAATGTACTCTCTCATTCTCTCTCTTATGTATTCTTCTATAAATACTCCTCTAATGTATAGTTTTTCTCAAGCCTTTTGTGGTTAAATAATGTTTCTTTTTTATTTGTGCATTTGTTCCATACGCTTTTATTATAACATTCTTTCTAAGGTTTTTGCAAGTGATACTTTGAGGTGATATTTATCAACCTTTCACTGTTACATTGAAGCATCATCTTCATTACACTCTACAGTGGCAATGTTCGCATAAGAACTTATTAGTTCCCCTTACAACTCCATCTTGTGATAAAGGTTTGTGGGTGTTAATTGTGAGAAGGCATTTCCATAAAACCTAAACCTTTTTACGGAGGCTTGGGTTAAAGATTGGAAGGTCTTGTCTCTTCTAAGTTGAAGAGCTGAGAACCATTTGAAGGCCTTCTCCTTTCTCCATGCTTGTGTTTGGTTGTTGTTCATAGAAAAAGAGTAACGTGATCGAGGATCTCCCGTTCCATTGAATTTATACAACTCGAAGGTTTTGCCCTCATTATCCCTATCATAGTCCGAAAGATATAGGTCTTTTAGATTCAATTCTTTCTTATCTTTTCTTTGTATATCATTCATACGTTCCATCTGTCTTTTGACCTTCCATTATCGGCTTTCTTACGATCTTTAGAACTCTTGATGGAATACTTAGAACCTTATCTTCACTATTAGAGTTTAAGATCACTACTTTTTTCTTCTTCTTGTTTTCCTTTCTTTCTTCACTCTTTTCTTTCCTTCCTTTACTTTTTAATTTTCTCTAATTCCTTTATCGATTGGGCTTCCTTATAGTTCAAGTCATCTTCAAAATCACTAGTGTTAGACTAGGAAGACAGGTTTGCTTTTAATTTTGAGTCACTACTTTGATGTCGCCACTTAGATTTGGGAAAGGTTTTAACTTTCAATTTCTTCTCTTTTAAAGAAGATAAAGAGCCATTAGGAATTTGGAGACACCCGTCCAAATCCTATTGGACTTTCAGGAGTTCTAAGGGAAGCATTTTATCCCCATCATGGAAACTCTTCTTCATCCTACTCATTAGTCTAGTCTTATATTTATTGAGAGGGATAGCATTTATCTAATACACCAGACATGGTTAACAAGTAAGACTAGACAAAAATATACAAGAGAGAAGTAAACAATATGAAACGTGAAAAACGATTCAGAGGTTATGCAAAATGCAGGTGAATATATATATATATCCAATAGTGCAAATAGAGGGCAAATTCAAACAAGCAACCTACATGAATTATGTGTATGTGCCCTAAAAATAAAAAATTGATCAAATACCTCCGATTTATATTTTAATAGATATATCCAAGTACTACAACTAAGCCTTAATAGATATATCCAAGTAAATTGAGTAAAATCATCTACAAATATCACATAATATTGGACTCCTCCATTGAAAACAACAGGGGCAGAATTCAAAAACTTTGCTTGGTACATAATTTCTTTCTCTAAAAGGAAGATGATGTATTTTTTCGAGAACATATTCTTTAAAATCAAATTTTTGATCCCCAATTTTTTTTTTTTAAGAAAGGAAAATTACATAGTTTATTCATATCCAAATATCCAGGTCGTTTATGCCAAAGAGTAGCATCATGGGCTACATTACAAGATTCAAAATTTGGCACAAATAAACAATCTATTTTATATAATCCACTTTCTCTATGGCTTTGACTAATCACCTTCTTCGATAGGTGATCCTACACCATACAATGCTTGGATGAGAAAGTGACTATAAGCAAAGAAAGAAGCAAAAAAGGCCATAAGTAAAACAAAAGTTAAAATTTGGAAGGATTTATATAAAAAAACTCAACTCAAAAGATAATGAAAGGGATATTTTTAGGATAACTAGGGCTAGAGATAAGAAAACTAAGGATTTTAATTTTGTTAGATGCATGAAAGACGAGGATGAGAAAATTCTAGTGGCAAATGATGATATAAAAAATAGATGAAAAACTATTTTTATAAACTTTTTAATGAAAATAAAGATGTTAGTATTATATTAGGAGAGTTAGCTAAATCAGAAAAGTATATAAACCACAATTTCTACTGACGTATTCAAAAGAATCAAGTCAAAGAAGCTCTTAAACATATGAAGGGTGGTAAATCGGTAGGACCAGACAATATTCCTATAGAATTTTGTAAAATCCTAAGAGAAACAGGAATCACTTGGTTCACAAGACTATTTAATGAAATATGGAGAAACCACAAGATGCCCGAGGAATAGAGAGCGAGTATACTTATACCCATATACAAGAATAAGGGAGACATTCAAAATTGTGCGAATTATCGGGGTATCAAGTTAATGAACTATATTATGAAATTATGAGAAATAATTATTGAACGTAGGTTAAGATAAATATCGAGTACAAGAGAGAACCAATTTGGATTCATACTAGGCATATCTATTATTAAAGCGATTCACCTTTTCAGACGTCTTATAGAATATTTTAAAGCAAAAAAGAAAGACCTTCACATGATATTTATTGATCTAGAAAAAGCTTTCGATAGGGTATCGAGGAAGGTTCTTTGCAGAACCTTAGAAAAAAAAGGTATCTCATTGACATACATAAATCTTATGAGGGACATGTATGATGGTGCAAAAACATGTGTGAGGACTCATGAAGGAATGACAGACTTCTTTGAAGTTAATATGGGGTTATATAAAGGATCAACTTTAAGTCCATACTTATTTATAATGTTGATTGATGAGTTAACAAAACATATTCAAGATGAAGTACCTTGGTGTATATTATTTGCAGATGACATTGTGTTAGTGGAGGAGTCTAAGGAAAAAATTAATAGAAAAATGGAACTATGGAGAGAAACCATAGAAAGTAAAGCTTTCGACTTAGTAGAACAAATACAGAATATATGGAATGTAAGTTTGATCATTTGGTTACTTCAGAGGAAATAGAAACTAAAATTGGTACACATTGCATCCCTCAAAAGGAAAGTTCTAAATACCTAGGGTCAATTTTTCAGAGTGATGAAAGAATTGATGGAGATGTTAGGCATAAAATTAATGCTAGTTGGTTAAAATAAAGAGGAGCATCAGATATTCTTTGTGATAAGAAGATACTATTAAAGTTAAAAGATAAATATTATAGAGCAACAATTAGACCTACCATGTTTTATGGTTTGAGTGTTGGGCAGTTAATCATCAACATGTACAAAAAATGTTTGTGATATAAATGAAGATGTTGAAATGGATGAGCGGTCATGCAAGAAAAGACCGTAACATAATGAGGTTATTAGAAACAAATTAGGAGTGACACCAATAGAAGATAAAATGAGAGAATATCGATTAAGATGGTTTAGACATATAAAAAGAACATCAAAAGAAGAACCTATAAGAAGGTATGAACAACTAGATTTTGAAAGTATTAAAAGAGGTAGAGGACGACCACAAAATTATTGGAAAGAAACAATAAAGAATGATCTTGCTTATTGTGATTTAAGTGCTAACATAGCACATGATAGGGCTGTGGAAATAAAGAATACAAGTAGCCAACCCGTCTAGTATGGGAAAAGGCTTAGTTGTTGTTGTTATACTGTTTACTCGAAATTAGAAGATTCAGAGATCGATGAGATTAAGTTGATTTCTGAATCCTTTCTGGAAAGGGTTTGATTCATACACAGAAATTGCTCCCCGTACCAACCGCCCAGATCCCAGGTCAAACACGAAGACTGAAATTGAATGACCAAAACCTTGTGTCATCAAGTGCCGGTTGATCCAAAATCTGTCTTAATCACAGTAGATAGATTTTGTCATCTATCAACTCTAGCATGTTAGTGATGCAAAAGGTCACCGCAAAAGGCCACAGCCACCATGTGTGAACCAACTTTTTGTTTCTTACTGGATCAAGCTTTTTGACTGAAATTTCTTAGTTGGTGGGTTGCAGCTAGTAGTCGTCGAGGAATACCTATGCCTATGATAAGACTTCTTTATTTGTCATTGGGATCTAGCTTTTCGGTTGAAATCTTTTAGTTGGTTGGTCTGGAACTGAACTAAACACTACCTCGGTTCAGTTACAGTTCCACCTTGCGGAACTGGAAGCGAAGCCTGGTTTGGATCCATGTTTTGGTTCCAATTCTAATTTCATTGGTTTTCCAAATGAAACCTGAATGAAATTGGACTTGTACCCAGACATTGGAACCAGCTTGCACTCGGAGCCCAAAACGGAGGACATTGGACTCAGACTAGGAGGGAGGTCAGTTTGGTTCCAGTTCCAGTCTCTGGAACGTGATCGACTTTGGAATTGGCCACGTCTCCATAGAACCAATCATTCATCTGATCACTCCTCGTTTAGCTGTTAAGCTTAGGAAGGATTGGCTCACTTTGAAGCATGAATGTTACATTCCAGACATTGACGGCCAGAATACCTTCCTGTGTCCACCATCATAATTCTAATATGGATGCCAAATGATGCAATTCAGCTCATGAAACTAGAAACAAATATCTTATCAACAACATGAGAAGCACTGTATTACATGAATTGAAAGACATTCAGGTTTAGTATAGCCTATCCTTAGGCTCAGCAACCAAAATGCCAGACGTGGACATAAAAATCTATTTAAGACTTTACCTAACTGTCCTCAAATCCAAATATCAGAGGTGCAGTCACCTCCTGGATATCTCATCTCATGAGCTAATGAAGGGCCATCAGGCTCGAGCCCAAAATCAACAAAGAAGTTTGGGTTTAGCTTCAATCCGCCTTTGTCTGTGTCAACATCGATCTGAAGCATATGCGAGCCTTTCTCCAAGAGATCCGGATAGAATTGCCGGTCCCACGTACTGAACAACGAGTTAGTCACATACAGTCTCTTGCCATCCAAGCTCAACTGGATCATTTGTGGTCCACCTCTAAGTTTGTTTCCCTGCAAAATATTTTGATATTGAGAGTCCACAATGACTCGACATGGGCAGCGTGACAAATGAGAGGTATATTAATGAATTACATACTTGAACTAATGGAACATCAAACTGGAATTCATTATCATCTTCAGAAACAGCAAATATTTCACTTCCCTCCTGAATTTGGCCGCCAACCCATACCTGCCCTGTCAAAATAGGCTTTTCAGGATCCTCAATATTGTACTGTCTCACATCTCCATGAAGCCAATTTACAAAGTAAAGGAAGCGATCATCCAGCGAAATCAGGAAGTCAGTTATGAGCCCTGGCATCTCCGGTAGAATCCAATTTCGAACCTTCAAAGGGTTCACTACTGTTGCAACCTATAACAGCAATGCAAACACTTAAGCTCTCTCTCCAGGCAAGCATGCGCAAGCATGAATCAAAGAAAATGTACCTCATGGCTCCAGAAACCATTTGAAGTTTTGAAAAATCTAACCATGTTACTGCTGAGAGCACATCCAACAAAACCTGTATCTTTTGATGGGTCATGAAGAAACCGAGTCTGCAGGTCAGCAGTAAACCAGTTAGAAATCACGATAGACAAGCACAAGGTGTGAATGTGATGATGTGTATGATATTGACCTCCAATGGTAGGAGTCCCGTGCTACCGAGGTCCAAAGTCTGTTTGAGTACACCATCCGGCCAGCTGTATACATGCAGGTGCCTTCCATAAAGGCCATCTTGGACATGCTGGAGATTGAAGCCTTTTGTAAAAGCTGCAGGTGCTCCCCATGATGAACTGATCATGACCTTATGGCGGGGTTGATACCAAAAGTCATAACCAAAAAGAGGTCTATTTCCGGGCTTCTCCCACCTAGGGATGTTTCATCGATTAACAGAGTTATGCAACAAACTTATGAACAACAACTAAGCCTTTTCCCACACTAGATGGGACAAACTTATGAAGTTCATATTAAAATGAATCTCCTAGCAGATACAACAAAGAGGAAGTCCAGAAATGATATTATAGAGGGAGGCTACCAAAACTAATGTAGAAGACATGTCCAGTTCCAGGTAACCTGGAACCCAGAACCAGAACCAAACAGCTCTAGGGGCTGTTTCAGTTTCGGAACCACCGATTTCGGGGTTCTAGTTTCAGAACCAAAACCACTTTGAAACTGAAAAATTTTTGGTAAAAGGGCAACATGAAGGATTCAAACTCCCGTCTAACTCAACGGTTGACCACTTTCTAGCATTCAGCTGAGTGCAAACTTCTACATAATATATATATATATATATATATATATATATATATATATATATATATATATATATATTTTTTAACATGCATTTTAAAACTGCCGGTTTCGCTTTTAGGCCGGTCCTTAATAACTATGAACCGTAATCAAAGAGGTTACTCGAGTCCGGTTATGGTTTCGGAGCTGGTTTCAGTTATCGACGGTTTCAGGGTCGGTTTGATTATGGTTCGAATTGCTGGGCCGGTTCTGAACAGGCCATGTCTAGTAGAAGTGATGAAATATTCAGATTAAATAAGGCAATTGATAAAAGACAACATGCACATAGTAGTCTTGCTTGATGCAGTCCTGTACCAAAGATTTCGATTTTTGTTATAATGGATCGAGTAACACCAAGACTGTCACTGGGAGCCATCTAATACATTCATGGCATCTATCATACGATTCACTAGCTCAAGAGTAAAGAACACAGGAACTTCCACAAAACAAAATTATGTGAAGATGATATCGAAAAGCATATGCAGTAACAGAAAGGTGAGAAGAGAAATCAATCTTTGAATACCTTCCCTTGACATTGAAATCTGAATCAAGAAGAAGAAATCCATTCCCATCAGCGTTCCCGTCCTTGTCTCCAAGACAAGAAATCATGATGTCACCGGACGCCAGGCAATGAGAAGTATGTGGATATGATAACCCGGTTTTTTGCACTATATCGGCGGGCTCAACAACCTTTTTCAGAGATGGTGCCCTAGGATTTGTTACCGTATCAATTACATATATGCGACCAGACCTGAAATCAATGACATTATATGATGAGCATCAGTCAAAAGGGTGAAGTACAGTTTTACAAAATGATACATCATGATAGATTCAAATACATAGAAGAAACCGTTACAACTTTGTAGGAAAGCATCAAATAGATCAGAACCAAAGACTTGCTTGAGTGGGAAGGGCTTCTAGCAGCGTTCCGTGCAGTCAGGAGTTCAAATCCCATAAATGTGACAATCTTGCAAAAGCCAATGCTCTGCATAGGCTGGAGGCCAAGATTCTAGTCTTCGAGTTCTACATTGTGCCATTCCAACACATCAAAAGGTGGTTTCCCCAAGCAGAAACCCCCAACAGGGTCTACCAGATGCTTCTAGTAGTAAAGATTACCTCCATATCTAGGAACAACGGAAATAGTGAAGAGAGAAAATACAGGGCAAGAATATAAATACTGGGCCACTTACAGCAGTGATGGGAGGATCAAGTAGCGCCTTTGAGCCAATGAATCATTGTAACACGAGCTGCAGGCATTCCAACCAGAATGATGCAATTCATCACCCACGTAAGAAACAGGACATCGGTGTATAACCTTAGAATATGTAGGGGACTTTGGATCCACATCCACTGTGGCAACGTAATCTGGCTTATTTCTACCAGTTCCTGAATTAACCAGAAGAGAACTAAACATAAGCAACCCATGATGGTGACAACAGCTAAGATCAGTAACAGAGACTTGAAGGCAGATCAATGTCATTAACTTGAAGCTTTTGTTGCATTATGTTGTAATTGATCCAACATTCTAATAAAAAACATCCCAACAAATTACGCCAAAGAGCGAAGGCTAATTCAAGGGTTCCATTAAAGGGTCAACTCGAATGACCTTCAAGTTAAAGATCATGGGTTCATTAGCGGGGGAGCACATATCTCGTAGACCCCGAGATTGCCAATCCAAAAGAAAAGAGAAAGAACATTCCACCAAATTTAATGCTAATTCAAGGGCATCTTACAGAACCATAGTAGACAGAGAGAGAGAGATGATCACAGAGATCAACTCAGAGCTTTTGATTTGGATCCTCGATTAAAATTTCGTGCTAATTCACTAGCCAAAATTACAACTAACAAAAAGCATTAAAGGGAAAATTTGAAAAACATACCAAATGTAGAAGATATTGAATATAGAGAAACTACATACGCCTCTTCTATTCAGCAAGGTTCTCATAATTAAAGATCAAATAGAAATGAGATTGTTTCGTCTATGACTATTTTCATACAAATCGTTTCTATCTACAATTCGAGAGCCAATGACGAACATAAATTTGATCGATGACTAAACCAAGACATGTTTAATATACTAATCTTCACCCACGTAAAAGAAAAAAGGGAAAAGTGAGAACACAAAACATGAAAAACAAAGAAAAAAATCGTAAGAGAAAGGAAATTGCTCCTGCAGAACAGCAATTACACAAAAAGAACCAAACCAAAACAGGAATTGGAACCATTCAGAAAACAAAAGGGCATCATAGAATTGCAGTAGAGCTTTCACACTCTGCCACACAAATCACTAAGGCACTTCAAACTGTTCGAGAGAGAGGACCATTGTAAACAGCAGTGACGTAAAGGATGGACTCTCGAGGGCCAGCCATGGCATCTACGGGAGAGGCATAGCCTGGACCCTTCCCATGCCTGCAGCAGCAACCATTCGTCTCAACACCAACACTACTAGCAGACTGTGCCATGTCTGCAGCCATCTCTTCTTCCTCCTTTCGATTATTCTCGAGACCTTCTTCTCCTCACTACTAATTAACAAAACCAATCACAAGAATTCCAGAGAGAGAGAGAGAATTTATAAGCCAACAAAGGCAGCCATTGTAGAAAACCAAAGTAGCAACTCAAAGGCGTAAGGCCTTTTGTTGCGATAACTGACGGCTAGCGTAATCTTGTCAGAAATCCGTCCAAGGGGGATGTATAAGGGAATTCAAGGAAAGATTGATATATTAGGAGAAACTAGCAGGAGATAGGTGCACGTGTGAACGTGGCCGTCGATCAACGGTTCAAGGGCAGGACAGACAGAAAGTGCGCGTTTCAAGACTGAGAGATGGCAATGAGGCAGGGGATAATACGGCAAAGCCGTCACAAATTAAACAATTAGATGAATTCTTTTAATTTATTTTTACTGAAGCCTTCAGAAATAAATTAAAATAACGTAACTATAAACTAAACAATTGATTATTTTGAGCTTCTTTTGGATCATCCGTGATGGGCTTGATCAAAGATTTTGTTTCCTTTTTCATTCTTACATGAATTGAACAAATAACTCTACTTAATTCCTTGGTTCGTTGTTTTCATATTAGATACAGTAGACAGGTTCCTTTTCATACTAGATGCACTAGACAGATTGCGGTTTACTCAATAGTCGAATCAAGGGTGACAATTCGTGTTCCGGCATGTCTCCATATTTGTGTCAATGTGATGGTTGTGTCAAAAATAGATCAACATCAAAGACAGACCCCTTATTTTTCGGGTTGCTTTTCCTTTGGGGGGAGAATTGATGGGCCTAGGCCCAAAAGGACAAACATTACATTTTTGGGATATATTGCATTCTCATCTCTTACTCATATAAGAGATTACCCTTCCATGTCCCAACCCTCAAAGAAGAACGTTTGTGTTACCCTTTTAACAATCAGTGTAAAACTTTATTGAATTTATATATCATCGATTATAAACATTATCAGCATTGTGTTAGGTTATTCCATCTTAAGAGTGCATTGAAGAGCCCAAATATGATAAAAAATAAGCAAGGGCCTCTCCATATTCGTTTGAATGTAATGAATCAATTGTAGAAAGGGTTCCCATTACCAACAACTGTGGGTAAAGAAGTTAGTCTTACTATGTTGTCATCCAAATATAATGAATAAATTACAAAGAAGGTCTCTGCATTTTTAGAATGTATGGATGCAGGAGTAAGGAAGCTAATTTTAGATAATAAGATTCGTATTGTTACTTGGAATATTGGAATATTAACGGACAAGCTAATAGAGGTCATAAACACTATGATTAGAAGAAAGATTCACATTTTGCATTTACAAGAGACAAAGTAAGATGTTGAAAAAGCAAGAGATTGAAAATATAAATTTTAAGTTATGGTACTCAAGAAAGTAAAAGGCTCGAATAAAGTTAGTAGTATTGTAAATAAATATTTAAAGGATACTATAGTAGACATACCACAACATGTTAATCGAATAATGATAGTAAAATTAGTGTTAGGAGTAGAGACTTTGAATATAATTTGTAATCATACACCTTAAGAAAGATGAGAAGTTAGCATAAAGAATGTATTTTTAGAGTTGTTAGATAAGGTAATTCAAAGAATTTCACAAAGAGATGATTTGTTTGAGAATATATTTAAATGAAAATATTTGTAAAATGACATTAGGATATAAGATATTTATGAAGATTATGATTTTGAGGATTTAAATAAGAAAGGTAAGGGGATTTTAAATTTTACTATGACATATGATCTCTTTATAGCCAATATAATTTTTAAAAAACGAGATGAACATTTAATTTCTTATATGAGTGGCTTGTCAAAAACATAAATTGATTCTTTTGATTGTAGGAGAAAAGATATATCATTTTGTAAGGATTGCAAGGTATATAAAAATCTTAGGAGAAATGGGTATCACTTGGCTTACAAGATTATTTAATGAAATAGAAAGAAACTAAAAGATGTCTAAAGAATGGAGGATGAGTATAGTTATACCCATATATAAGAATAAGGGAGACATTGAGAATTGTGCAAATTATGAGGATATAAAGTTGATGAGTTATATTATGAAATTATGAGAAAGAATTATTGAACATAGATTGAGAAAAATATGGAGTACAATAGAGAACCAATTTGGATTTATTTCAGAAATATCTAGTATTGAGGCTATTAACCTATTTAGGCATCTTATGTAACATTTCAAAGAAAAAAGAACTTTTATATGATATTTATTGATTTAGAGAAAGCTTATGATAGGGTGTCAAAAGATATTCTTTTGAGAACCTTAGAAAAAAGAGGTATCTCTTTGAAATACATTAATCTTATAAGAAACATGTATTATGGTGGACAAACATATGTGAGGATTGAAGAAGGAATGATAGATTTCTTTGAAATTAATATTTGATTAAATTAGTGATCAACTTTAAGTCTATATTTATTTATATTAGTCATTAAAGAGTAACACAAAATATATTCAAGAGGGAGTTTCTTAGTATATGTTATTTGCAAATGACATTGTGTTAGTGAATGAGTTTATGAAAAAAGTTAATAGAAAATGAGAAGTATAGAGAGAAATATTAGAAAATAAAGATCTCTAACTTAGTAGAACAAAAACAAAATATTTGGAATGCAAGTTTGATCAATTTAGTTACTTTAAGTGACACCAAAATTAAGATTGACATATATTGCATCCCTCGTAATGAAAATTTTAAATACCTAGAGTCAATTTCCAAAGTGATAGAAAAATTGAAGGATATCACACGTAGAATTAATGTAGGTTGGTGAAAATGGAGAGGTGTATTAGGTATTTTATGTAAAAAGATACTATTAAAATAGAAAGGTAAATATTATAGATCAACAATTAGACTCATTATGTTATATGATTGTGAGGGTTGGGTGGTTAATCATCAATATCTACAAAAGATTTTTATGGCACAAATGAAGATGTTGAGATGGACGAGTGAATACATAAGAAAAGACCATATATGTAATGAAGTTATTAGAAACAAAATAGGAGTGACACTAATAAATGAGAAAAATGTGTAAGATAGTTTAAATACATACAAAGTTGACTGTAAGCTCTAGTAAGAAGTCGAGAGAAACTAGATGGTGAGAACGTTAAAAGAGAAAGAACAAGATTACAAAAATATTGGAAGAAAATAATAAAGAATGATGTTAATTATTAGTATGTTATACCATCGAGTTCTATGAAAACAAGAAATTCATGTAGCCGACTCCATCTTGTATGGGGAAAGACTTAGTTGTTGTTGTCCTGTATTCTTATTCGGTTTGCTAATAGTTGTAAGAGGACTGATGATTCATGTTGTTTCTCTCTCGATCATGAACATTAGCTCCCACCATCTTGCTGGTTGAGCTTGACCCCTATTATTTTGGGTTGCAAAGAGTTTGCCTAGATTTGGTACTACTAAATCAGGTGATTTACTTCTAAAGAAGGTGCTAGGTTTCTATTTGAGATCACTGGCCAGTTTATCAATGCATTTTCCTCTCAGAAGATAACTAAAATAGATCCTCCAATCGCTATTCAGAAATTCCATAAATATACAAAAGAGTAGGATTGAGAGATATTATTGGTATTGATAGATTTTCGGTCAACTACTTGCCGGTTTTCTTGTTCTGTTGACCTCTGGTTCTTGATCTTGTCGGTTTCCTGCTTATGTCGACCTCTCAGTTTCTTGAACGTGTTTCTTAGGTACGTTTGCAGCAAAAGAACACAAAAGGTATGTGATTCTGTTTGAGGTTTCCTCTCAGTAGGGTTTCCCTAGAAAGTTTTGTGGGTTTCGGTGTATTCTGATGTTCTGTTCTTGCCTCCACTGATTATCCCACTAGGTTTTCCTCTTTTGGAACCCCTTTATTCAGACTGTTACCGTTTCATTTGGTAACTATCTGACGGTTTTGGCTTTTGTGGTTATTACAACCATTCTTTTTGCGTGCCGTCCACAAATAATGGTTGGATGGTCAGTCCAGCCATTTCTGTGCTGGGGTTGACGAGAATGGCCATTTCCTTACAATTCTCACTTGATCATTCGAGCCAAGTGGACTGACATATTGATTTTCCTTCGACTTTTATGAGGTTTTCCTAGTAATGTCATTTCATGATTTCTATTGCAATCACTACTCGTTGTGTGATTATTTACCTACACAACTCTCAAACATATCTCAGGCCCATGTTCGCAACATATTTTGAGAAAAACTCCTCTATTATGCCATTTGTTGGCATGTATAAGATGGATATTTCCTTTCTCATGTATCATGAACATTTAACCATTATATGCTTGCTTTTGGAGCTATCAGCTCCACTCTTGATATGAGTAATTGTTGTGTTGTTGTCACAATAAATGACAACTGACTCGTCAACTATTTCTAGCTTCAAATCTCGTATGAAGCGGTTTATCCAGATGACACTCGTTGCAGCTATATAGCAAGCCACATACTTAGCTTTCTGTGTATGCAATACAACACAACCTTGATTCTTACATGCCCAAGAAACAACACCACCACCAAATAAGAATATTTGTCTTGAGGTAGATTTGTTGTCATCTTTACTCCCAACAAAGTTAACATCTGAGTATCCTACCACTTTTAGTTCATCTGCTTAAAAACACGGTTTCAAATCTTTTGTTCCTTTCAGATATCTTAAAATCTTTTTTATAGCTATCCAATGTTACCATCTAGGATTACTTTGATATCTACTTATAAGATCAACAACAAAGCTGATATCAGGTCTTGTACATAGCATAACATACATCAAGCTACCCACAACTTGCATAAGGAACATTAGGCTTATCGTCTCCTTCACCGGGATAATCAACCATACTTACTTTGATCCTTTTTGCAATGGGTATAACAACATACTTATATTCACCCATTTTGAACTTCTTGAGGATATAGTCAATATATCTCTCCTAACTTAGGCATAAGAGTTTAGATTCTCTATCTCAAGAGATCTTTATACCCAAGATATAAGATGCTTCTCCCATATCCTTTCATTTTGAACCTTGAATTTAATCATGACTTGGTTTTGACAATCATCTCATTGTCATTCCCATTCAACAATATGTCATCTACATATAATGATAAGATGACAAAGTGACTCCTACTATTTTAGACATATATACAGTGATGAAGTTCATTAGCCATAAATCCAAGTTCTATAATGACATTTTGAAAAGTCAAATACCATTGGCGAGGTGACTATTTCAGGCCATATAGGGATTTTCTCAACCTATATACTTTATCTTCTTGGCTTTCAACTATATATCTTTCACGCTACTGCATGTATATGATTTCATCTAAATCTTTATTTAGAAAAGTTGTCTTTACATATAATTGAGGTAAGTCCAAATCATAATATGCAGATATTACCAAGATTATTCTTATGGATGCAAATTTCATAACTAGGGAATATGTCTCAATATAATCTATCCTATCTTTTTGCGAAAAACCCTTTGCAACCAACCTCACTTTAAACTTGTCGATTGAATTATTGACCTTATATTTCTTTTTTAGAACCCATTTACAGCCTATAACTTTCATTCCTTTTGACAAATCAACTAATTTTCATACTTAGTTTTTCTCAATGGATTTAATTTTCTCATCCATGGCTTTCCCCAAATCTGTTATTTCCGATGAGTTTATAGCTTGCTGATAAGTAAAGTTATCAGTCAACTCATCTAAATCTACTAAATTATATACTTCTTCTGAAAGATAAGTGTGATAATCTTTTAAGTAAGACGGTGTGACCCTAAGCCTTTGATGTCCACTTAAAGTTTCGGTTGTTTCAAGAAGATCTTCTATGGTTTCATATAATGATTGATCTAAGTCTATAGATCGTTAGTATATTCATCATTATTTTTCAAGATGTCATTCTTAGTATCTTCTAAGAATTCAACATCTATGCTCTCTATCAGTCCGTGGTCCTTATGATAAAACTGATATCCCTTCGAACCTTTAAGATATCCGATGAATATACACCTTGAGGACCTATTATCTAACTTATCTCTAGACTGATCAAGGATCTGTACATGTGCAATAGATCCCCACCTCTTGAGATGACCTAGGTTGGGTTTTCTTCCAAACTACATCTTATATGGTATAGTGAATACAACCTTACATGGTACTCTATTGATTGAATACCCAAGTTGATTTTCAACTTCCTGCTTATATTCTTTAAAAGCTTCAAGTGTCTCAAATTTATGTGCTAGGAGATATAAATCTGTATATCTCGAGTAATCATCGATAAATGTTATAAAATAAACCTTTCTATGATGTGACCTTACTCTCAATGGTTCACATAAATCTGTGTGAATGACCTTCAACAAGGTTGTTGTCCTTGTTATCTCTTTTGGAAAAACTTTTCTTGTCATTTTTCCTTATATATAAGCTTCGCACTTGTTGAGAGTATTTTTCTCAAATCTTGGCAGTAAGTCAAAGTTGGATAATTTTCTCAACTTTTCTAGATTTATATGCCCAAGTCGTTTATGCCATACATTTACATCAACATTAAAGGCACAATCAATATAAATAGAAGGATTTTCTCCCATATTTCTCTACAATCACCTTGCTAGGAATAAACTTCACCTCAAAACATTTCTTTACTAAGGCAGGCACCGAAACTAGATTGTGCCTTATAGATGGCACAATCAATACATCAATTAGTAAAACTGGTGTGCCTTGCACAAAAATTCCGAATGACCTAGTACCCAAAACATTTGATAAAGTATTATTTCTCATATACACTCGATATTCTCCTGGTTTGTATTATTTAAGATCCATTACCTATTTCTTGGTCTTTGAGATATGTTTAGTAGCTCTAAAGTCAATCCACCAATCAGTCACTAGGTAGTTCATATAGAGACATTCTGATATCACGCAGATATGTCTTGCTTCTCTTATTGTTCGTGTTGTGGGTTGTTTTTATCACCTTTTTTGTTGCGACAATCCCTCTTTTAGTGTCCTATCTTTGTACAACTGAAATACTTGACCCGAGAAGCGATTTCCTACATTCTCTTAAAAAATTCACTGTCCTTTTTGTTATTCTTGCCAAACTTTTTGTTTGATTTATTTCTTCTTTAGTTATGTTTGGAGCTAAACCCTATCTCATCTTATACTACTAGCAATTTTTCTTTCTTGTTTTTACTGACATGTTCTTGATCTATTGCTAGTTTCAAAGGCAATTCAGAAAGGTTGATTTCTGATCCTAGTTTGAGAGCAGTGGTGACTATGTTTCATGACAGGAGAAGACTATTCAATATTGTTAATATCGGCATCGGTTTTGGGATGATTGATTTTGCCACAGCTAGGTTCATATCCATTATCAGCATATGATTTACATGTTCTACTAAATTATCCCCTTTTTTTGTTTTGAAGGAATTGTATTTCTGTAGTAGCAACTGAACATGCAATTTGACAATTGTATCATATTTGACTGTTATAGAATCAAACAACTCTTTGGAGGTCTCGAATTCTTCGAAGACCCTAATCAAACCATCCTCCATGTATGTCAACATGATTGTTCTTGCTATTGTGTCTTCCTTTAGAAATATTTTATACATTTCTATCTATTTCTCGATTGCGTCTGGTGGTGGTAGACGCACAGTTTCCTTTAAGACATACTCTACACAACATGAATCTCGTTAGCACGATATAGAATATCACAAAAATGAGCTAAAAATAACTCATTTTTAATATATATAAAAGCAAACTGGGATAAATCCATAATTTTCTTAAAAGGTTCCTGCTTTTGATAATTTTCCAAAATACTAGGGGTAGAACAGTAATTTTATATATACAGACAAAGGACAGAACAATAAAATCAACTTTTGGTATTTCTGTAAAATTCGTGATTGATCGGGGTAAATTTATAATTTTGCCCCTCAATCTGAATCTGTAATTTTCTCAAAAGGATAAGGACAAATTTGTCTTTTGACAAGTGACAAAATTGTAATAAACTTAAACAAGAAGGGCAGTAATGTAAATAAATATCTTGGTATTTCGTAATTTTCATAAATTGCTAGAGGATAAAATCGATTTTTCGCCTAAATAAGAGAAAAACAATCTTCTTACCCAAAAATATCTAGATATTTTCATAATTTTATCTAATGAATCTGTAAAATTTAAAAATCGACTAGGGCAGAACGGACTTTTCAGTCCACTGCTCGAGGTAGTTTCCTAGACATCGTCGATGGTTTTTGAAAATTGGGGCGGTTTCGAAAAACCAAGTTTTGGAAAATTGTTGGATTTCACCTGCCGTTTTCTGGGCGCTTTAAAAGTTCGGAGGAGAGAGAGTGAGAGCAGGAGAAAAAGAGAGAGAGAGGGCGGTTTTCACCGTTCCACCTCCTGGCCCGCAATCCTATACTGTTGGTTTCGTTGCAACTACGTCTAGCCAACCGGCTTGTGGCCACACGCGACCCTTCTGCTAGTTCTGCTGCAACTGTCTTTTGGCCTACTGGCCTGTGGCCACCCATGGCTCTTGCCACTGTTCTAATGCGATTGTCCTCTGGCCTACTGGCTTGTAGCCACCGTGGCCCTTGTCGCTGTTTCTACTGTCTTTTTTTTTTCAGCCGATCTTTGTCCTGTCTTGACTGAAGCAGGGTTTGCCCTCAACCCTGTATCGACTCAGATAGAGTTCTCTGTCATTTATGAAAAAACACAAGAAGCTCTCCTCTTTTTCTCATTTTTTTTATAAACTAACACGTACCTATTTGTAGAATAAAAAACGAGGCCCTCATACCAGATGATGGATTTTCGGTCGACTACTTGCAAGTTTCCTTGTTCAGTGTTGACTGAACAGAGTTGGGTGGAGAAATTAACGAGAGAAAGAATCCCTCAAACAACTGTTGAAGATGTAACTATAAAGAACCAGCGAGTGTTGGAAAAGAGGTTTTGCAAATAGAAGAAGAAAGTTCTTTTGGAAAGGCAAACAGAGAAGAAACAAAGTCCGATTTGTACCTTTTATAGTGTTGTCTGTATGTTGACACACTTCGCAGACCGCTTAGCGTGCATATATAAGAAACTACAAGCCATCAGTGATAGGTTCAGGCTAACAGCTAAAGTCAAATGAACCATCAGTTATATATATGACAATAGAGAAACCTTGTAGTTTGCAAGCATGAAAATCATACAAAACTATCCTGAATGATTTTAACTGTATGCTAATCTCAACCATCCATTAGCATGATTACTTGTATATTTTTTGTTTTTTATTTCAACCATTCATCTTCTTAATCAAATGTTTTGAGATTTGTAAGAATATGACAAGTATATCAAATGTTTGTAAGAATACAACAAGTATATTAGATTCTCTCTCTCTCTCTCTCTCTCTCTCTCCCTCTCTTTATATATATATATATATATATATATATATATATATATATATATATATATATAAGAAACACTCATATTTGTGAATCAAGCAACCCAAATTAGACGTTGGATAGATTTTGAATTGTCTTATTCTAATCGCTATAGTGATCCAACATAAAGGGGCCATATGCATGCCCTACCTCCCATTTGGTTATGAAGTTTTAAGGTGTATTATTCATAATTGGAGATTGATTTAATATTTTGATGGTTTATTTGAAGAAGCATGCTAACTGATCATGCCCTAATTCAGTTGCTATCGTGCCACAATGTCCTTGTGTAGATCTAAAATACTATAATAGATCCTAATGAAATCTCTTAGATCCAGTTTTATCTTTTAATCATTCTTTAATGTAGTCATCAAACATAACCGATATCCTTATAATATTAAAGTTCAGTCGGACACGGAATAACCCCCAAAAAACCACAGTCGGGTCCAAACAACTCAACCTATCTAAACTCAATCTTGCCTAAAACCTTTATGTTATGTTAACATGAAAATGTTGGGACATGCTTAACTAGATCTATCTCTAGATCATGGATCTCAATAGATCCGAACCCACTGAGCCGGTAAGAAACAACTCAGTCCCGACGACTTGGTCGTGGCCGAGCCGGTGTCTACAGCCGACCCCTCCTTTTTTCGCATCTACCAAACCTACTCCGACCACTAAATCAGGCAAATAAGTAGTTCGACTCATCTCTCTACGAACATGTTTGTACAATTAGGACTTGCTGGTCTTCAGAAATCTTGGTGAAAAAACCCGATTGGGACACAGCCTAAATCTTAGGCTGTTCCTGATCAAAATCCAATCAATCCCGGTCATGATAGGGAAATAGGTAGTCTATGGGTTTGCCTCTTCTAACCTTAAGTAATAGTAGGGACGACCACTCGGTCACTAGAAAAATAAATTAGACTAACGAAAATACATTACTTAGATGAAACGTTGTTGATTCTTAGTGTTCCACCATCAATCACCACCGTTCTCGACCTCCTCCACACTCTAGGGTTCAGTTGGAATGAAAACCCTCTTGTTTGGACTTTAAAATAAATATTGTGGCTTTCAAATTTGTGGAGGTAGGTTTCTTTATCCAAAAACTTTGGTCTTTCCTTCTTTTTTTGCTGTTTTTTAAACATTTGTTCTGGTTCGAATACAGGTCTGGACCTAACCCAGACCCGAGTATTACAGACTATTTAGAGCATACTCAAATATCAGAATGCCACCAGCTAATCCATCATAGTCATAACCAGATCCAGAAGTTAATTGCATCCCAAAGTGCTCCACCAACAAAATTTGAGTTAGTCAACTAAAGGCCTACCAACACAAAGCTAGTATCCGGATCTAGAATCAATCGGTCTTGAAACTTAGGGTTCACTTAAACCGAAGTTGGCATGCTTGGAGACACTAGGGTTGGATTTGTTATGGAATTACTGAAATCTTAATCCGATTCATTTGATGTGGTCATTTTCTTTTCTGATTAAAAAAAAGAAGCTTGGAAGTTCTTTACATAGTTAAACTGGAATCGCTGCTTCTTATCTTTACAGATGACTCCACAGTCAAAATCTACCAGCTAATCTGTTGTGATCAGCACCAGATTCAAAAGCCATGCATCTTTATAAATATCATTTGACTGTAATGCTTAGGAAAGGGTAGTTTTTCTCAATGCTCATGTCTTTTGACATGAATCAGATATTGATCATTATAAGTAATGATCTTAGTGTACGACATCTGTAGAATCTGAGGAAGGATATTGAGGATTTGGTTTGAAGATCTGAAGTTGCTTATAAATATGCTCAAAATCTTCTCACCAATTATGTTTTATCATTTATATCTTCAAACTCTTATTTTTTAAGTAACTTACCGTAATTTCTTAAGCATATAAAAGGAGTTGTCGTACTGGTCATCTTGGTGTGCTGATATTACCAAGGTTTTGACTATGTAAGGAGAGTCAAGGGCACTTTATTGTATTTTATAAGCAAAGCCTAAAAAGGTTAGTACTCAAGTATACCTTATAAAGAATCACACACTAATTATTACGTTTCAGAAGTATTCGGGTATTCGTTAGTGGGTTTGCCGATATTTTGAACTAAACACTGATTTAGAACGGAATTGAGATCTACTAGAAAGGGTTGATCTCTTTAAAGACCCAATTTTCATCAAATCCCCCAAGATTCACACCAACATCTTTTAGGCTTTTTAGCTTCTTGTTTATGCTGTTTCAAGAGAATTACATCTTTAAGGAAGATATAGTTTGATTTCTTTAAACTTGATGAATAAAGAGGTAACTTTCTAAGGTAACAAAAGAAAATATACTTATTTCTTACCACTCTAAAAATCATCTATTCTTGACCATGTCGAAGGCCAGTAGAGGTAGAAAAATAACCCCTTGAGGAGACTCAATAACTATAAAAATAAGACAATAATGACTACATATGCATGGGTCATACCTAAATGGCATATCTGATGGCCTATCAAGATCCAACTATTGCTAAGGACTTACATGACAAGTTAAAAGCAAGGTATATAGTAAAAAACGCAATAAGTAAGAAATATCTTGTCACTAGATTTAGTAATTATAAGAATAGTCGATAGTAGATCCATTATGGAATAATTTCATGAAGTTAGAATGAATCCTAAATTTTAAGCAACACAAGACAAATATGGATGATACCATCATTGTCTCCCCGATAATAAACAAACTTTCTCCTTGGAAAGATCTTAAAAATACTCTTAAACAAAATAAAAGAAGATATCTCTCTATTAGTTAGGGAATTATCTTAGACTTGAAGAAGAATACCATTAGGAAGAAAATTTCAAAGAAATAATTATTTAAAAGAAAGCCTATGTAATGGAGGAAAGTAAGTCTAGAGAACTCTCAAAAAATAGAAATCACAAATTTAACAAATCTCATTGCTCAATGGTAGGGATACTAAGAACAAGAACAAGAAAATAAAATTATAAGACATTGGTTTATGATGGCTCTTTTTTGACCCATCATATGTGTAAAAACAAAAGTCTCTTCTCATTGTTCAAGGAAGAAGGCAAACCCATTTTATATATGTATAATGTTTTAGCAATTCAAGTGAAAGAAAAGGGCTTCGTGCAACTCAAATTTACATCAGACAAGACTCTTACTCTTATGGATGTATTTTATGTTTTATATAGAAGAAAAAACTTATTGTCGATACTCTTACTAAACAAGTATGAGTTTAGATATATACTTGAAGGGGACAAATTCATATTATCAACGGAAAGCATGTTCATAGTAATAGGGTATCTTTGTGAGATCATGTTCAAATTGAACATTGTTAATAATAAGAATATTGATTCTATATATTTTATTGATTATTATGATGTATGACATATCGCTTGAGTCATGTGAATTGTAAAAAATTGTATAATATAATTAGATCTTATTTGATTCCTAAAATGGATAAAACCAGTCAAACATTTACTTCTTGTATACTCACCAAGGTCATAAGACTTTATTTTCGAGTAGAAAGAAATTCTAAAATTTTGGATTTGATTTATTTCGATGTTGATGATTTGTACGGATAGCTTATTATAGGTATATGAAATATTTTGTTACATTTATTGGGGATTGTACTAGATATTATCATGTTTACTTATACCTTCTAAAGATGAAACTTTAGAAAAGTTCAAGGTTTTCAAATCCAAAGTACAACAAAAACATAATATTTTCATTAAATGAATAAAGATCAGATAGAGAAGGAGAATATTATTTTGATTCTACCTGAATTATACACCAAACAACAACTCCCTTTCATAAAAGGGTCGATTATTCAGGTCGTTCGGTGAAACGGTGCAACCAAAAGAAAAATAAGATATTAGTAGAAATTATAAATGCAATGCCCTATTCCGGTCTTTGTAAAGGCTACTAAGGTGAAGCCATTTTCATAGCTTGTTATACCTTAAATAGAGTTTCTAAGTAAGAAAAATAAGATATCATCACATGAACTATGAAATAAAAGAAAGCATAATCTAAACTATTTAAAAACATTGGGTTATAGACCTATAATAAAAGTTTCTAAACCTAAAAAAAAACTAGGTGATAGAAGAAATGAATTTATCTTCTTCAGTTATAGTAATGATACATATTCATGGTAATTGAATATAATGACACATGTCTCGTGAATATGATAAATTAAGTGTATAAATGTTATTTTCTAAATGACATATTTCCCTTAGTTTCTAGACCCAAAAAACACATTTGTGCAAGTGGACAAGATCAATAACTTAATGAAACTAATATTAATATCTCAAAAATTCAAGCGCTTAGAAAAAGTAAATGGCAAAGGGAAGAAAAGACCTTTGGACCAGAATTTGCATGTTCATATTTGAAGGGGCATGTGACTCCATTATGAGTTCTATACCATTTTGCTATAACATCAAAAATAATCCAGAGACATCAAAAGGTTATGAGGTATCAAGATGTGGCTTTCAAAAAGAAGTTAATTAATATGGGAATGGACTCAATAATAACAAATAAAATCTACAAAATAGCATACCTCCTTCATGGTTCAAAAGAAATAGGTTGTAAATGGATTTTCGAAAAAAATGGAAGTTGATGAAACTATCAAATTTAAAGTAAGACTATTGTTATGACCTCTACAGAAAAATAAGAGATTAACTACTTTGTTATATATACACTGGTAGTAAGAATTCTTGTAATTAGAGTATTATTAGCACTTATATTTATTTATAAACTTGTTATTCACTAGATAAATATAAAAATGATATTTTAAATGGTGACATACAGTAGCACGAAGGCTTTGTTATATCCTAGTAAAAATCTAATAAATGTAACTTGTATGATTTAAACCAAGTCCTTAAGCAATAGCACCAAATGTTTGATCAAGTAGTTTTTGCAAATGATTTCAAAATTAATGAATCGAATAAATAGACATACAGTAAATTCCATGATAGAAAAGGTGTTTTCATTTGCTTGTATGTTGGTGATATGCTTTTATTTGATACTGATTTAAATGAGGTTGAAAATATTAAGTTCTTATTTAACAATTTTGATATAAAAAATATGGGAGTAGATGATTTTATCCTAAGCATAGCACTCTTGTTTCTACAACTTTTGACCTTAATGTCAAATTACTACCAAATAAAGGGTGCCCAATTGTATAATTAGAATATGCTAAAGTGGTTGGTTACTTAACATATTCCTGGCATTGCATATGTAGTGAGTCAACTAAGCTAGTACACATGTAATCTAAGTAAAGACCATTCACAAGTTGTTCAACGAATATTAAAGTACTTAAAAGAATATTAAATCATAAATTAGTGTATAATAGAAATTCTTTTGTCTTAGAAGAATATTCAGATACTAGTTATGTAAGTTACATAGAAGACTATACTTCTACAAGTATATGGATATTCACCATTAGTGAGGGTATGGTTTATTAGTCTTAAAAAACAAACATGTATTGCTGACTTATTAGTCTTAAAAAACAAGCATGTATTGCTGACTCCACCATAGATGCCAAATTTATTGCTTTAGCAATATCAAGAAAGAAAGCAGAGTCCCCTAGAGATTTGCTACATGAAATTTTGATATGGCTAAAGCTATTGATAAACTGTTATAGTCAGAGTACTCTATAATAGGCATATTGCCAGATATCTAACAGAAGATCCAAACATATTGGTCTAAGGCATTGTTATGTAAGAGATCTTATCAATAATGGCATTATTTTCGTTATCTATATTAGATCATAGTTGAATCTTACAAATCCTTTGATAAAAGGAATGATAAGGGATTTGTACATAAAGCCTCAATCAAGATAGTTCTTAAGCCAACTTATAAAACCAAATATATACTTAATTTACACTTGAGTAATACCAAATCTTAAGTTCAATGGACACAAGTACATTATTAGTGTATTTGCAAGTACCTGCTAGTTAGTCATCCCAAGGTAAAGGTATTTGGTCACAAAAGTGATAAGAACATGTTAAGCTATGCGCTTAATAAACCTATAGTAAACTTTTGTCAGGGTACTTATATTGGGGTACTTTTAATAGAGTCTACTTATGTGAGTGTCAAGTGGGGCTGTTCCGTTGAACTTCTAAGTTTAAACTCTTAAAGTACTCATAAAAAAGGATATTAAACACAAGGCTACTATAAAATGTGTCAAATTTAAATGATGGACTTTTTGACACTTAAATGGTATATCTAAGCTGTGTACACTTATTAAATGGATTGGATGGTTGGAAGCTTATATATTATTCTAATTTGGGTGAGCGACGACCCACTTCTCACTAGGAATAGGTTTGGACTACGAGATACCTATGTTGAAGGTATAAAATTTTCAGGATGGTGATATTATAACTTTTTTTGAAAATGATGGGAGATTTTGAGAAAATTTCTAAAATAAAGGCAATATTTCATGAAGGGGTGCTAACATTGAGTTAGTGTTCATTGGTGAATAGTTGTTATATAACCCAAAGGCTATAGTCATCTCATGATGAAATATAATATCATAGATGAGCATAATGTTTGAGAGATATAATAAAGAGTCTAATATTATGCAGTTTCGAATTGAAAAGCCATGCCTCTTTACAAATACCGATTGCCTACAAGCCTTAGTAAATGGTGTTTTTCTTAATAGTCATCTCCTTTGACATGACCCAGATTTTTATAATTATTAAATGATGATATTAAGACAATGGTGTAGTAGAAGGATGTCGAGGATTTAATATGAAGATCCGAGATTGCCCATTAACATATTTATAATCTTTCCACCAACTATATTTTATTGTTTCTGTTTTCATACTCTCGTTTCTTTAACCAAGTGTTTCAAGTAACGTATTGCAATTCCTTAAGCATACAGGTAAAGTAATCTTGGTGTGTTGATATTTCCAATGACTTGATTGTTATTGTGTTAGGAGAGTCAATAGTTTTTCATTCTATCATGCCGGTAAAGTCTAAAGGTTAGTGCTCAAGCATGCCTCAAAGAGAGTTGTGCACTAACTTTTGTTGTTGTAGAATCGTTTAGGTATTTGTTAGTGCAGGATTTTGGTTTGCTGATATTATGAAGTAAATGTCAAATTAGAGCGGGATTCAAATTTGCCGATATATTAAAGGAAAAGGCAATCTTGTGGGGATTTAATTTTACTGACATTTATAAGGAGAAAATATTTTTTTCTTAAAAACTGATCTCTCTAAAAAGAACCAATTTTCATTAAATTCCTTAAGATTCACACCAATAGCATTTATAGCTATATATGTATCACATTGAAAATATTTATGAATTTAGTGTGTCAATATAGTACCTCAAGATAGTTGATCTATGTTACTTTCCTTTTTATGAAAATACTTTTCAAATATCCCTACTTTAGAATTAACTACAAAAGGTTCACGTTTTTACAAAACATCTTTATGAACATACACTAAAATAATGTTTTCAAACAAAATGAAAACATACAACTCATCATCATAATTGCTTGTTTGAATAAAATGAAGATGAAAGATTACATCAAAAAAGAGTTGTCCTAACTTCTATTGTACAAATTAATGACAAATTTAACAAAGATAACAATTGTCTTGTTAAAGAAGAAATAAGTCACTTAAAAAAAGATTATTTCAAGATTGTCTTAATAAAGATATAAGTTGTCGTACGGACCTAGACATTTTTAATATAAGCCATAATTTTGATACAATATAAAAGCCTTAAAGGTATACACCTTAACATTCTAAATAACTTCTAAATCTATGACAAAGAAAAAAATTGATAACAAATGATCACCATAGTAAAGTAGAGTTAAAATAACTTGTCCCCACGTAACATGACGCGAACCAAATGGTTGTTAGGCATTCTGGTTGCAATGGTTTCTAGCCTTCTAAGAATTCTATGACATAGTCGGGACTGATAAAGAGAATGAACTTGGTAAACCGGTGAAGGATGAAATAGAAACAAGTGAGAGGAGAAATGAAAGTGTGAGTGAACAACCAATAACCTTGCACTCCAATGCCACATCCTAGCTGATGAGTTGAAAGAGAAGGAAACACACTACAAACCTTACTGAACGACTTGATAAGCAAATGAGAACTCGTATTTTACTTGATAGAGCAACAAAAGGTACCTTAATGATCTGGTGATGGTGATTTTATAGCTAGGAACAGGTCTCCTCAATTGGCCAATGAAAGAGAAGGCAAGAGTTAATGCAATCGCATAAACAAAACATTATATTAATTAATCAGACTAGTAGTTAAGTTACCACCCAGTTAGCCAATAGACAAAAACTAGTTTTTACGTAGTTGTTGGAGTGAGACGCCACTTGTCCAGGATCTCCATTTGAGTGCTAGGTGGTGTGAGTGATGGCTAGGATGTGTGCTTCCTCTTGGCATAGGGCTCAAGAATGGGTAACATATCGGTTGATTCGGTGTGACTACTATTCATGAGCGAGTTAGACTTGATTGTATTAAGTTACAAGTTGTTGCCTTCTAAGTCCTCATTAATGCCCACATCATTTTCTCTAGGTAGAAGAAAAGATTCGTCCTCGAACCTAAATATCTTGAGTAGTTGCATACAAGGGTTGCAACATTTAAGTAGCTGGTGATGGTGTTGGGTGCACGTTTTTAAACTAGTTCAACTAGCACCTAAATACTTTGCTTCATCCTCTAGGATCCCATAGTTTCTTGTTGCTACAGGTTTCAAACAATTTTCAATAACTGTGATTGATACTAAACTCAGTTGTGCTAGTGCAAGAAGATATGTTTCTTGATTGTCATTTTTTCATGGTAGAGACAAGCTATGTGATATCAAAGTGATGACTTCATACAATTTTTTCTTTGATACAAATGATGGCGGCCATGATTCCAGATTATAAAAGAAAGATTTTGCCTGATAGGATTTCTTGGTCTTGAGATTGCTCAATTGATCATCAATTTGATATTCTTTGCTTGTTTTCTAAAGAAGTAAAGGGATAAGTGAAGGTTGTAACTGTTCTCGAGACATCCTTGCTACTGTAGCAAGTTTGCTAAACTGAGGACCATCTATAGTGCAATTCTAGGTAGCTAAAATCAAGTTGGGTGTGTGCAGTCCCCTTCATTGGAAACATATTGTGTTGTGTCTATGGTCGGCTTGATGTCAACTACTGCAAAATTTTTATTGGTTACTTGATTGGCATCAACCTCCCAGTAAGTGTGCTTAGAACTTGTTCAGGGTTTGTATCAAGGTTTTTAATAAAGCTTGAAATCTTTCTAGATTTAACAGAGTGTTCACTGGTACCTTGAGCACGTTTATAGGTTCTTTAGTGTTCTTTTGTAGACATATGGACAATCGATGAGTTAGTGTCCATATCCAAAACAAATGTAACATTTGGTAGATTGAATGCAGGTGTACATCTCTGTGGATTCTTCAATATGCTTTCTTTCGATGGGACGAATACTAGTTGTTATACGATGCTTGACTTGTTGTCTTCTAACGATCCTATCAAGAATTTGAGATATCTCTTCTACATCTATTCTTGTCATTGGTTAATTATATTTTAGATAGTGTCTTCAAGGGACAACCCTTCACCTTCCAATGGATTAGGAGCATCCATAAGTTGATGAAAACCTAATGTATTAGAGATAGACGTATTGTAGGACTAGGATTGGAATGGTACCAAGGGTTTAAGCTTGTGAAGAGATCACTTAATGTGAAGGATCTCAATGAAAGCACCAAACCAAACGATTGTTAGGTGTTGTGGTTGCAATAATTTCTAGCCTTCGAGGAATTCCCTAACATAGTCGGGACTGATAGGGAGAATGAACCTTGTAAATCGAGAAATGATGAAACAAGAATAACAAGTGAAAAGAGAGGTGAAAGTAAGAATGAACAACCAGTAACCTTACACTCAAATGCCACAACCTAACTGATGAGTTAAGAGAGAATGAAATACACCACAAGCCTTGCTGAATGACTTCATAAGCAAATAAAAACTCATATTTAATTTGATAAAGCAACAAAATGTGCCTTAAAGATCTAGTGATGGTGAATTTATAGTTGAAAACAGGCCTCCTCAGTTGGCCAATGAAAGAGAAGGCAATAGTTAATGATGCCACATAATCAACTAGTAAACAAAATATTGTATTAATTACTCAAACTAGCAGTTAAACTGCCTCCTAGTTAGCTAATAGATAAAAACTAGGTGTTAGGTAGATGTTTGAGTGAGACACCAATTGTCTAGGATCTCTATCGGAGTGCTAGGTGACATGAGTGATGGTTGGGATGTGTGCTTCCTCTTAGTGTCAGGCCCAAGAACGGGTAACATGTCGGTTGATTTGGTGTGGCTGTTGTTCATGGTCAAAGTTAGACTTGCTTGTACTCAGTTCCAAGTTGTTGCCTTCTTAGTCCTCATTGATGCCCATATCATAACATCAAATACAAGTTTGTAAATGCATATAATAAGATAATACAATTGTTCTTATATGTCATATCTTATATATTGATGATTTCTAGTGTTTTCGAGAAAGTTGTCACAATAATTATATAACTCAAAGAGAACAACAAATATTTTAGTTGTTGTTTGTTGTCATAGTACCAAACAAAAAAATAGCCATAATAGCATTTGTATTATGGAATATTTGGCAAAAATGAAATGCTCATGGAAAGTGGAAATTCTTGGAATAAATTCTAAGGTTGACCAAACATTAAAAACATCTTCTAAATGACTTAACATGACGCAAAAGTTACATAAAAGGCACATATTTATAAAACATCATATAATGTTGAAAATACAACATATCACACATGAAATAGCATAAGGTAAGAATCTAAGTTTCAAATAGGTTACCTAATAGACATTCAATAGAGAAAAACATTTAAGAATAATATTTCCAAGGAAACACAGAAAAAGTGAAGGCAAAAAAAAAATGAAGTGAAAAATTAACCACCTAATTACAATCTCTAACCATTGTAGACCACCTCATCTAACATAGGGCCTATATAACCTACAATAAGATCAATACAATGTCTATTTTACAATTTTCAATGATATAATTTAAGTAGACCCCATATTTGGGGAACTTCATGGGGAAGCCAAACTGGAAAGCCCACAAGATGCACAATTTCAGTTCTGATACAAATAAAAAACCAATCTGCAATTTAGACCACTCACATATAAAACAAGAAAAATCAAAATATGTCAAATAAAAGTCATCAAATGCATAACAACAACAACAAAACCTTTTCCTATATTAGATGAAGTAGACTACATGGATTCTTTGTTTTCATAGAGCTTGGTCATATACCATGTTAACAGTTAACTCAACATAAGCTACATCATTGTTTTCTTCCAACACTTTTGTGATCTTCTTATTCCTCTTTTAATATTTTCATCCTCTAGTTTTTCATACCTTTTTATTGGAGCTTACTTTGGTTATCTTTTTACGTGTTCAAACCATTTTAAGCAATTTTTCTCATTTCATCATCTATTGGTACCACTCCTAATTTATTTATAATAACCTCATTATGTATACAGTCTTTATTAATGTGACCACACATCCATATTCATTCATTTCTGCCACAAATATCTTTTGTACAATGTTGATTATTAACTGCCCAACACTTAGAACCATAAACATAGTTGGTTTAGTTGTTGTTGCATAATATTTAACGCATAACGTCTCTATAAATTTTTGCATCACTTTGAAAATTGTTCTTAGATATTTAAAACTTTCTTAATAAGGGATGCAATATGCATTAATCTTAATTTTTATGTCATTTAAAGTAACCAAATGATTAAATTTGCATTTCATATATTTTGTTTTTGTTCTACTAAATCAAAAGCCTTTACATTCTAATGTTTCTCTTCACGGTTATCTGCAAATAACATACTCTAAGTCACTTCATCTTGAATATGTCTTGTTAACCATCAATAAGCAATATAAATGAATATGAACTTAAAACTAATTATTGATGTAATCTAATATTAACTTCAAAGAAATTTGTTATTCCTTCATGAGTCATCAACACATGCTTATATACCATCATACATGTCTCTTATAAGATTGATGTATGCCATCTCAATAGGTGAATAGCCTCAAAAGTAGATCTCCCTAGCATGAATCCAAATTGATTATCTATTATACTTATAACCTATGGTCAATAATTCTTTCTTATAATTTCATAGTATGACTATATTAAAATAGTTATTAATCCTTGCAATAATATATAATTTTTAAAGGAGCTCAGGCAACCCAATAATGAAAAGAAAAATAATTTGATGGTATACCTGTCTCATATCTCTATTTTCATAATTCTTTTACACTTCACTAACCTGGATACCAATTGATGTACAAGAATATTATGCACTTGAGGGGAAAACATGAAAGAAACACATTGCTCATGAGTTAGGTAAACAAGCAACACAACCAATAAGAGACCACAAACTTTGTTGTGTTTGCATCACTCTCACAAACCGGCCAGGTAAAAGACCTCATCACCTTGACGCTTTCAATCACAATAAGATCAGTTGGAGTTGTATCCGGCCCAAAAAAATCAAATCTAGTCATTAACAGTAATGCCGGCAGAAACAACTTTGCAACCTCCACCCACAATCTCGGCCACTTGCAACGCTTGAAAAAGTATGGGCAGCAGCTCCTCAAGCTATTCAAATGATGTCTTGGGGTGGACCAGGCCATCCTTGGTAGTGCTAATTGAGGGGGTTCTTGTCAAAGAACAATACTTTCAAGTTTAGAGCCTAAGTGTCAAAAGGCTATGAGATATAAAGAGTGATCTTGTGAATACATTCTAGCATGTATACAGTGAGATCCTCCCTTTTATAATGTAGACAATTAGAACTACTGTGGTTCGACTCTTCGTACTAGGCATGCTTGCAAATCAATTCGAGTTCAGAAGGCTTGACTGATTTTCATAAGGAGGTATGACTGCTGGTGAAGGAAAAAAGGTCAGGTTCCTAAAAAGGAGATAATGTACCTTTTCTTTTGCAATTGGTGGAGCTTTCTAATATCCTTAACTATATTTTTAGTAAATTTGTTAGAATTAGCGATTCTATTGAATCATTTATATTCTTTCAACCATTGTTCATTTCATTGCATCACTGCAAATCAAAACTCGTGTCTTTTGAATGCCAGCTAGTTTGTGTTAAGTGCTAAATTCTCCTTCCCATCGATATAATAGTATACCTAGGGTCTTTTTCACACAAATGAATTGGTTCCACACCACAACTTTGACATGAGCAAATCAATGATCAAGTAAATAGTAAAATATTAACAAAATTAGGAAAACAAAGATCAGAACTTTGAACCTAAAAAGGAATATTAAAATAATATTTTTATAAGGTACCATGGAGGAGAACTCGGAAAATGATGCATGTCTTACGTTGCTTTTAGAGAGAGAGAAGGTAACTAAAATCAGCAATTTCCACAACATTTTCTCGAAGTTAGAGAAATACATCTAGTTCTAATCTCTTTACTCATTTTGAAGTTAATCTATACCACTAGATCATAGTAAAGTTGTCAAAATAGGCCAGGCCCGGTGATAGGAATCCAAGAGCATACATATGCAGAGACAACCAGGGCATGAAGAGTACATCGAAGAAGATAAATCTCACTCAAATGATTGCCATGTCCAGAGTCAAGAGTCGATTGAAGGACCCGTGACCTGATTTAGGGATAGGGCTCAATAATTCCAGATTTAGTGGATCTGTTTTGATGTTTAAGTAGACCAACTAAAATTCTTATTGAAGTTTAGGGTTCCTGTTTTGAGCTTTAAAATGCACTTATTTCATCTTTTGTTCTATTGGTTAAGTGGAAGGTGAATTGTTCAATCATGATTATACTGCAAAGAGCAACATTTATTGTTGTCTATTTAATTGACTAAGTTGGGAGGCATGTTTCCAACATAAATACACATGTTTCTAGATGAAAATCACTTTGTGTGGATTGCATCAAAGAAATTTCTAATTTCTTCTTCTCTTATTTGGGCCTTCAAGGTTCAGTGGTGAGTCCTGACTTCCTCTTCTTATCAACAACCCTTGTTGTGACGGATTTAAAGCTGGTTAGTATTTTTTTTCAAGTTTTTACTTCACATCAAACCCATTTCCTAAGGTATCTCGTTTCAAGGTGAAGCAAGGACAACATTTGATGCTTTCATTGATATTTTTTATCTCAAAAATCATCATTGTACTTGCTAATACATATTTTGATACCATGAGTGCCTTAAACAACAACAAAGGCAATATCAACTTAGATGCCTCCTCTTCTTGCTCTCGAGAAGTACCTTTTGATCATGCCAGATTGTTGGTTGTAGAAAGAAGCCTAGAAGAAAATGTTGTTCAAATGAGACAACTATTGCAAATGATGATACAATTGAGTATCGATGCACATGTTTAATTGGGTGAACAGTTCTAGCACACATCTAATTCTAACTCGCCCATTGCAAATTTAGATGATGAAATAGAAGCAAAAGAAGCCCTACTATCAATATAGATTGAGTTGAGAGGATGTGAATTGTTCCACACTTGTTGCACTATCAAGAACAAGGTGTGTAATGTCACCATAGAGAGCAAGAGCTGCACAAATGTGACTTTAACTGAGCTCGTGTTGGATCATCCTCATCCCTACTAGATTCAATGGTTAAACAATGAAGAGGGGTTTGTCATCACCAAGAAAGTTAGCATTCACTTCTCCATTGAGAGAACTACCGAGATAAAGTATTATGTGATGTAGTTCCCATGGAAGCAGGTCACTTACTACTCAGGCGACTATGGCAGTTCGATCGAAGGACCACTTATGACAGGTTTCACAATACATATTCTTTTGTAAAAGACGAAAAGAAAATCACTCTCATATCACTCAGTACACAACAAAATGAAAATGACTCTGATAATACTAGTCAAATTTCTAAGCTAAATCATGTTTTTCTTGAGCAAGAAAAGAAGAAGGACGATCTTGTTTCCCTAAGCTTGGAACAAAAATACAAGAAAGAGAGTTGCACATCAGAAGAGACTTGATCTTCTTACATCAATCTAAGTGATAAAATGGCTACATTGAATCCAACAAATGAGAAACTAAAGACTGTCACTGATTCTCAAACTAACGATACTCCCTTTAAGGAGTTTTATTCTAACTTCACTAACAAAAATGAAGGTGAGCAAATGAATGCAAAATTCAACCTCTTGTTTTCATGTAAGCTATCTTGGTTTGAGTTCAATGATGAAGTTCATCTAAGCAAGACCATGTTGCCAAGCAAGCAATCCAAGTAAGTTTTTTGGGTTTAAGCCTCAATAATCAAGAATACTATGTCGCACCAATCGAGTATGCAACAAGAGTAAGTGTTGTTATGGAGTTGTGCTTGTTGCACGTGGTAAATAATATATTTGAAGTACCTGCTACAACTCTTTATCCACAATTCAGGATGATCTTGTTTATTCGTGACGTTTACCACAAAGGAAAAGCCATAACAGAATTGACCATAAAATGATGTACTCAATCCTACTATTTCGTGTCTCTGCACTTGATATTGTTGTGTGCCTAATGAATTCACTTAAGATAAATGTGTGGAAGTTTTATCATCGCAATGAAGATTGAAGAACCAAGAGCAACCCCGCCATTTTTTGTACACAGTACCTAGGATAGAATAATTTTACTTCTTAAGTTATAGTTTCCTCTAGTCAAGCCATAGTAGGTATTTGTTTATATTGTTTCTTCTGGTAGTTAAGTGTATTAGGTCATGCGTAGTGAGAACTTTTTGCAAGCAGTTGATAGGAGATCACCTTGGCATGAAAATTGAAGATCACCAACTACTGGATTTGAGGACAAACCCTTACCAACTCTGGTTGTATTATAGGAATCAAAGAGCATGCAATGACAAGTTGGGCATGAAGAAGACATTGAAGATAAATCTCACTCAAACGGTTCCTGTATCCAGAGTCAAGAGTCGATTGAAGGACCCATGACCCGATCTAGGAATAGGGCTCAGCAATTCCAGATTTAGTGGATCTATTTTGATGCTTAAGTAGACCAACTAAAATTCGTATTGGAGTTTAGGGTTCCTACTTTAAGCTTTAAAATGTTCTTATTTCACCTTTTGTTCTATTGGTTAAGTGGGAGGTAGACTGTTCACTCATGATTATACTGCAAAGAGCAACATTTATTGTTGTCTATTTGATTGGCTAAGCTGTGAGGTTTGTTTCCAACATAAATACCTATGTTTCTAAATGAAAGTCACTTTGGTTGGATTGCATCAAAGAAATTTCGAATTTCTTCTTCTCTTGTCTGGGTCTTCAAGGTTCAGTGGTGAGTCTCGACTTCCTCTCCTTATCAACAACTCTTATTGTGATGGATTTGAAGCTAGTTAATATTCTTTTTTTCAATTTCTTACTTCTCATCAAACCTATTTCATGAGGTATCTCGTTTCAAGGTGAAGCAAGCGCAACACCCGGTCCAGCCTTAAAAGCATGGAGGTCGGACGAACATTTATCGCCAACTTAGGCAACCATTTGACCTTGGGGCTAATAGGGGTTGGGTTGAGACTCCTAAATGTATAATGTCTTTTGGTACTTAATCTTGAATGAACAAACACCATTACCATTCATTTTTTTAGAGCAACTATAGATATTTGAAGTAAAAGTACCATTACTTTTATATATTGCATTTAATGCACTATACATTAGATGCAAAGTAATTCAAATCTTTATTGTTGATCTTTAAGATTGATAAAAATGTTTATGTAAGATTATATAATAAAAGACATTGTGTTTAGGACTTTTCTCTCTTTGTATATATATATATATATAATATAAGTTGGCCAAATCCAAATTTTCCTCGGCTCACCAGGGTTTGACTAGGTCGAGCCCGTGCACAGCTCCTAGTAATCCAACAGCTAGAATAAGAATACGTGCTCAAAAGTGTGTGTGTGTGTGAGAGAGAGAGAGAGAGAGTTACGAGGCTTCCACCTCTTCTCAATTATCTTGCAAAGCTGCAAATGTCCATTTGCAAAAGCTTCAATCTCTATTAGCCAAGTCTTTGAAGTGGGACATACTTGAATAAAATAAAAGTGGGACGTACTAAAACATGAGAATGTACATACACGTCAATAGTATTTAACATTTTATGTATTTTGTATAAAAACTAGTCGGTCAATCAATATGATATTATATTCAACACAGTATACTGGAAAGCCCTCGAAAACTGAAACTCGTAATCTACTTTTTCCATGGAAAGACGAACCTTGAGACTAAATATTCATTGTGAAGCGAACATGTTGGACTCGGATTCTAGTCCAGAAACAATCGTCCATATGGCTTAGAATATAATCCACCTGGACATGTCCCATTTCGGAATGGTTCCAAAGCCGGTTTTGATTAGCACAAAACCTTGAACCGTAACCTGAACCAGTTTCGGTAACCCAAAACCTAGAATCATAACCGAATTAGCCAGGGACTGGTTCCAGTTATAATCAAGAACTGCCGATTCTAGGGTGGTTCCGGTTTGAGTCTCGAACCATTCCAAACCAGCAATTTTATTAAAAAATTAAATTTTAGAAAAATTTAAAAACCAAAACCAGACCGAGTGGTCCCCAGTACTAGGCCTGGATTTGGTTCTGGGTTTAATCAATTTTTAGCCGGGTTTGGCTTCAGTTGGACTGATTGGCTGGTTAAGAACTGGCCATGTCTAATCCCACTGCTTTTTCGGTCTAAACTACAGTATCAAGAAAGTCCACAAAGAGTTTACTTAGTTAGTCCGTTTCAAGCCTAATCCACCTACTACACCTCGAACGTTCCTCTATTTGTAAGACATATATAGAGAGAGAGAAAGAAGGGAATGACAAATGCACGACGTCTTTCACTGCATAATCTCGTATAAAGATTTTCATGATTCAGTCTTTGAAATCAACGTTAAGGTGATAAAACAAAACAAACAAACAACAACTAAGCCTTTTCCCATACTAGACGGGGTCGGCTACATGGATTCTTTCTTTCCACAAATCCCTATCGTGTGCCATGTTAGCAGTTAACTCCCAAATAAGCTAGATCATTCTTTATTGTTTCTTTCCAACACTTTTGTAGTCATCCTCTACCTCTTTTAATACTTTCCAAATTTAGTTTTTCTAACCTTTTTACAAGTTCTTCTTTTGATCTTCTTTCTATATGTCCAAACCATCTTAAACGATGTTCTCTCATTTTATCCTCTATTAGAGCCACTCCTAATTTGTTTATAATAACCTCATGATGTATACGGTCTTTTCTTGTATGACCACTCATCCATCTCAACATCTTCATTTCTGTCACAGACATCTTTTGTACATGTTGATGATTAACTGCCCAACACTCACAACCATAAAACATGGCAGGTCTAATTGTTGCTCTATAATATTTACCTTTTAATTTTAATGGTATATTCTTATCACAAAGAATACCGGATGTTCCTCTCCATTTTAACCAACCAACATTAATTCTATGTGTAACATCTCCATCAATTCTTCCATCACTCTGAAAAATTGACCCTAGATATTTAAAACTTTCCTTTTGGGAAATGCAATGTGTGCCAATTTTAATTTCTATGTCCTCTGAAGTAACCAAATGATCAAACTTACATTCCATATATTCTGTATTTGTTCTACTAAGTCGGAGGCCTTTGCTTTCTAATGTTTCTCTCCATAGTTCTAATTTTCTATTAACTTTTTCCTTAGACTCTTCCACTAATACAATGTCATCTGCAAATAACATACACCAAGGTACTTCATCTTGAATATGTTTTGTTAACTCATCCATCACCATTATAAATAAGTATGGACTTAAAGTTGATCCTTGATGTAACCCAATATTAACTTCAAAGAAGTTACTCGTTCCTTCATGAGTCCTCACACATGTTTTTGCACCATCATACATGTCTCTTATAAGGTAAATATATGTCAATGGGATATCTCTTTTTTTCAAAGTTCTCCAAAGAACCTCCCTCGGTACCCTATCATAAGCTTTTTTTAGATCAATAAATATCATGTGAAGGTCTTTCTTTTTTGCTCTAAAATGTTCCATAAGACGTCTCAAAAGGTGAATCGCTTCAATAGTAGATCTGCCTGGCACGAATCCAAATTGGTTCTCTGTTGTACTTTACTTGTCTTAACCTACGTTTGATAATTCTTTCCCATAATTTCATAGTATGACTCATTAACTTGATACCTCGATAATTCGCACAATTTTGAATGTCTCCCTTGTTCTTATATATGGGTATAAGTGTACTTGCTCTCCATTCCTCGAGCATCTTTTGGTTTTTCCATATTTCATTAAATAGTCTTGTGAGCCAAGTGATTCCTATTTCTCCTAATATTTTCCAAACTTCTATAGGAATATTATCTGGTCCTATCGATTTACCACCCTTCATATGTTTAAGAGCCTCTTTGACTTCATTCTTTTGAATACGTCGGTAGACATTGTGGTTTATATACTTTTCTGACTTGGCTAAATCTCCTAAACTAATACTAACATCTTTATTTTCATTAAAAAAATTATAAAAATAGTTTTTCCATCTATTTATTGTATCATCATTTGCCACTAAAATTTTTTCATCCTCGTCTTTTATGTCTCTAACATAATTAAGATCTTTAGTTTTCTTATCTCTAGTCCTAGCTATCCTAAAAATATCTCTTTCACCTTCTTTTGAGTTGAGTTTTTTATATAAGTCCTCCCAAATCTTAGCTTTTGCTTCACTAACGACCTTTTTCGCTTCCTTATAAGCTTCTAAAGTTTCACTAGTTTTCTTAGCATAATGTAATTTGTAACATGCTCTCTTTGCCATGATTTTCTTTTGTACTACTTCACTCCACCACCATGCTTCTTTTTGTGCCGGTACACCTCCCTTAGATACCCCTAACACATCTTTCGCTACTTTCCTAATATGTATAGCCATATTGTTCCACATATCACACGGTGTACCAACATAATTCCAAACATCTCCTTGAAGGACTTTCTGTTTAAATATATCTTCTTTCTCGCTTTTGAGGTTCCACCATTTAGTCCGAATAGCTCGATGCACTCTTTTCTTCTTTGTCCATTTTTTTATTTGTAAATCCATAACTAAAAGTCGATGTTGGGTGGTTAACTTTTATTTATATTGTAAGTGTTAACTTAAAAGATCAATAAGATAAATAAATGAGAAGTTGGAGTATACATGCCTAACAAATTTATATTGTCACTCATCATTCACAGTATGCAAATCAATTGTTACAAGAAATAGCTTAGTGACACAAGCACATAAACACAATTGACTCTTATATTAAATACTTTCAATTTTTTGTAAGTAGAGTTCTTCCACCTAGTCAAAACATCTAAACACAATTGACACTTATACTTAATATTGCATTATTCAACACATTCTATTCTTTGAATTTTTGTATCATTGTTTGAGATTGTCTCATATATTTTATAGCTTTCTTTACCCAATTAATGGAGTTATTCACCTCCTTTAGACCATCTTATACAACCAAGAATCATTTGGTCCACCTCAAAGTCCAATGGAAGTAAACCCAAAGCAAGTAAATTCAAATACTCTTTGATCAAGTGATGATGGTAGTTTTTCAAAGATACAAAGGAAGCCCATGAAGCCAAGATCTAAAGTATGAGCGCACTTCACCAAGTTTACAGATAATTCAGGTGATACAAAAGCCAAAAGCATAGATTTTTGTTGTGATCCAAAGAAAACGACACCACTACACTCAAAAATCATATTGCTGGTTGTAAGAAATTTCTAAAAAATGCATATGACAGACAAAAACAATTAACCTTACAACCACTGGGAGACAGTGAGAATTTAGGAAGGTACTCTATACAACAAATCCTTATGTGGACCATATCATGAGACTGCTATGACCTCTACATAGATAAAAAAGTTAAGTTTAAGACTTTTAAAAAGAATAGTTACAGCATATGCATAACCACAAATACATGAGCATCTCTGTAATGATTACAGTACATGTGCATCATTACATATTCTATTGATGACAAATGAAGCTTGCGCAAACAAATCTTAAATTTTTGTCCAATATCTAATCATAAGTACAGCTCTAGTGATACGCTACTTGTTGATTGCTTGCTTGAGTGGGGTTTAAAAAAGTATTCACAGTTGTAGTAGACAATGTTAGTTCCAATGATGCTACTATTTCATATTTAAAAAAGAAACTTGTAAGTAGGGAAACTGGTATTGTAAATTGTAATTTTTTGCATATGAGATGTATTACACATACACTAAGTAAAAATATAGGAACAAACTATAAATATATATGAGTTTTAACATATGGAAACATAAACTGTAAGTATATAAGTAAACAAGGACAACTCAAATATGTCATTAACCTAAGACTTTTCAACCTTTCATACAAAAAAGCAAAAAGATGTTAAGAGAATAAAGAATTACACTGGAACCTATATAAGAACAAAGAAGTACTGATTCAACCATCAATATAACGCATATACAACTATTGATTCATGAGAGAATGATGGAAATATTCAAGACAAAAAAATAACAAATAAGATACACTAAAGAAGGATGATAACACACAACATGTCACAGGTTGCTCCTTTTATTATAATACACAATGATACCCACCCATAGAACACACCATATTACTTTTTGACAAAAGGAATAAGCCAACGGGTAAGCTACAAATATGCTCACACATTGGACTTCGCTGAAGCTAATGCTTATATGATCCCGCTTTCCCTTGCTACTCAATATTCACTTCAGCTTTAAGAGATTCTCATTTTATTAAGTTGGATGAAGACATATGAATGTGACAACTATTTCCTGATCATAGGTGAAAAACCTCATATTCATGTAAAGTGTCCTTAAGAACAGCTATAACCTTTTATTACCTTTCTAATCAAAATGCATTTTATTGTGAAGTCGCAAATGCAATTGGATACATAATAAATAATCATGACATGTCGCACTAACAGAAAATGTCTAATTAACATAATAGTTCGTTCTATCCTCATTTGATTCAGTGTTGAAGTTTGATGTGGAGCTTGAATTACAACCTAAATTTTCAACTCAAGCATATGGAAACCTGCTCAATGATGTGCTCATAGATCCAAATGGGAAAAGCCACAAAGAAGTCTCTCAAGAAAGAAGGATAAAGAGAGAGAATATATACCACTAGAAGTCTTTTTGACAATATTGAAGCAGATAGGACGAAGGAAGGTTCCCCAAGTGCTCCCTTGCTTCGGATTCGATTGGTCCATGTCGAACCCACGAGAAAGTCGCGAGCTTTGGAGCATCATGCTATTGCCGATCTCGTTGACCGAAAGTGCGAGAGACAGAGAGAAAGAGACATATGGTTGACAACTCTGGAGGACTATGACAATAGACAGAGAGGCACGCGGGGAAGACTCTCGAGGAGTAAGGCATCGAAGGAAAGGGGGTAGAATTTCACGGGTTTGGTTGAAAACAATTTGTTTTTTTCGGTTTTGAATTCTTTGGAACCAAAGCCGAATCGATAATCGAATTGTTTTAAAAATCATAACCGAGTCCAAACAAATACTTAGTGCAACCGAACATAACTGAAAATTTTGGTTCGATTCTATTTGATAAATCATACCCAGGCATAGTGGAGCAAATCTCGTTTCTTTCTCTCTCTCTCTCCTTTCACACATATACATATGATTACATATATAATATATATATATATATATATATATATATATATATATATATATATATATATATATATATATATATATATATATATATATATCCACTCATGTAAGGGATCACCCTGGTCCTAAGCCCGGATAAAGGAGGGTTGTGTTAGGGTTCTGACAGCGAGCATAAAACTTTGTCGGATTTTTATACCATGGATTACACAAATTATGAGTATTGCTTTGGGGCGTCCCTGCTTAGTGACGCATTGTAGAGCCCAAATGCAGTGATAAGTAAGCACTGGTCACTACATTTTCGCCTGAATGTAGTGAATCAATTGCAGAGAGGGTTTCCATATCACGAACGAGTGTGGGTAAAAAAGTCCTGAATGTAGAGAATAATTTACAGAAAGGGTCTCCACATTTTCAATATGGACGGATGCGGAGGGTAAGGAAGTTGGTCCTAGATAATAAGATTCGTATTGGTTCTTCGAATATCGAAACATTATCCGATAAGGTAATGGAGGTGGTAGATACTATGATTCAGAAAAAGATTCATATTCTATGTTTACAAGAGACAAAGTGGGTTGGAAAAAAAACAAAGGAGATAGAAGATAGAGGTTTTAAATGTGGTACTCAGGTAAGGAAAAGGCTTGAAACGGAGTTGGCATTGTCATAAAAAAAGATTTAAATGGTGATCGAATCATGATGTTGAAATTAGTGTTAGGAGTAAAGGTTTTGAATATAGTTTGTACGTATCCACCCCAAGTAGGAATAAAAGATAGTATAAAGACAACTTTTTAGAAAGAGTTAGATAAAGTGATTCAAAGAATTCCACAAAGAGAAATGATTCGTTTAGAAGGAGACTTAAATTGGTATGTCGGTAAAGAGGCATTAGGATATCAAGTTATTCATGGAACTTTGGTTTTGTGGATACAAATAAGGAAGGTAGAAAGATTTTAAATTTTGCTATGACATTTGATCTCTTTATAGTCAATACAATCTTCAAAAAACAAGATGAACAAGGCAAAGAGAGCATGTTATAAATGATCAATGTGTGCCAATTTTAATTTCTATGTCCTCTGAAGTAACCAAATGATCAAACTTACATTCCATATATTCTGTCTTTGTTCTACTAAGTCAGAGGCCTTTGCTTTCTAATGTTTCTCTCCATAGTTCCAATTTTCTATTAACTTTTTTCTTAGACTCCTCCACTAATACAATGTCATCTGCAAATAACATACACCAAGGTACTTCATGTTGAATATGTTTTGTTAACTCATAAATCACCATTATAAATAAGTATGAACTTAAAGTTGATCCTTGATATAACCCAATATTAACTTCAAAGAAGTCTGTCATTCCTTCATCAGTCCTCACACATGTTTTTGCACTATCATACATGTCTCTTATAAGGTTAATGTATGTTAATGGGATACCTCTTTTTTTCAAAGTTCTCAAAAGAACCTCCCACAATACGCTATCATAAGCTTTTTCTAAATCAATAAATATCATGTGAAGGTCTTTCTTTTTTTTGCTATAAAATGTTCCATAAGACGTCTCAAAAGGTGAATCGCTTCAACAGTAGATCTGCCTGGCATGAATCCAAATTGGTTCTCTGTTGTACTTGATAGTTGTCTTAACCTACGTTCGATAATTCTTTCCCACAATTTCATAGTACGACTCATTAACTTAATACTTCGATAATTCACACAATTTTAAATGTCTCCCTTGTTCTTATATATGGGTATAAGTGTAGTTGCTCTCTATTCCTCGGGTATCTTTTGGTTTTTCTATATTTCATTAAATAGTCTTATGAGCCAAATGATTCTTATTTCTCCTAGTATTTTTAAAACTTTTATAGGAATATTGTTTGGTCTTACCGATTTACCACCTTTCATATGTTTAAGAGCCTCTTTGAATTCATTCTTTTTCTTTTGAATACGTCGGTATAAATTGTGGTTTATATACTTTTCTGATTTGGCTAATTCTCCTAAGCTAATACTAACATCTTTATTTTCATTAAAAAGCTTATAAAAATAGTTTTTTCATCTATTTCTTATATCATCATTTGCCACTAGTTTTTTTTCATCCTCTTCCTTGATGCATCTAACATAATTAAGATCTTTTGTTTTCTTAACTCTAACCCTAATTATCCTAAAATTATCTCTTTCACCTTCTTTTGAGTTGAATTTTTTTATATAAATCCTCCCAAATTTTAGCTTTTGCTTCATTCACGGCCATTTTTTATTCCTTCTTTGCTTTCTTGTAAGCCTCTATAACTTCACTAGTTTTCTTAGCATAATGTAATTTGTAACATGCCCTCTTTGCCTTGATTTTATTTTGCACTACTTCACTCCACCACTAAACTTCTTTTTGTGCTGGTATGCCTCTCTTAGATTCACCTAACATATCTTTCACCACTTTCCTAATATGTATAGTCATATTGTTCCACGTATCACAAGGTGTACCAACATAATTCTAAGTATCACCTTAAAGAACTTTATGTTTAAATATATCTTCTTTCTCTGTTTTGAGGTTCCACCATTTAGTCCGAATAGCTCAATGCACTCTTTTCTTGTTTGTCCATTTTTTTATTTGTAAATCTACAACTAAAAGTCGATGTTTGGTGGTTAAGCTTTCTCCTGGAATTACCTTGCAATCTTTATAATACGCTCTATCTTTTTTTGTACAAATAAAGTAACCAATTTGTGTTTATGATAAGCCGCTCTTATAAGTAATTAAATGTTCATCTCGTTTTTTGAAGATTAAAGAGATCAAATGCCATAACAAAAATTAAAATCTCCCTACCTTCCTCGTTTATATCCCCAAATCCAAAGCTTCCATGAATCCCTTGATATCCTAATGCCTCTTTACCGACATGTCCATTTAAATCTCCTCCTTTACAAATCATCTTCCTTTGTGAAATCTTTTGAAACACCTTATCTAACTCTTCCCAAAAAACTGTATTTATACTATCTTCTAGTCCTACTTGGGGTGCGTAAGCACAAACTATATTCAAAACCTTTGCTCCTAACACTAATTTCAACGTCATGATTCGGTCACCATATCGTTGTATGTCTACTACACTCTCCTTTAAATCTTTATTTATGATAATACCAACTCCGTTTCGAGCCTTTTCTTTACCAGTGTACCATAATTTAAAACCTGTATCCTCTATCTCCTTTGCTTTTTCTCAAACCCATTTTGTCTCTTGTAAACATAGAATATGAATCTTTCTCCGAATAATAGTATCTACCACCTCCATTAGCTTACCCGATAATGTTCCGATATTCCAAGAACCAATACGAATCTTATTATCTAGGACTAGCTTCCTTACCCCCCGCATCCGTCCATAATAAAAATGCGGAGACCCTCTCTGAAATTTTTTCACTACATTCGGGCGGCAATATAGTGGGACTAACTTCTTTACCCACACCCGTCCATGATGTGGGAACCCTCTCTGCAATTGATTCACGAAAATATACTGACCCTTGCTTACTTCTTACTGCATTCGGGTTCTGCAGTATGTCATTAGGCGGGGACACCCCAAAGCAATGCTCATAATTTTTGTAATCCATGTTATAAAATCCGATGAAGTTTTACGCTGGATGTCAGAAGCTTAACACAACCCTCCTCCTTTATCCGGGTTTGGGACTGGCAATGCAAGGGTGATCCCTTACATGAGTGGAGTTTACTTTATACTATTTTCTAGTCCTACTTGGGGTGCTTAAGCACAAACTGTATTCAAAATCTCTGCTCCTAACACTAATTTCAACGTCATGATTCGGTTACCATATCGTTGTATGTCTACTACACTATCTTTTAAATCTTTATTTATGATAATAACAACTCCGTTTCGAACCTATAAAAAGGTATGAGAAACTAAATTTGGAAAGTATTAAAAGAGGTAGAGGACGACGACAAAAGTGTTGGAAAGAAACAATAAAAAATGATCTAGCTTATTGTGAGTTAACTGCTAACATGACACATGATAGAGCTCCATGGAAACAAAAGAATCCATGTAGCCTACTTTGTCTAGTATAGGAAAAGGTTTAGTAGTTGTTGTTATATATATATATATATATGACGAACTCGTAACCTTGGTTAAGGGAAACAAGGGTCGAACCACTTGAATCAACCGTGGGTTGGAAAATCTGAATCCCAATCAAACATATAAGATCCAACTCAGTTGGATTGATATTGCTTGAACCCTAGAGTCGAGACGCCACGTGTTGAGATTGCGTGCTTAACACACACACACCGCGTAGGAAAGGGAAATGCGTGTCCGATAAGATGACCCGTATCAGAAGTCGTGTTTCATTAAAGGACAAAAATATGAAAACGCCTATGCACGTTGAAGGTCTTTGGGTGGATTACGTGTATGTATGGGAAAGCGGCCAAAAGCGTTCCAGGGAATCTGAATCCCCGGATTCAGAATCCCACTAGGGTTTGGGAATTTCCGATTCCGTGGGTGGAATTCAAGATTCTAGGGGTGTTTCAGATTCGGCGGCGTCTCCGGTTTGTGTCGTTCCAGGCGCCCTTTTTGAAATCCCCATCCTCCCATGGAAGACGAGATCGCTTCCCCTAGAAATTCTAGGATTCCCATCGCTCTCTTCCATCCGGATTCCGTCTCCTTTGTTTGGTTGGGCCTCCGTTGATGACGAATCTGGAGGAGATCGTATCGTCTCGCAAGGAAACGGCGAGAAAGTTCGCAATGCGGGGGCGGAGCCTGGTGTTTCCCCAGCCGGAGGACGAAGATGATGATGAGGTTTCCGGAGGAATTGACCGGACCGATAGCGGAAGGGAGGAGGAAGAGGACGAGGAGGAAGAGGAAGAAGAGTTGGAGGAAGAGGCAGACGGGTTATATGTACCGCCGTTGAATTTCTCGATGGTGGAGACGGGTATCTACCGGTCGGGATTCCCGCAGCTGGCGAATTTCCCGTTTCTGGAGACGCTGGGGCTGCGGTCAATTATGTATGTAAAAGGGCGTCTCTCTCTCTCTCTACCGCCTTTGCTTTTCTCAAATTCTGTTCGGTTGTTAGAATGAATAGAATGACGCTCAAGCAAATGGATCGACAGTAATGTATCATGTATCCATAGTGATGTATCTACAACTTTAGATATCTCCCTTTCCTGTCTGTTTCAAAGCTTTTGATCAACGAGTCCTCTGATCATATTATGTTTATTCGTTTGTGGCTGGCAACATAGCTTTTATCAGATTTATTAGGGAAGGATGGAGATGGATCTCGAGACCTTGTGCTTTGTAGTTTTCTGCAAGCAATCAATCGAACCATAATCGAGTGATCAATCTATATTGGGGTTTGACGGAGACCTTAGAGAACACTCAATTGATCTCGATTTGCAACCATTATTACTGCTTGATGCACAAAACAACCGAAAATTCATCGTTAGTTTTAATGCTTCGAGCTTGTTTTTGTGTGTAATAGTTTTAGGCAAGCAAGAAAGTTTAAGAATGTTGCTTTTACGTTATTCTGGTAAACAAAAAAAAAAAGAGATGATTCGCTGAGGGATAGGGTACCATTTCAAAGGATACCCTTGAGAAAAACCATGCCAAGGCCGGTATTGGTGAGTATGGCATTAACTAGCTAGTTGCTGTTTTGCTTTTGCAGATATCTGTGCCCTGAACCGTATCCTGAAGCTAATATGCAATTTCTTCAGTCTCATGGAATTCAGCTTTTTCAGTTTGGAATAGAAGGAAACAAGGTAAGTATCCTTATACAATAAAGCTGACTTGATGATATCTGACATGCATTACTTTGATGTCTGCACTTGTTTGGATATTGGTGCATGTTACAACCAACTTCAATTATGGTTGGCTTTGTGTATTCTGTTGGTATCATTCACTAAGAGATATGTCTGAAGTATCGTGAACTTGCACGATTTGTGGGATTTTGTTGTTTGATATGCATGGCTTGCTTTATGTCATGTTCAAAGATGGAAAGGATAAAGCAATTCAACTTTTTGTTGTGATTTGATTATGACTGATTATTTGGTTACCTGTTTGGATTTGTATTGTAATTTATTGCTCTTTTGCATACTCTGTTTGCAAAAGCAACTGACTTGTTATTTGTGGGGTGGTTTCATGTTTCTTGCGTGTCCATTATAAAGAGACATGGAAAGGAATATTTTTATGGCAGGAACACTCTAGTGGGCTGCATAAGAAAAATTAAGGACTATTAGTTAATTCAAGTAATAGGAAATTGCAACTCTGGCCATGTAAGGGATCACTCTTGCTTTTGGCCGGTCCTAAGCTCAGATAAAGGAGGAGGGTTGGATAGGCTTCTGACAGCCAGTGCAAAACTTTGTCATACTTATCGGATTCTTGTATGGTAAGGGGCAATGAGTTGCAATTTGTTGGAGCTAGAGTTTTGTAGATTCCTGTAGTCTTTCTTTTTAATGTACTTGTTGCACCTTATTGGTGCTGTGCATAAAATCTACAGGATAAATGGCTTTTACTTCATCATTTTCTTATTCCTTTTGGAAGGAAAGGTATGGTTCCCTCAAAAAAAGGTGGATGAGTAACCGACTCCCAGAAAACGAGAGCAACAACATGGCCTCTTACTTTTTGGTGTTCCTTTTCTGTGGGAATGAAATTTCTACCAAACAAATATTCTTGTGTCATTGTATAATCCTCAAATCTTCTTGATCCCAATGGATCGTATGTTTTCTTCACAGATAGTCCATTTTAGGTGAACAGAGTTCTTTTGCATGATCAGATGATCTCCAGTAGTAATAAAAGGCAGTGGGGAGATGAGATCCCTTTCAACGTGCTTTGGGAACCATACCTTGTAGCCTTTACACTTGATCATTACACTCGATAATTGTTTCTTTCTGTTTTCCTTGTAGCCTTTTCTGTTGTTGATGACATTGAAAGCATAATTGGGATAAAAAATCCCGTTTTTCTTTCTTCATGGCTATTTAAGTCAACGTCATCTATGATCATCATTTCTTTCGGTTTTCTTTCTTTGCCTTTTCTGTGGTTGTCGGTTGTGCTAAAGTCTCACTCTCTCTCACACACACACATGTGCACATTAAAGTAAGAATAAGCTATCTAAATCAACATAAACCATTGATTGGGTAATTCGAGTTCTGAATCATGTAATGTGTCCTGTGGAAGCACAATTCTCTCTACTATATAAGAGCAGTGAATTGCTCTGAGTTCTGATGTCAATACAATCAGAATTTTGAATATATAAAGGTTTTCCAACAGTAGCAATAATACAAAGTTACATTTTTGTCCACCCTTTGCTAAGATACAACAACAACAACAGAACAAAACAAATGTAGTGTGCTGAGCATGAGTTGCCTGTTAAGTGTTGTTGCTGTCATCAACCATAAACCCTCGTTATTTTGCAGGAACCCTTCACCAATATACCTGTCAATACAATCATGAATGCTCTTGTAGTTTTGACAGGTAAATGACTTGGGCCAACAGTTTAAGCAATGCTTTCAGATCCTATCAAGTTACTTATTTTCCTCTTTTGGTGCTCCAGATACTACAAATTATCCTCTTCTTGTTCACTGCAAACGTGGAAAGGTATTGATAGTGTTCATTGTTAGCCTTTTCTGTTTCCACTTGTGAAAACGGGTTGTACCATCCATGTGATGGTGATGGTCCCATATCAAATCTTGGCCGTCCAACTGAGGGCATATGGATAGATACCGCTTGGGCCCGTGGTTGATCCTATCCGTTCAGAGCAAAAGCAATCCACGGCTAGGATATGATGGAAGGCGTCTACCATCATGTGTCTGATGATAGGATCCTCTCTCCTGTCTTTTATGTTCATGAATCATTGGGGACCCAGATTTCTGGCCCTTTACTGCACATGGCAAAGGCTGCAAAAATAATGGGTCCTTTACCAAGCATTCAAGCATGTATGCATGATGCATGTTTTGGCTTTACTGCTCACGTTCTCCTTTTGCCTGTGCTTGCAGCACCGTACTGGTTGCCTCGTGGGCTGTTTTAGGAAATGGCAGAGCTGGTGTTTGTCCTCTGTTTTTGAGGAATACCAACGCTTTTCTGCAGCAAAAACGAGAGTTTCAGACCTTATGTTCATCGAGAGGTTTGATGTTTCTGCCTTAAGGCAATTGCTGGATGATAGTTTAGGTCGGCACCATGGAAGCTCTCCTCCGAAGGCATTCATATTAGATAGCGAATGATTTTGATCAATGCCCTAGGTATATTTTTCTTTTTTTGTAGTTGGTGAGTATATACTGTCGTTTTCCTGTATACAGAACATATGCACCATTTGAATTGTATATGATGATTTCTTTACCCTCATGTTGAGTATTTGATCGGCATTAGTATTCGATTCATCTAATTCAGCCTAATTGCTGCATAGAGTTTTCCTTTATAGAGTTATAAAGATTTTCAAGAAAACATGATTCTTATGTAAGATACATGAAAGAGCAGAGTAATCTACCGTAATATTAGCTAACCTATCATGCCCAGTTTGGCTTTGAACAAGTTGGATTTGTTGATGGACATTGGCTGAGTCTGTTTAAAAGATTGATTACTATAAGGCAGAGGACGTGCCTTCAGGATTGTCAGGCAACATTGCGAGATAAGCTCGTTAGTTCCTTTTTCACTTCATCACAGCAAAACCAGAAGCTCGTTAAGTATTCACCTAGTTAGTGGTAAGCTCACCTGGCTAGGCAGTAGCCATAATTGAAGGAGTTCGATACCTGGAGGTGTGCACCTGGTAGGGTTTGACCAGACATGGCTGGTTCTGAGTGAATAGGAATCAGTAGTTGTCAAACTGGTTGGTCTCGATTTTCCTGCAACCAAGAACCTGGGCTGATTCTGGTTTGGAACCATGCACTTGTGTTCTGATTCTGGTTTGAGTTCTACACCATTCTGAATCGGAAAAAATCATTAATAAGTTTAGATGAAAATGGAACTAGTGGTTTGGAATGGTCTGTTCCTATTCTATTCCACCCAGTTCTTGGTCTTGTTTGACTGGTTTTAGTTTCAGCAGGTTCCTGGTCCAGTTCAGTTCCGGTTGAAATCGTCTAGCCAGTTCAAATCTGCCATTTAGGTGGGAGTAAAAGATATCATTTGTCATCCTTGTTTATCTATTGAAGATGCAGGCAGAGCCAATCTTGAACCAAGTGATGCGGATTATACCAAATACAGTTATGAATTGTCAAGGTAAAACGCTGAAGTATAGCTGGGTAGGTGGGTGCCAGTTGATGATTTGGTAGTTTTCAATCGATGTATACATGAAAGAGGACAATGATTTTAAGGATGATCCACAGTAGCTGAAAGCTTTGTCTAGTACAACTGGAGGGAAAGAACGATCACAAAAGAGGAGCGAGGTGCAAGTCTCTATGAGCTTCTAAATGCACGAGTGAACCGGGGATCACATGAGTCTCTTTGAATTGGGTTGCGCCTAAAGGGTGGACTCAAAAGTGTTGCAAGAAAATATAACAAAGCATCCTGTGACTTTCAAATACATGTAAATGACCCACTTAATCTGGAAGAAGGCTTGCTTTTGGTTAGAAGTGAATACGCAAAGCAGATAGAAATCCGCTTTGCGGAGGATCACGAAATGCAACAAGGAGCGAGCCACATCATAATAAATTATCTACACATTGATGTAAATCTCGCAAATTTTCCCTTTTCAATACCACAACAATATGATAAATGCTTACAGAGAAGTAAGAACTTTATAAAGGAAACGTTTGGTCACCAGGTAAAGAGATGAGATGAACTCAAGGGCATTTTGGTGCGCCTTCCTTGGTTTTCCATTGATCATAGCAAGGGCATTCCTCCCTGTGGCCGTAGGACGGCATGCACAGGCACTTGCAACAGCACATATTGCAGAAGAAGAGACACGGCTTCGTGTGAGAGGTTGCTGAGCACCTGAATTCACACTTTTGCTGGGCATTCTGCACCACGTCAACAAAATTTCACTTGTTTAGACTTTAGACCATATAATATATGTGTAATAAATATGTGTGTATATATATATATATATATATATATATATATATATATATATATATATATATATATATATATATATATATATATATATATCGAAAGAGAGGGAGGGAGGGATTTTATACCTTCTGGCTTCCGACAGCCAGTGTAAAACTTCGTCGGATTTTTATAACATGGATTACAAAAATTATGAGCATTGCTTTGGGGCGTCCCCGTCTAGCGACGTGCTGCAGAGCCCGAATGCAGTAAGAAGTAAGCAAGGGCCACTACATTTTCGTCCGAATGTAGTGAATCAATTGCAGAGAGGGTTCCCACATCATGGACGAGTGTGGGTAAAGAAGTTAGTCCCGCTACATTGCCGCCCGAATGTAGTGAAGAATTTTCAGAGAGGGCCATTTTGATTATGGACGGATGCGGGAGGTAAGGAAGTTAGTCCCAAATAATAAGATTCGTATTGGTTCTTGGAATATTGGAATATTATCGGGTAAGCTAATGGAGGTGGTAGATACTATGATTCGGAGAAAGATTCATATTTCAAAATGGGTTGGAGAAAAAACAAAGGAGATAGAGGATACAGGTTTTAAATTATGGTACTCAGGTAAAGAAAAGGCTCGAAACGGAGTTGGTATTATCATAAATAAAGATTTAAAGGAGAGTGTAGTAGACATACAATGATATTGTGACCGTATCATGATGCTGAAATTAGTGTTAGGAGCAGAGGTTTTGAATATAGTTTGTGCTTACGCACCCCAAGTAGGACTAGAAGATAGTATAAAGACAGCTTTTTGGGAAGAGTTAGATAAAGTGTTTCAAAAGATTTCACAAAGGGAGATGATTTGTTTAGGAGGAGATTTAAATGGACATGTCGGTAAAGAGGTATTAGGATATCAAGGGATTCATGAAAACTTTGGTTTTGGGGATATAAACGAGGAAGGTAGAGAGATTTTAAATTTTGCTATGGCATTTGATCTCTTTATAGTCAATACAATCTTCAAAAAATAAGATGAACATTTAATTACTTATAAGAGTGGTTTATCACAAACACAAATTGATTACTTTATTTGTAGGAAAAAAGATAGAGTGTATTGTAAAGATTGTAAGGTAATTCTAAGAGAAAGCTTAACCACCCAACATCGCCTTTTAGTTATGGATTTATAAATAAAAAATGGACAAAGAAGAAAAGAGTGCATCGAGCTATTCAGACTAAATGGTGGAACCTCAAAAGCAAGAAAGAAGATATATTTAAACAGAAAGTCCTTCAAGGAAATGTTTGGAATTATGTTGGCACACCCTGTGATATGTGGAACAATATGGCTATACATATTAGGAAAGTGGCGAAAGATGTGTTAGGGGTATCTAAGAGAGGTGTACCGACACAAAAGGAAGCTTGGTGGTGGAGTAAAGTAGTAAAAATAAAATCAAGGCAAAGAGGGCATGTTACAAATTACATTATGCTAAAATAACTAGTGAAACTTTAGAAGCTTATAAAAAGCAAAGAAGGAAGCGAAAAAGGTTGTTAGTGAAGCAAAAGCTAAGATTTGGGAGGACTTATATAAAAAAACTCAACTCAAAAGAGAGTGAAAGAGATATTTTTAGGATAGCTAGGGCTAGAGATAAGAAAACTAAAGATCTTAATTATGTTAGATGCATAAAAGACGAGGATGAAAAAATTCTAGTGGCAAATGATGATATAAGAAATAGATGGAAAAACTATTTTTATAATCTTTGTAATGAAAATAAAGATGTTAGCATTAGCTTATGAGAGTTAGCTAAGTTAAAAAAGTATATAAACCACAATTTCTACCGACGTATTCAAAAGAATGAAGTCAAAGAGGCTCTTAAACATATGAAGGGTGGTAAATCGGTAGGACCAAATAATATTCCTATAGAAGTTTGGAAAATACTAGGAGAAATATGAATCACTTGGCTCACAAGACTATTTAATAAAATATAGAAAAACCAAAAGATGCTCGATGAATGGAGAGCAAGTACACTTATACCCATATATAAGAACAAGGGAGACATTCAAAATTGTGTGAATTATCGAGGTATCAAGTTAACGAGTCATACTATGAAATTATGAGAAAGAATTATCGAATGTAGGTTAAGACAAGTATCAAGTATAACAGAGAATCAATTTGGATTCATGCTAGGCAGATCTACTATTGAAGCGATTCACCTTTTGAGACGTCTTATGGAACATTTTAGAGAAAAAAAGAAAGACCTTCACATGATATTTATTGATATAGAAAAAGCTTATGATAGGGTACCGAGGGAGGTTCTTTGGAGAACTTTGGAAAAAAGAGGTATCCCATTGACATATATTAACCTTATAAGAGACATGTATGATGGTGCAAAAACATGTGTGAGAACTCCTGAAGGAACGACAAACTTCTTTGAAGTTAATATTGGGTTACATGAAGGATCAACTTTAAGTCCATACTTATTTATAATGGTGATGGATGAGTTAACAAAACATATTCAAGATGAAGTACCTTGGTGCATGTTATTTGTAGATGACATTGTATTAGTGGAGGAGTCTAAGGAAAAAGTTAATAGGAAATTGGAACTATGGAGAGAAACATTAGAAAGCAAAGGCCTCCGACTTAGTAGAACAAAGACAAAATATATGGAATGTAAGTTTGTTCATTTGTTTACTTCAGAGGACATAGAAATTAAAATTGGCACACATTACATTCCCCAAAAGGAAAGTTTTAAATATCTAGGGTCAATTTTTCAGAGTGATGGAAGAATTGATAGAAATGTTACACATAGAATTAATGCTGGTTGGTTAAAATGGAGAGGAGCATCCGGTATTCTTTGTAATAAGAATATACCATTAAAATTAAAAGGTAAATATTATAGAGCAGCAATTAGGCCTGCTATGTTTTATGGTTCTGAGTGTTAGGCTGTTAATCATCAACATGAACAAAAGATGTCTGTGACAGAAATGAAGATGTTGAGATGGATGAGTGGTCATACAAGAAAAGACCGTATACATAATGAGGTTATTAGAAACAAATTAGGAGTGGAACCAATAGAGGATAAAATGAGATAACATCGTTTAAGATGGTTTGGACATATAGAAAGAAGATCAAAAGAAAAACCTCTAAGAAGGTTAGAAAAACTAAATTTGGAAAGTATTAGAAGAGGTAGAGGACGACCACAAAAGTGTTGGAAAGAAACAATAAAGAATGATCTAGCTTATTAGGAGTTAACGCTAACATGGCACACGATAGGGATTTGTGGAAACAAAGAATCCATGTAGCCAACCCCGTCTAGTATGAGAAAAGGCTTAGTTGTTGTTTGTTTGTTTTGTTTGGACGAACAAAACCCTCAGGGCCGTCCTGAAAAGTAAACAAAGAATTAGTGTGGAGAAACCTTTTTCTCGTGTGTAGCTAAAAGGATAATCTTACCAGTTTATAGATAAGTGACCTCTTCACAGAAAAATTTTCCTGAAACATTGAAGGATTGACTAAGAATATCCGGTTAATGTAAAACAGGCAGCCAATGTTCATGAGAAAGTAAGCTTGGATTACGTTTGCCCATCTCTCCCGATTAGTTAAGCTGCCTTTTTCATTAATATTCTCAGCCTACCATTAAGGTTTCTCTGATAATCCTAGCCACCATGATTAATGCAATTGATATTTTTCGATATGTGTGTGGATTTGATAGAAATTAGTGCTTTTAGGCCTGCAATGTGTGTACGGGATCGCTGCAAAAAGGAAAAGAATTACTTGAAGTATAAAACAATGAATCCGCAAACATGTACCTTGTAAAAAGGCCTGTTAAGCATCTTGGGCTTGCAACACAGATGGACATACAAAAGTCTCCCCCTGTACCCTCTTTTCTCTCTCACACTCTTTCTCTCTCTCTCTCTCTCTCACACACACACATATATATATATGTGTGTGCGCATGCACATATATAAACATGACTGGTGTAAAACAGCCTTGGATCGAGCTAAGAATTGGTTGAAACATTAACCGGTAAAACTGTACCCTGAACTAAATCCGAAACCGGATAGCACCTTGTTCGGTTTTGGATCCACCTTACATGAAACCGGAACAGGTAATTCCAAACTGTGGTTTTTATACAACTCTCTAACTTTTTTCTTCAAATTTTAAATATTTTAATAGTTTTTTTCGGTTTTGGGATGGTTTAAGCCTCAAATCAGAACCAGCCCCGGGCCGGTTTCATTAAGGTTTAGGTTTTTGGGTAACCGGAACCAGCTATATATATATATATATATATATATATATATATATATATATATATATATATATATATATATATAGAGAGAGAGAGAGAGAGAGAGAGAGAGAGAGAGAGAGAGAAAATTGGATCTTACGATTTGATGGCCTGACTGCATCCAGTCTCTCTCTCTCTCTCTCTCTCTATGTGTCTATACGTCTTCATGTTCTTATCCTATTTTGTTGTGAAAATGGCTGTGCCGGCAGTCATGCTACAAACATAGCAAAGGGTTGGCTTATAAATAGAGCTTCAAAATGAAGGATTTTGCGATTACTTTGGGTCCCTAGGTATGCTTCTCTTGCCGCAAGACCAACAGTAGAAGGCTCCCTCAAGATAAGTGAGGTGGCTTCGACCCTCCACACCAACGTGAAGGTGACAAAGTTGGAAGGTCTCAACGTTTCTCGACTTTGTTTAGGTGATGATCGAGTTTGTGATAATTCTGCATGGTTTCTCCATGTCACAAACCCAAACAAAAAAAATTGAAGTTAATGTACTTGCATGAGATGCACAGACTAGTTGAAGAGAGAACACAGTGAGCAACAAGGCCGGGAAAAGCTCAGGCCGGTGAGCCATTCGATCCGCACCCGGGAGTTTTGGTTGTATTCTCTCTGTGACCTTGCCAACTTATATAGCATAAAGTTTGAGGGTCTAACAGGAAAGGGCTTAGATACTACCTTGTTATACAATGGAAGGTTTGCATTCTAATGTCAAGGATGTGAAACTATTTCTTGGCGTTAGGTAGACCTGTGAAACAGTGTCCCTAAATTTAGAAATGCAAAAAGTGGCATGCCATAAAACCTAGAAGATGTCTTACATAAAACAACGATAGCACAATATTTCACCAATACTTTTGGCAAACTTTTATTGGTAGATATAAACAAAAAGAAGAAACCTTTTTGGTGTATTTGATTATGTTGAGAAATCCAGGTCCACAACAGTAGCTTGATGAGTGAGATTCCCTAGAGGCATGGTGTTATATGATTGTTGTCTTTAGAGCTTCATTCGCCGCACCCGGATTCGAAGAAGCAAACGGGCACTTGGAGACTGAACTCGTAGGACAAAAATAGGTGAAAACTCATCTAAAGCTTCTAGATTGAAAGAAGAGCACTTAACAATCTTGCCACGAAAACTCGATAGAAAACCTTTGAACCAGAGAAGGATATTTGAAATGGTTTATGGGTGTGAATACCAAGTTCCTAAAGGATCAGACAATGATCTGCTACCATTTTACGATTTTTTTCGTTTCACTTGCGATTTCTAAATTTTCTGTTGTCTAGAAAGGCGTTTATTAAAGGATCACATAACCTTAAAGATTTAAGAGAAGCCGCATTATCTTTAATCATTTGTCAAATGTAGTTTTATCCTAGACTTGTAAAATGTATGGACTCCCCCGTTATATTTACCCTGCACACCTTACATAATGATTAACTTTCACGAAATATAAGGATCATAGGTGTTGATTTCACCTAGCAAAGCATCTACTAGCAGCTTCTTATGCTATGTCGCATCTTTAATAGCATATGATGAAGTAATCAACTCATTTCATGGTGGAATATGTTATAATGAGCTGCCTTTTAAAACCTCCACGATATGTGTCACCACTTAGGGTAAAACCCAACTATTCATGGATTTGAAGTTCCACTCACCAATGTTATAAATGTATCAGTACATGTATTGTGTTGAGCTTCTTCTTGATGGCAGAGTTTCTTCAGTAGTTAGTAGTTGAGAGATTGAATTTAAACCTTGAAAAAGAAGGTTAAATAATACTATTCTTTGAGGAGTGGAAAATACTAACTTTAGGTGCCAACATTATCAAATAACTTAATGCAATGGACTCTGATAAACACCTTCGAGATATAATGAAGACCTTTGGTTCATGTAGACTAACTGACAAAGTAAAGATGATGATAATGATGATGCAAATTTAATTAACGCTATAATAAGACTTGTAAACTCTTTTAAAAAACTAAGTAGGAAAGCACTCACATCATGAGAGAATAGTTGGATGAATCTTGTTTACAATACGATTGTATATAGACACGGTGAAAATGTTACTCATGATATTCTACTAATGAGCATAATTATCACTCAGAGAAGTGACTCTTAATGTCATAACATGGTTGCTAAATGAATATAAATTATAGTCACTACATGTAGGGGTGTGCATCGGTCACTTTGGTTCACAAACCGGAAAAACCAAATTACACGGTTATTCAGTTTGGACTAATTAAAATTCACATGAAATGAACACAATCGCAGGTGCCCAATTAGAAATTCCAGAAAAACTGAAGATAATATGAACACCATTGTCAACCAATTAGAATTTTAATAAATATGTCTAGGAATTCTTGTCAATAGCTTTAGTTCTTCTAGATTTTAAGACAATTACAATTCAAGCTACATTCAACATTCAGCTACACATCAAGTGACCAAACTTTCTAAGGTATACAAGTTAACAACAAGATCCATAATAATATGATAAAATGAGATGAGATAACTTTGTAGGAAGAGAACTCCACAAGCATGTCAATATATAAAAATCATTCCACCAGTTTTTTTAAATTGATGGGAATGATAGCTTGAGAGATAGATAGATGAAAGGGAAAAAGAAAAGAAAAAGAGGTAGTTTCAACCCACCATAATGCAACCCCAAATCATTTGTCACAATAACAATGAAGCACAAAGTAACACTATACATCCAACGCAATCTGCATTTCATCGTGATACAAGTAAAATGACAAAACAAAGCTTATATAAAGCAACCATTCTATGTATTCACCATTGAGATAGCGAAAAAGGAGAAGGAATAAAGGAGGGGGTCATATTTATAAATTCAGATTTTTGGTCGATTCAGTTTTGGATCTCATAAAATCAAAACGGAACTGAAAACCTAAATTTAATAAAAATTTAAACCAAACTTGAACCAAGCCAGTTGGTTTGGGTCGGTTTTTCAGTTAAACCCAAATTCAACTCACCCCTAACTACATATGCTACTAATGATCATAATTATTTTAAAGTAAGTGAATCTTAAAGTCACAATATGGTTGCAACCATAACCTTTATCAAATATATTTTGACGTTTTAAAAATCACAAAATACATTTGAAAAATGATCATTTTGAAAATTTTACTAAAATATGATAACATAGAATTTATCATTTCTTGTAACACTTTATTTTCCTCTTTGCCACACTATTTTGTTGTGTAGAATAAAGAATCATAATTCGATGAATGATTCTCGTAAGTTCAAAATAACTAGGATTATAATATTCTCCTATCCTATCGGTTCTCAAACACCTAATAAAAGTTTCATATTAAAGTTGTACTTGAATTTTGAAAATCTTATCATCTGCAAATACTATTGCTAATAACACTTAATAAAAATTTTCAAAACCTTATCATTTATATACATCAAGTATGCATAGCAAAATCTAGTCCAATAATTAATAAAGTTATAAAATACCTTTTCACTCTTATTGTTAGTTAACCATGCAAATCACAAACATCTAAGTGAATTAAATCCAAAAAATTGAAACTTTCAATAATTGGAAATGAAAGTCTAGTGATTTTGGTATGCATGCAAGTAGAACATTAATACATTAACTTATCAATTTCTTGAATCAAATTTGATTTAGTCATTTCATGCAATTTTCTAAAGTTCACATGCCCCAAACAAAAATGCCCCAAACTAAGTAGAAACAACATCTTTGTTATTGAGATTCAATTTGAACATAGACTCACATAGATAAACCTTCCCAACAAACATGCTTCCCTTAAACAAAATAAACTTGTTTTTCTCAAATATACTTTTAACTCATACTTATTAAATAAGAAAACCAATACCAATTTTTTTCTTATATCCAATACAAAGACCACATCCTTAAGAGTAAGAACTTTACCTGAAGTAAACTTGAGTTCGACCATCCCTTGAGTCGCATAAATATTGCTCATGTATAAAATTGGTCTATCGTCTTCTATTAAAGTTTTGAAGAGATTTTGATTTTTGCACACATAGCGATTAATACCAAAGTCTACCTACCAAGATCCAATGTCTTATATAATATTTAGTTCCAATATGACAGCTAGAAGAATTAGAACTCTTATTTGCATTCAATTTTTTCAAGTATCAATAACATATTTTTGAAATCTTGATTTTTTCTTTGAGATCTCTATAGACTTAGCTTCCTTCGTAACATTGATTTTTCTCTTGAGTAAAATGGTCTTTAGAATTATCTAGCTTTCCATGCTCTTCCTCAAACCTTAGATGACTAGTTAATTTTTTAAGAGAAATGTCTTTCTTCTTGTGTTTCAAAGTCCTTTTAAACGTTTTCCAAGGAGGAGAAAGTTTGTCTATAATAGAAGAGACAATGATGGTTTCATTTATACTTGTTTGAAATTATTCAAAATCCATTCAAGCTTATGTAATTGCTCTATAACGAATCTATCATCTACCATCTTATAATTATTAAAATGAGTAATAAAAAATTTCTTACTTGTAGCATCTTTCATCATGTACCTCACTTCAAGTTTGTCCCAAAAGTCTTTTGCATATGTAGATATTTGGTAGGTGTCAAATAAGGCATTTGACATGCTATTAAAGATGTGACCTCATGCAAATATAACCATCATTGTCTCACTTTTGTTGTTTGTATGCTTCTTCAAGGATTTCATTCTTCTTCTCCTCCGGCCTTGATGCAATGAGAACATACATGACCTTCAAAGTGGTAAAAAAGAAGTATATTTGCTTTTACCACCATCAAACCTATCCAACTTAATGAAGTTAGATGTCATCTCTCGAAAAGAAATAACCATCTTGAGCAAAATAAACTAAAGATTATTGGTGTTGAGCTTCTTGTAGATGACATAGTTTCTTAAGTGATAAACATCCGAGAAATTGAATTTAAACCTGAAAAAGAATATTAGGATAACACTATTCTTCAAGGTGTGGTAAATGCTAACCTCTAGGTTGCTTTGTTACCGCCAGTATCAAATAACCAAATGCAATGGACTCCAACAAACACATTTAAGATACAATGAAGACCTTTAGTTCGTCTTACATGAATGCAACTGAGTCTTATACAAACTGACAATGCAAAGATGATGATGATGCAAATCTAACTAATGCTACAATAGGACTTTTAACTCTCTTAAAAAACTAAGTAAGAAAGCACTCATATCATAGGAGAAAAGTTGGATGAATCTTATTTACAATACCACTATATATAGATATGATGAAATTATAACTCATGATATGCTACTAATGAGCATAATTGTCACTCAAGGAGGTTACTCTTAATGCTCTAAGATAATTGCTAAATGCATATAAGTTATATCCATTACATGTGCTATTAATGAGCACAATTATCACTCAAGTAAGTTGCTTTTAATGTCAAAATATAACTAAAAAATGCTCATGAGTTACAACTATTACATGTGCTAGTAATGAGCATAATTATCACTCTATCAAGTTGCTCTTAATGTCAAAACGTGACTCCAAAATACTCATGAGTTATGACCACTATATATACTACTAATGAATATAATTATTACTGAAGTAAGTGGCCCTTAAAGCAACAATATTGCTACAATCATAACTTTCATTAAATATATTTTGGTATTTTAAAAATCACCCAACATGTATCCCTCAGGGGACCAATATGCATGTACCACACTGTATCATATGATATGGTGCAAATCAACTTATTTAATAAAATAATCATAAAAAATTATAAAAATAAAATATTAAAATTAATCAACAAAAGATAACAAATTGCTAGAAAATACAATTAAAATTGATACACATGTACCACACCGTATCATATGATATGGTGCAAATCAACTTCTTTAATAAGAAAAAAATCATAAAAAATTATAAAAATAAAATATTGAAATTAATCAACAAAAGATAACAAATTGCTAGAAAATATAATTGACATTGAATGGAATCTAATTAATAACAAGTAGTTGATAAGTAATAAGCATTGACATTTCACAATCAAGAATAACAATAAGATTAAGAAAGTTAAACTACAAACTCAAAGTAGCATGTTGGGTGCATTTGTTAAAGAGACAAACTAAAGATTTCAATTTGTAAGTACAAAGTTCAAAGTTCAATTTCATTCCACAAAACATAGATCATAATTAACAAATGCATCATAAGCAAAGTAGTCATAATCATTATCATCACCACTAATATCATCATTAATCATCTTTTGACTGCTCAATAATCGGTTCCTCTAATCCAATGCCTTTCATATTGCCATCTTCAATCTTTGCTTCTACCTTTATTGTTCTCCAATTTTCATTCTCTAAACTAATGGAGGCACTTCTTCAACCCAATCATCCATAATATCAATACTTTTATACCTAAATAGGATATGATACTTTTCTTACCCTTCTTTAATCCTTTTTATTTGTCTATAAAAGAAAGAACACAAGAATGTCATATACTTATAAAATAATTTAAATATATAATCACATGAATAACAAACATATTAAATTATTATCTTAGCTTTATGTTGTATGCAATAAAAACCAAATCACAAAGATGAACATGTTCAAATCTATTTCTCTTCTTTGTGTGAATGCGTTCGAAAAACTTTAATTTCATTCACAACCACTAGAACTACATGTTTGACTTAATATACATTAAACAAATTTTGACAAGTTAGGTGCATTTATATCAAAGTGAGCCCATCATTAATCGAAAACAAAATAAAAATCATTTAAGTTATAATCAAATTAAAATAAAAGAGTTTATAATTAATATAAAAAATTAATAAACAAAATCATACATGATCGCATATGAGAGTGGAGTTGTATTGCAATTATCCTACCAAAATCTCCAAAACTATGTATATACTTGTTGAGCTCTAAATGGATGTACTCAATAGATAAATCTTGTATAAGGTCATTCAATATCAACTTCTTTAACTTGTTCATCTTCTATAAAATTGAAAAGAAATCTAATGGATAGATTAAGAAAATATATAACAACATACAAATCATTATACATTTTCACGGTCCAACGTGCATCATCTATTTGTCAAACCTTCTTTAGAAGTGAATGTTCACGGTCAAGATTTTCTTATATTTCTAATTTGGCCTTCTTCATATCATAATATATATAAGACATAACAAACCTATATTTATTGTTTATCATTTTGATTACTTTGACTAATAACATAGTCATCCTCACAAAACGTATTGTACTTATCCCAAAATTTAGTATTAAAAATAATATCTACTATAGTAATCTCCTCTCTCTTTCTTGACCAACTTACATAGCCCCATTCATCATATGCAAACATCTTTTCAATACATTCTTATGTACACAAGACTTTGAACAATAACATTATCATAACAAATCTTTTCACTAAATACTTAATCAACTCCCTTCCACTATTATGAATTCCCATCAAATACAATACTAGTGAATGATTATAAATTAATTTTGTGATATTTCTACACATATCAATAGTCCCTTGATTTCATTCATTCCACTCAAATCCTCAAAAATTAAATCTATGCGATGTGCAATACATGGGTCCACACTAAGGTAGATGACTCTACTAAAAAATCTTATGAGTTGCCCTAAGATTTACAATATTGTCAATAATAAATTGAACAACATTTTTAACACCTATATCCTTAGCAAGATCTTCAAAATTAGGGAGTAAATTTTGTGTAGTTGTATCATATCATATGATTTCAAAACTAAACTCCTCTTTCGACAATAGATGAAAAAATTTACTATTGATATACATTAGCATTTATCCAACCATTAGCTATAATATAACAACCAATAATCTTTCATGATTTTTTAAATTCAAAAGCCTATTCATACATGATATCAACTCATTTTTGTACTAATATACCCCTCAAAGTATGATAAGTAGGTACCTTATCACTTGATCTTAACTAGTAATAACTTCTACCATACCTTAGAAATAAAATATATTTGCGACATTAAAATACAAATAATTTTGATAAAAAACTTTGAACACTTTAGTTCAACTTTCTAAATTACCTCCTTTAAAGTTATAGCCACTCTAAAACTTGAGCTCTAGAGTCAAACATGGAGGGAAAAAGAAATGTACTTGTTGTGCACTTCTTTTATCTCCTCTACCACTTGTTAACCTCTAAAACTTATTGCATTTCATAGTTTACTACTTCATGCATATGATTAGAAGCACTTGTATCTCTTTTAGTTCTCGAAAGATAGTATTTCATACAAAAAATACCTTCATACTTAACCTCATTATAAAACATGCACCTATTTACAAGCCTATTATCTTCGTATATTAGCTTGTAATATTTTCATGCTGAATCAACCGATGAGGCACCATAAAGTTGAAAAGAGATAAATTATAATAAGAAAAAGGCTTCGGGAAAGTGAAAGAGCTCAACATTCATCAAAACCCCAAATTTTTCTAATGAAAAATCGGGTAAAAAAGGATTAAGAATGAAAATAATGATATGAGAAAATCGGTCCATGCAATCATTTCTTTCAGTTAAACCTTTCGCCAGAAAAGAACTTTAAAACACCAATATCTTCAATTCCATGATCTAATTCCATGCTTAGTCACCCTATATTAGTTATAGTGTGAGGTGAATCTTAGCAATAGTGATAATTTTGTTGAGTCTATGTCAATTTCTCCCTTTGAGTCATCAGAGCTCAGACATTTCCCTTAGGTTCAGTCCAAACACCAATCTGATTTTCTGCCTTTAAACAAACTTAGAACCTTTTTGCCTAGGTCTAAAACCGTAGCTTGACTTAGTTGAACCTAAACTTAGACCTTACCTAATGTTACCAAATTGTCTCCTGTAACCGGCATTGTCCCGTAAGGCCAACCAGCCCTTTGTCGCTTGCTCCGATCAAACACATGCACCTTGAAGGATTGATCTTTTGTTGCAATGCCAAAGCCCCAAGAAGGGTTTTGTTTCTACTTGATCCGGTCGACTACAAGTCCACGCCACAACCAATGGAGCCGCCCGGCGGCCTTGCCCAATGGATGCCCAGCTCTACCAACGGGAGGAAGAAGCCGATGGTGGTCGACCCTGAAGAAGGCATCTCGGACGCTTCAGCTCTCCAAAGACCAAATGAATCCACTCTACCAGCCGTCCCTTTTGTATGACAAAGAGGCACATCACAGGACACTCCTAGACACTCGAACACGGACTTGAACTCTAGCGTATCCAAATAGATCTTCTACAAGACCCATACACACTCTCCCATTTCGGGTCACTCGCACACACACACACACACACGCCAATGCGGTTAAGCCTCCCTTGGGTCTGGACCCGGTGTCTTCAGGGCATCGGTTGGCAGGCTTTCTTGATGCCGTGAGCATCATAGTCTAGGTCTATACCTAGGACACATTGACCCTACTTCGCAAAAGTAGAAGATCAAATCCCAGATGTATCTCAAATTCGTTCTATAATTTTTAGAATTCAAGAAATTGTATCGTAAGTCATAGTTCTTTTTGGACCAAAATTTACGGACAGTGTGCACTTAATCATGCATAAAGACATCAATGAAAAAAATCTACTGTTGAGAGTGAAATTGAAAGCTTTATATCTTCCTATAAGGCATGATCTTTAGTTCAAATTCATTTTACTATCAGCATATAGGAATACATGTGCTTTATTATTTTTTGCATGGGCAAAATTAAAACACAGTTAGTAGCTCTTAGAACTACCTTATTTATTGATACTAAATATATGCAAACTTCCTCGATGCACAAGTATCTTAAATTTGGTTTACAATTTATAAGGCTATATATATAATTTAGTGTAGAAAGCTTCGTTAAGACTATAACAAGAAGCTATTGATGATTTTCCCAAATGGTTCAACACAACTTGAGGCCTACAGTTCAATATTGAATATTCTTACGTGACTCAAAAATTCTAGGCCTAAGTCTACCCGCAAAATTGGATATTACATGTGCGGCCTAAAAGTTTTGTCCCTAAATTGTCATATGAGTGCCTAAAAGATTTTGGGGCCTACAAAAATGGTACTATACGAGTTTGAAACTCGGGGAGTAAGGTGGTTGCCTTAGTGACTTTATCTATGAGCCACCTGAGACCAAAGACTGGATTGCAACTCAAACATTATGCATCATGGTGTGGGTCAACTTCTAAAGGGGTTTTGTGTTTCCTCTTTGAGACCTATCCTGTTATATAGTCTTTGGAAATGGTAATTTGACGAAAGATACATTAATTCTCATAAAACTTGACTATATTCATCACACTAGGTACTTTGCTACCTATATAAGTTATAATTTTGATAGTGCCTGAATTTGTTTTGAATTCCAACTAATTGTAATACAAGTTTTGGAAAATCCTGACTTATTTTTCATCAAATAAACATAGTAAAATTTAGAAAGTTCGTATATAAGTTAATGCCTATTACCACCATGAGTTGATTTATTTTTTGAAAATAAGGAAACAGATTACTAACTCTGCCCATGTAAGGGATCACCCTTGTATTGCCGGTCCCAAGCCCGGATAAAGGAGGAGGGTTGTGTTAGGCTTCCGACAGCCAGCGTAAAACTTCGTCGGATTTCTACAACATGGATTACAAAAATTATGAGCATTGCTTTGGGGCGTCCCCGTCTAGCGACGTGCTGCAGAGCCCGAATGCAGTAAGAAGTAAGCAAGGGCCACTACATTTTCGCCCGAATGTAGTGAATCAATTGCAGAGAGGGTTCCCACATCATGGACGGGTGTGGGTAAAGAAGTTAGTCCCACTACATTGCCGCCCGAATGTAGTGAAAAATTTTCAGAGAGGGTCTCCGCATTTTGATTATGGACGGATGCGGGGGGTAAGGAAGCTAGTCCTAGATAATAAGATTCGTATTGGTTCTTGGAATATCGGAACATTATCGGGTAAGCTAATGGAGGTGGTAGATACTATGATTCGGAGAAAGATTCATATTCTATGTTTACAAGAGACAAAATGGGTTGGAGAAAAAGCAAAGGAGATAAGGATACAGGTTTTAAATTATGGTACTCAGGTAAAGAAAAGGCCCGAAACGGAGTTGGTATTATCATAAATAAAGATTTAAAGGAGAGTATAGTAGACATACAACGATATGGTGACCGAATCATGACATTGAAATTAGTGTTAGGAGCAGAGGTTTTGAATATAGTTTGTGCTTACGCACCCCAAGTAGGACTAGAAGATAGTATAAAGACAGTTTTTTGGGAAGAGTTAGATAAGGTGTTTCAAAAGATTCCACAAAGGGAGATGATTTGTTTAGGAGGAGATTTAAATGGACATGTCGGTAAAGAGGCATTAGGATATCAAGGGATTCATGGAAACTTTGGTTATGGGGATATAAACGAGGAAGGTAGGGAGATTTTAAATTTTGCTATGTCATTTGATCTCTTTATAGTCAATACAATCTTCAAAAAACGAGATGAACATTTAATTACTTATAAGAGTGGCTTATCACACACACAAATTGATTACTTTATTTGTAGAAAAAAAGATAGAGCGTGTTGTAAAGATTGTAAGGTAATTCCAGGAGAAAGCTTAACCACCCAACATCGACTTTTAGTTATGGATTTACAAATAAAAAAATAGACAAAGAAGAAAAGAGTGCATCGAGCTATTCAGACTAAATGGTGGAACCTCAAAAGCGAGAAAGAAGGTATATTTAAACAGAAAGTCCTTCAAGGAGATGTTTGGAATTATGTTGGCACACCCTCTGATATGTGGAACAATATGGCTATACATATTAGGAAAGTGGCGAAGATGTGTTAGGTGTATCTAAGGGAGGTGTACCGGCACAAAAAGAAGCTTGGTGGTGGAGTGAAATAGTACAAAATAAAATCAAGGCAAAGAGGGCATGTTACAAATTACATTACGCTAAGAAAACTAGTGAAACTTTAGAAGCTTATAAGAAAGCAAAGAAGGAAGCAAAAAAGGCCGTTAGTGAAGCAAAAACTAAGATTTGGGAGGACTTATATAAAAAACTCAACTCAAAAGAGGGTGAAAGAGATATTTTTAGGATAGCTAGGGCTAGAGATAAGAAAACTAAAGATCTAAATTTTGTTAGATGCATAAAAGACGAGGATGAAAAAATTCTAGTGGCAAATGATGATATAAGAAATAGATGGAAAAACTATTTTTATAATCTTTTTAATGAAAATAAAGATGTTAGTATTAGTTTAGGAGATTTAGCCAAGTCAGAAAAGTATATAAACCACAATTTCTACCGACGTATTCAAAAGAATGAAGTCAAAGAGGCTCTTAAACATATGAAGAGTGGTAAATCGGTAGGACCAGATAATATTCCTATAGAAGTTTGGAAAATACTAGGAGAAATAGGAATCACTTGGCTCACAAGACTATTTAATGAAATATGGAAAAACCAAAAGATGCCCGAGGAATGGAGAGCAAGTACACTTATACCCGTATATAAGAACAAGGGAGACATTCAAAATTGTGTGAATTATCGAGGTATCAAGTTAATGAGTCATACTATGAAATTATGGGAAAGAATTATCGAACGTAGGTTAAGACAAGTATCAAGTACAACAGAGAACCAATTTGGATTTATGTCAGGTAGATTTACTATTGAAGCGATTCACCTTCTGAGACGTCTTATGGAATATTTTAGAGCAAAAAAAAAAGACCTTCACATGATATTTATTGATCTAGAAAAAGCTTATGATAGGGTACCGAGGGAGGTTCTTTGGAGAACTTTGGAAAAAAGAGGTATCCCATTGACATATATTAACCTTATAAGAGACATGTATGATGGTGCAAAAACATGTGTGAGGACTCATGAAGGAACGACAGACTTCTTTGAAGTTAATATTGGGTTACATCAAGGATCAACTTTAAGTCCATACTTATTTATAATGGTGATGGATGAGTTAACAAAACATATTCAAGATGAAGTACCTTGGTGTATGTTATTTGCAGATGACATTGTATTAGTGGAGGAGTCTAAGGAAAAAGTTAATAGAAAATTGGAACTATGGAGAGAAACATTAGAAAACAAAGGCCTCCGACTTAGTAGAACAAAGACAGAATATATGGAATGTAAGTTTGATCATTTGGCTACTTCAGAGGACATAGAAATTAAAATTGGCACACATTGCATTCCCCAAAAGGAAAGTTTTAAATACCTAGGGTCAATTTTTCAAAGTGATGGAAGAATTGATGGAGATGTTACACATAGAATTAATGCTGGTTGGTTAAAATGGAGAGGAGCATCAGGTATTCTTTGTGATAAGAAGATACCATTAAAATTAAAAGGTAAATATTATAGAGCAGCAATTAGGCCTGCCATGTTTTATGGTTCTGAGTGTTGGGCAGTTAATCATCAACATGTACAAAAGATGTCTGTGACAGAAATGAAGATGTTGAGATGGATGAGTGGTCATACAAGAAAAGACCGTATACATAATGAGGTTATTAGAAACAAATTAGGAGTGGCACCAATAGAGGATAAAATGAGAGAACATCGTTTAAGATGGTTTGGACATATAGAAAGAAGATCAAAAGAAGAACCTGTAAGAAGGTTAGAAAAACTAAATTTGGAAAGTATTAAAAGAGGTAGAGGACGACCACAAAAGTGCTGGAAAGAAACAATAAAGAATGATCTAGTTTATTGGGAGTTAACTGCTAACATGGCACACGATAGGGATCTGTGGAAACAAAGAATCCATGTAGCCGACCCCGTCTAGTATGGGAAAAGGCTTAGTTGTTGTTGTTGTTGTTGTTGAAGGAAACATATTACTAGAATTGTAAGTGGGATTCATATTAAGTGGAATCAAATATATACAGACTAGCCAAATTGCAGATGTCCTCTGGAGCCTCTTCAACCCGAACCTGAATAATGCATACGGGTCGTATTCTAGCTAATTCATTGGCTCACCCTGTTTCGATTTCGCTTGACATGAGAGAAGGCACAAGATCTGAAACTAGCTTGTAGAGGGAGAGAGTCATTCAAATTCACTCCAAAATAGTTATTTTGAGTGTTGCTCTTGTTGGGAACCTGCATTGATTATAAGCTGTCATTCTCTACTTTTAGATTCCAGAAAGAGTTTCTCGCTACGAATCATAGCTTATCTACAAGGGTGTACAACTATCACATACAACCCATGAGCCAATGTAGGTGATCACTTTTTGGCTAACGTGGGGTTAGTTTAGAGCAAGTTTTTAAAATTTGAACTTCTCTGCCGAAGGAATTAGAGGTTTCGTATACAACCGAGTCACACTCTCATTTTCTCCTAGTTTTGTAATTTGAGTATATAATTTTGTACTCTCTCTGTGATATGTATTTTGGTCAGCTGTAAGAAAAAAAGATCTTATGTTGCTCCATCCTGGGTTCTATTTGGTTGTCGAGGATACTATGAGGCCGGGGTGGTTGTTTTCTGTGCTATCATAAGCTCTTCCATGATCTAAAGGGATTTCCTTATCACTTCTCCATCGATTGTGCGTAATGCTGCTGGTACCATGAGTTAAAATGTTGCCCTTGTCACAAACATCAAAATGCACCAATTCCGAACATATGATCTTTCACCGTACTGGGAAATGGAAGTATAGTTAATCATCCTTATGCATCCATTTCATGTTAGGCGTAGCTGGTGTATTCGGCGGCTCTCTATTCAGTGCTATGCATGGTTCCTTGGTAACCTCTAGTTTGATCAGGGAAACTACTGAAAATGAGTCTGCTAATGCAGGTTACAGATTCGGTCAAGAGGAAGAAACCTATAATATCGTAGCTGCTCATGGTTATTTTGGCCAATTGTATCCTTGATATCCTCCACAAAAAATGACAATTTGTTGTGCTTTTTTCCGTGGGAACATAATTTGAATTATTTTCATTGCTTATTTGAAGTGTAGTTAATTTATTTAAATTGAGAATAGTACCAATAGATGATAAAATGAAAAAAATCATTTAAGATAGTTTAGACACATAAGATGACCAAAGAAAGTTATGATAAGAAAGTATGAAAAACTAAATGATAGAAATATTTAAAAAAGAAGAGAAAGAATACAAAAGTGTTGGAAGGAAATAATAAAAAATTATCTAGCTTATGTTGAGTTAATTGTTAGTATGATACAATCAAACTCTATGGAAACAAAGAATCCATGTAGTCCAACCCCAACTTAGTTGTTTATTTTCTTAGTTGGATTCACTTGAGGTTTGCCACTTTGTTTGTCAATCATATTACATTAGGTTTTGCCTACCATGGACTCCAAGTGGGCTTCTTGTCCTTGCAAAAGTTTGTTTCCTCCTCAATTTGAACGTTTGCAAATAACCCATTTAAATTAGAAATTTTCATTCTTATTCTTAAGTTGATTCTATATTCTTTTTAACGATGATCTCAACTTGTAAATCATCATTATAAGCTAGCAAGGGCGGCTTACCAATATGAACAGGTACTGTTTGTCATCGACAACATGAAATTTTATGCATTTGTCTGAGGAATTTCTTATTTGTGCACACACACACACACAAACATCTCTCTCTCTCTCTCTCTCTCTCTCTCTCTCTCTCTCTCTCTCTCTATATATATATATATATATATATATATATATATATATATATATATTTATATACATATGTAGATAGAGAGAGGTTACAATGGGTAAATTGAAGAGATGTATGCATTCCCCTGGTATCGAACTTGCAACCATTATCTTGTGAATCAAGTCTCCTACCAGGTGAGCTAACACTCTGAGTGCATATTTGGAGTTACAGGTGAAGTGCAGTTGGAACTCTCAAAGCATTCAAGCTTACAGAAGGGCATTTCTAAGATTTAGAAAGCTGTTGGTTCAAAATCAACCCTCATCGATTATCGACATTCCCGAAGGGGCACGATCTTGTGATCATTGTCACCAAAGCTTCCTGACATTCTCACAATTGACGGTGATTAGAATTGGTTGAAGTTTCAAAACATGCTACCTGATAGCATAATTTTGAAAGTCAAAGCAATCCCTTTCCCAGGCCTTTGCTAGTAGATCAGATGAACCACAACAAATGATGGATATGACTCAATACTGATGGGGCAAGCAGGGGAAATCCAGGTATGCCTGGGTGTGGTGGTTTACATAGAGATTGTAAAGGAACGTTGAATATGTGGATTCTCTTACCACATTGGATGGTGCAGTAAGGCCGTGGCTGAGGCTTGGGGTATCTATTGAGAATGAAGCTGGCTTGGGAGAGGTTTTCGCAAACTGATCATCGCTACGAACTCCCTGATTTTGGCTCGATGGATGCGAGATAAAAAATGAATATCATTGACAAGGAGAATCCTGCTTCAAACTTGATGAACTGGTCCATTCAGGTAGGGTTTACACTAAGATAAGGAAATGCATTAGTGAATAGACTTGCATATATGAGTTTGGGATGAATGTCTCCTACGGGTGTGTTTGATTTGTGGTACCAGGCAACTCGTACCGGAAGTCTAAGCCTACATTCACGTGGGATTGTAAGGATGATTATGAGGAACTATAGTTTCATGTTTGATTTGTTGGTAGTACTGAAACTTAGATTTTCCTATGAGGCTAGGTAACTGTTGGAAAGAACCATAGACATACCTGCATAATAAAATAATATACAACAAATATAAACATTTCCTAATCATAAACAACAGTTGCAGAACTAAAAAAAGCCATAATCAAGCAGTATAGAGAAAAAAGCATAAACAAAAATCAGAAACTTATATGTGTGAGTCACATTTGCGTACTTGCCTTAGAGAAATCAGGAACACGTCTCAATCGTCTGTGGTTGGGGCAAAGAGAGACTAACCACTGGTACATGTACTGGAGCATCATCACTGGCAAAGAGACGGAACCAGACTAGAAGAGAGAGAGGAAAAGTTGTGTGTTTAGGGAGGATCCTTAATCACCTATTTATAGGATGCCCATGTGGATTATGGATCATGAATCCGATCCAAACGATACACCACTTTATCCCCAACCATCCTGTCTTACTTGAAGCATCTCACCTTATCTAGAATTGTCTCACCTTATCTATGTTCGTGACCGTAAAAGACTCTTCACCGTTACATCAAAAGTTTTTCGTACAAAAAGATAGACCCAAGCCCAAGCCCAAACCCGGTCCAACCCAATGCGCGTGTGTGTGGTGTAGCATGTCCTCTCAAAGTTCTTTGAACTAAGGTTCATGAGCTATCAACTATATAAAAGGGCATGTGGGTTTATCACATTCTTTAATATAGGACTAAACTTTGTGTCATTTTGATCATCGCATGCATAAGTCCCTCATATGTTACTTTTTACACTTTAAGATTTCCACATATATCATTTAATTATTTAGGGATATCGACATGAATTAAATGACATTAATGCACATTAAATCCAACAATCCCCATAAAATCCTTAAGTATAAAAGTGTCCTCTTAACCCAACCATCATATTATGTTTTTAGTAATGGTACCTGAGTTATCTAATATTACCCTTATAGGAACAAAGTGAATATATGTCTTGAACCTAAACATTAGGTGTAAAGGTATCTATTGGTAATAATATAATAAAAAACTATGTTGTGATCTATAGGGGTGATGCATTAATGACCATGTATCCATATCTTGTATCATGATTGACTTCAGGGAATAACCCAATTCCCCTATTGCAGTCATATAATGTGAATCACTTAGTTGGGTATCTCCAAGGATGTACTGCTAGCATCCAATCCTAAGACTCGATTACATTCTGAAAATAATCACTTCCTAAACTTGCATTCATGATACTTTAGGTTTACAGGAGATAAACATACATATATTAAAAGTATCTTATAATACAAAGTATAATCCTATTCATCCAACAACTTATTATTATCACATTAAACCTACTTCATAGGATCTCCACTCAGGTTGAATTACTACAACTTGTGAATAAATCGTGAGTTTTAGTGTCATCCTCAACCTTGATTTTTCAACTAAGGCTAATGATAAACCCTTAGTCAAAAGATCAATTGTGTTATCTTTGGATCTAACAAAATCTATAATCATGACCCCATTAGACATAAGAGCCTTCATAGTCTTTAGTCTGACTTGAATGTGTCTCCATTACTTTTGGTTATACTTGGAACTACTGATCTTAGCAATTATAGTTATACTAACATAGTGTACTGAAATTGCAAGAAGCAGCTTTTTTACCATAAGCAAATTATACATAAGTACCTTAAGTCATTCAACTTCCAATCTAGTATCATCCAAAGTGCATAGTTCTACATTAAAGGTAGAACGAGCCAAAATAGTCTATTTTTTTTATTTTCAGGTGGGATGTTTACCATAATGTAGTTCAAGAGAAATCATAACCTTCACATAGCAAAACACTCTGTCTAGAACTTCTCAATGTATTGTATCTAGACAATTGGTGTATCTACTCAACTTACACACAACAAATATAATATTTAGACATGTACAATTGGTTAGATGTATCAAACTACTGATAATGTGAGAATATCGTAGTTGAGACACAGAAATATCACTTTCATTCTTATACACAACCTTAGATTAATCATATAGGGTTTTAACAGGTTTATAGTTTGTATATCCAAAGCTCTCTAAAACTTTCTCAACATAGTGAGATTTAGAAATTACTATACTATCATTAGACCTTGTGATTTTATGATACCCATATCCTTCATCTCAAACTTACTACATAAGAATGACTTAGTCTCATTTACTGTTCTCACATCAGAACCAAACAACAATATATTATCTACGTGTAGGCAAAAAATAATAAAAGTATTATTGACCTACTTATAATAGATACACTTATCATAATAATTAGAAATGAAAACAAAAGACGATATCACATAATCAAACTTTTCATGCCATTATTTAGGGGTTTGTTTCAAACTATATAATGATTTAATAAGCTTGCACACCTTCGACTCATTCCCACAAGCCACAAATCCCTCTTGTTGATCCATATAAATTTCTTCATAAAAATTACCATGAAAGAAAGTAGTCTTTACATACATTTGATGGATTATAAGGTCATATACGGAGGCCAATAATATAAGCACTCATATGGTAGTCATCCAAGAAACTGGAGAATAAGTATCAAAATAATTTATTCCTTTTGTATGTATCTCTTGACAACTAACATGATCTTATACTTATTAATTATTTCATCTGCATTCAGTTTTTTCTTAAAGATCCACTTGAAGCTGCAATAGAACAACTAGGAGACAAATCCATCAATTCTCAAATACCATTAGAAAGAATTGACTAGATTTCATCGTCAATGACTTCCTTCCAAAACTTAACCTCGGGTAAGGTCATAGCCTGTTGAAAGGTGATAAGACCATAATTGATATTGAAAGTAATAAAGTTACTTCCAAAGTCCTTTGATATCCTAGAAGATTACTTATCCTTGATTTTGTTATTTCCTAAGAGTCATTTGATCTGAAAACAAAATAATCAAGGTCACCCCACTTTTGTCATCCTTTCGACATGATTGAGAATGGAACCAATAGTATGATTAGAATCTCTAAAAGATACACTTTGGAGAACTCCAAACTTTATGGAAAATACATTCTCAAAGAATGTAGTATTATAGAGCTCAACAATTGTATTGATATTCATGCTAGAAATATCAGATCTGATGACCAAGAATATGTACGCATTACTTGTCTCTATGTAACCTAAAAATATAATATCTATTGTTTTAGATCATAATTTATTTCTCGTGTTAAGAGATGAGTACTTTCACAAGACAACCCCACACTTTGAGATATTTAACATTGGTCTTTCGACCCTTCCAAATCTCAAAAGAACTACTTTTCTTATACTTATGAAGATCTCTATTAAGAATATAGCAAGTCGTATTCAAAGCTTCGACCACATGTAGGTAGGTAACCTAGAATTTTGAAGTAAAACATTAACCATATTATACATTGTTCTATTCTTCCACTCAACAATCCATTAGACTGAGAAGAGTACGGAGCAATAGCCTTATGAACAATATCATTGTTTTGACAGTATACTTGAAAAATGTTTGAGGTATACTCTCCTCCCTTATCAGACCTTAATCGTTTAAGTACCTTGCCTATTTGAGTTTGCGTTTCATTTTTAAATATTTGAAACTTTTCTAAAGCTTCATCTTTACTTTTAAAGAAGTAAATATAACAATATCTATTGCAATTATCAATAAACATAATAAAATATCTTTTGTTATCACTTTTAGTCATTCTATTAAATTTATAAATATCAATGTGTACCAAATCTAAAATCTTGGATTTCTTGTCAACCGTATGAAAATGTTTTTTAGGTTACTTCGCTTGCATATATATATCACATTTATGTTTTCTATCTATAACAGTCTTAGGAATAAGATTTAAATTCATCATTCTTTTTATTGAATCAAGGTTTACATGACTCATTATTCATATGATTCAACATTGCACACAAAAGAAGAAGATGAAACAAAAATAGAGGCTTTATTATCATTAAAATTTATACAAGAATCAACAATTGGTTCTACATAAATTTTAAATAGATCCTTTACATCACACAAATAGATATTCTCAAATAAACACCCTATACTAAGTCATATAATAACGACTTTATTACATTTGTAATTTAACCTTAATCTCTCCCTAACTAAAACATGATCACTAAGGATATTCCGACGAATTGTTGGAATGTATCTAACTCCCTTAAGAGTTAGAATCTTTCCTGAAGAAAACTTTAAGTCTACACGTAATTCACCCTTGACTTCAGTAGTCGAATGATCTCCTAAGTTCATTGTTCACCCACAAACGGCCTAATAAGACATAAACAGAGACTGGTCAGCATAGACATGCACATTGACTCCAATGTCTATTATAAAGTATTGTAGCTCAAAAATAGAAAGGAAATGGGATTTAAAGGATAGATACCCATAATTAGTAGGTGCAATGGTCACCACCATGTTCACCATAGCTCTTTCAGTGGCCGCAAGTTTCTTGGCTTTTTTTTAGGGATAATCTCTTCCCCAATGTCCAACCTGACCACAAAGCCAACACGGTTTGTTTTCTGATTTTTTTGAATCTTGACTTTTGGTTTATGCTTCACCTATTTTTCCTTAGGATCACTAGGTTGCTTCTTTTCGACTGTCAAGTTAACCTTAGGGTTGCTGTCTATAGGCATAATAGGTTTCTGACTTTTACACTCTTCTTCTATTGTTATGTCTATCATTAGATCATCAAGTCATTTTAGCCTTCTTATGCTTAAGATGTAGTCCAAAACTTTCCCAAGACTTAAGAAATTTATCAATAGTAGAAATAATAATTAACTTGTCAAGAAAATCCATTTTGGATTTCTTAAGACCATGTCATAAAAACTGAAACTCATGGACCGTTCAATAACAAATTTCTCTTCTATCATTTGATACTTAAGAAACTTTGTCATAGAATACTTTTGAAGACTGAGGTCCTCAATATTATATTTTTGATCTAAGGCAACCCACAAATTTTTCACTATCGTGAAAGGAGAAGATCTATATACATCAAATAAAATATTTAACAATGCTGATAAAATACAATAGTGATATAGGGAGTCCTTCTCCTTTCACTCGACGATTTTATCTGAACTTCTAGGGTCAGTATCATCGGATAGGGGATAATTCGACTCAATATACAGATGCAACCCTAACATGGTTAACCAAATTTTCATATACTGCTATTAGCATTTAAAATAAGGATCAACAAACTTTTTTAGCATCAAGGTGAAGTCAACCTTAGGTTAAAGGGTAGCAATCATACACATGTTGACTATGATAAATAATTATTTTTCTAAGATTGTTGGAAAGAATTATATACATACATGCAAAAGTAGAAATCAAAAACTTATTTGTGCAAGTTACCCTTGCGAACTTGCCTTAGAGAAATTAGTGTCCTACTTTGAGTACGTATGGGCACATGTGCCTTTGTCCCAAGATAAAATGCATATACTACCTCGAACTTGCCTCAATCGCCTATGATTGGGGCATAGAGAGACTAACCACGGGCACAGGGATTGAAGCAGCACCATGGGCAAAGAGATGAAACCAAAAGACAGGAAGAAAGAGGGAAAGTCGTGTGTTTAGGGAGGATCCTATTCACCTATTTATACGATGTGCGTGTGGATCATGGATTTGATCCAAATGATGCACCACTTTATCTGAAACCATCTCATCTTATCTGAAATCGTCCCACCTTATCCATATCCATGACCGTGAAAGACTCTTAACCGTTATATCAAAAGTTTTTTATGCAAAAAGATATATCAAAGACCCAAGCTCAAACCTGGCTTAGCGCGAGTGATATAGCATGTCCTCCCCAAGCTCTTTGAACTAGGGTTCATAAGCTATCAACTATATAAAAGAACATGTGGGTTTGTCACATTCTTCAATATAGTACTAAACTTTTTCTCTTTTTGGTCATTACATGCACAAGTCCCTCATATGTTACTTTTATACTTTAGGACATTCACATATATCATTTAAATATTTAAGAATACTAACATGAATTAAATGTCATTAATGAACATTAAATCCAAAAGTAACAACACGAGAGAGAAAGAGATGCTTCTATTTCATGTATTCCACCTCTCCCTTGGTGCTAAAGTTTTTTATTCAAATTGGGCTTCTAGAATGTCATGCCAGTGATGAGATGTACATTTGATGCACAATGAAACCTAAGTACCAAAAATCAAGGTACATTTCCTCTAGAACCTTGTTTCAAAACACTCTAAGTTTCCTGGGGGACTAGTCCTCCTCCTTACAAAACAGACAAAAAACTTCAACTGACCCCGTTGTAAGATTTTGAAAAAGCACACGACTGCTTGATGATGAACTCTTAAGATACAAGTGAAGTACCTCTTGAGTTTCTCTGCTTTATAGTATTGTGCCCGAAGTGATGATGCCAATCAAATGGTTAACCCTACCTAGACTCATCTAACTTGGTTCCTGACTTGGGAGTAGAAGCAACTAAAAATCCCACCATAAGCAATATTTTATTTATAAAAGACAGATCTCACTGTGGTCAATATATATAGCAATTGATGCACCGTATCAACAGTAATTTGATTAAACAGTGTAAACCATAGGGTAGCTCAAAGAACTTTTCAAATAAAAAATGTTAAAATGAAAGGTGACCAAAGTGCTTAAGTTCTTTAAGATTTTGATTGACAAGTTGCGCTTAGGCTGATCCCACCACTCCCCCCATGGTATCGAGCTCCCGACCTTTAGTTGAAAAGTTCTTTCTGGTCAACTCCACAGTCAAGAGAGAGCCCGCTCCTTGTGCAAAAACTGAGAAGGTGCCAAGCAGCGATAATTCATTGGTGTCGTCAGCATTCACCAAATGCCTCTCAATTAAAACACCAATTACATCAACTATTCTGCATTTCATCAACAGATTATGATCAGATAAGGGATGTAGAAAGCTGGCCTGGTGAGGAAGAAGAAATGGGAGGAAGAAATTGAGAACCTTGTGGTTACTTTGGGGGACCGAAACACAATATTTTCATGCTAAATACACGAAAAAGTGAAGGCGGAGTAAAATGTGGGGACTATATGGGGACAATGGTATATGGCAGACGGGTCAGAACAATATTTTCAGTCTTCGTTTCAGTAGGATCAATTGGACGATTCAAGTGCTAACTTTAAACACTATCCTACCAAACATTTTGATTGCTCATCAATTTACACATTACTCGAAGCACAGAAAAGTTTATTTGGGTATTTTTCTTAGATTTTTGATTCTCTGGATTACTAGAATTAAATCTGGAAATTTCCAACCTTGAAATTCGGAATAGACTCTGTGACAAAAATACAAAGTCATAGTAAAACTCTTGTATCTCCGTGCATAAATTTGGATTTTTATGAAATTGGTTAGGTTAGAAATCAATGGAAATCAACTTTCCAACAAAATTATTTTCATGATTTATGGGTTTCTATGGATAGAGTTATGGGAGTTTTACCAATGGTCTATCACGAGATTTTCAGACAGACAGGTTCGGTCTCGAGTTAAGTTTGGTATTTTATTTTATTTTCATCCTTACCCATGTCTAAAATTCTTGAAAATTTTACTTGATGTCAGCCAGTATGTGTGAAAGGTTCGAACCAATTTTTAGAATTTTTAGCTCAAAGACGCGAGCTAGAAAATTAGAGGATCAAACACTAAAGATGCAGGATGTTGAAATTTGGAGAATTTTCTTTATAGAAGGCTAATGAATGCATCCGATTTGATCCTTAATATATTAATGAACATCCAAAAAATTTATATTGAAGAGTTGTGTTTTTTGGGAGAGGAACTCATCTACATATAAATTCTTAGAGCTATCTCTCTCGAGGAGGAAAGCTCTCTTGGAAGATATATGCGATCATAGCCCAATGTCCACCCTTACACAATTTAATGGACAGTTAATTCACTAAGAAAAGTAGAACATTTTGGGTATGTATTGATTATTAAAATCTTCACTTGGCCACTCCAAAGGATCAATATGCCATGCCAATGGTAAATATATTATCAATGCAACAACTGCCCATGGGATTTTGTTGTTCATGGACGATGCATAAGACAATGCTCCAATGCTAGGGGGCATTAGGAATCTACGAATGGGTAGTGATGTTGTTTGGATTTAAGAATGTTGATGTCACATATCAAGGAGCAATGAGTTATATTTTTCATGATTTAATTAGGAAAACAATGAAAATATATATTGATGATATTGTGGTCAAATCTAAGAGTTTCGAACATCTTTTCAATCGTGAGCAAGTTTTTCAATGAATGTACAAGCAATGCTTAAAATTGAATCCTAATAGATGTGTTTTTATAGTTTCTATTAGACATTTCCTAGGTTTCCTGATACATAAGAGAGGGATTGAGGTCAACCCAAACAAGGCTAAGGTTATCATTGATGCTCAATTGCCCAAGAAAAGGAAAGAATTATGTAGTTTAATCCAGGTCAGTTATCTGCAACATTTTATTTTTAATATCGCAGGTAGAATGACTCCTTTAATGGCATTATTAAAGTTAAAGGATGTGGATGGCTTCATTTAGGGAACAAAATAATATTTGATATTTGAGAGGATAAATGAGTATCTAGCAAAACTAAGAGAGTAGGTATGCTCTCGATATCCTTGGAACCAGATCTTATTAATAATGAGGTTGAGTATGAGGCTTTGATCTATGGTTTAAGTCTAATTTCTGTTGCATGGATAAGAAAGGTAGAGATTTATGGTCACTTTCGATTTGTGTTAAGCCTATTAATGGGGATTACTAATGTCTTAGTTCGAATTTGCAATTCTTGTATCATTAAAATTTATTGAGAACCTTACTTAAAGTAAAACTGTCATTCATTCTTAGAGATGAAAATCAAATGGTGAATATTTTAGCCCAAACTGCTTCAAGGAATGAAGGAGTATGTGGATCCCAGGCACTTCTAGCCTCCATTTAGGAGACAAAAGAGTCTACAGACTAGGGAGACTTATTGGTGAAATGTTTGAATCAATCCTCATAATGCTTGGATATTAAGATTCAATGTAAGGCATTAAGTTATACTTTGTTGGATGGTTAGTCGTATAAGTAAAGCCACCGGGGCTTGTGGGGCTTTTAAGATGATTAAATAAAAATGAAGCTTGAATGGTTATGGTTAAAGTTCATGAAGGAATTTGTGGGGCTAAATGGTCATGGCCTAAATGAGGTGGTTGATATGTTGACATGGGTATTATGGCCAACTATGCATCAAGATTGCATTAATTATGAAAAATAATGTTTAAGAGTGCCAACATTTTGGTCCTTTACTGTATACAAATTTTAAGTTTTGTGGAACCCCCAACTTGTATCTAATCTTCTTAATTTATTGAAAGTAAATAAAAACTAAGTTAAGAGTGACTCACCTCTTATGCACTTTCCTTTTATGCATTGTAGGCCTGAATCAAGTTCTTTTCCCAATCACCTTCTTGTCCTGGTGGGCAAGTGTCAGTTCTTGTGCTACAAAATTCTTGCTATTAAAAGAGAAAAATGCCTTCACGCTTAAAATGAAATGTGAGTATAAAAGGGGTTCCTATTCCTATTGGTTTTGATTCTAACTAGATTTAGTTTTTTAAATAAGATATGGGTCGTTAAATGGATAATGGATCTAAAATGGATATGATGGGATGTGAGACTTAATATGGACATAGATAGAATCAACTCTAAGAAAAAAATGACCTAATTAATAATTATATAATAAATAAAATATGCAACTATAAAAGTATCAAGATGTAGAAATTTAAGGTACAAAAAATCCTGATTTGTAGAGATCCTAATATGCAGTGTGTATAAATTTTAAATATTTTATAAAATAAAATATGTACCAAATTTAAATAAAATCTATGCAAGGGGATGTAAGAATAAGATCTTCAACATGCATTAATTAAATATAATGTACAAAATAATTTTAACCTAACCAATAATTAAACGATCTATTGAGAATAAAACTAAAGAATAATGATACAAAATGATTCAAAAGGGATTGATGCAAGTACTAAGGGATTTAATGGATGCTAGGTATAAAAAACTATAAAATAAAAGAGGTGGAATATGAAAGTAAGGTAAATATTAATAAAACCAAAAAATAGGCAAAACAAAATAAAGGGACGATGGAGTGCATGAAATAGGAATAAAGCTAAAGGATCATGATAGGGCAATGATTAACTAATGCAATGATAATAATTATTATTACCTAATAATGATAACTATTATGATCTAAGACTATCGGCTAGGATACTAAAAACCAAAACCAAGACATAAAGTATATTAAAAGAGTGGACAGATGGATGAAACCATTGAGATAAGGTTCTAAGAATACCTTAGAAACAATCAATCTCTCTTTTACTTGATTTCTCATGATTTGAGCATGCTTAAAGTTGGACGAATTTCTCCTTGGTGGATCTCAAGGTCAGCACGCATCACACACACCGAAACAAGAGGAAGAAGAGAAGAGAGAGAGAAGGGGACAACCATACTTGATGGATACTTATAAATATTATTGTTGCTTGATAATGAGAGATGATTTGATGCTTCATGGATGAGAGAGATGGATTCAATGGAGGCCAAGGGGCCTATTTATAGAGGGGTCCGACCGCTTTAGAGATAAGAAACAATAAGATTTTAGTTCCTACAAAATCTCTAACAATTCTGAAAAGATAGGACTTTAAATATTTAAAAAATAATCTCCTTTTATTTTAAAACCATATGTGGCTAAGTGGCTTCAATTTAAGCTTGATGACATGGCTGATTCCCAAATGGCTTGGTAGCTCCTTGAGTGGCTTGACTTGGTTTGAGCTTGACATGGCTTGGATGGATTCTTAGGGTAGTGTTATAAAAATTTGAGTGTTTGTCTTGTCTTCTTGATTAGTAGTAAGGATGAGGAGTTGATGAGTTGGAAGGACTTGCTAAACGAGTCGGGCAATGTACTGATGGATGCTTATATCAACATTTAGGATTATTGTCAGTAGCTACATCCATCTCATAGTCAACAAGCCTCAATTGGTAGTCATTAATCAAGATCTTGGTCATCTCCATACGAATAGTTATCCGATACTTGAGTGATGATGGATAAAGCCATCTCAAGAAACTTATAAGAAGAGTCTTGGGGTATGAGAATCTCAATATACTAAAATGATGGAATCAATACCATTGAATGGAAGACCTATAATCACTTGGACATCCAAAATGATGGGGTCATCATTTCAAAAGAGAATTGGAATCGGTTATGTCATGAGATCCAAAAAGATAACAAAGAATAGAGGAGGTTATCATCAAATTGTATGGCTAAATAAGATAGTATGGCGATGAAAAGAGTTACATGAACCGAGAAATGTGAAGTTATTAGAAATTTCGCTCAAAAAACTTGACATGATATTTGTCGTTTCCATGAAAGTCTATAAATGGTCATATGTAATCAAAGATGATATCAAGAAATTAATAATATAGTCACAATTTCTTTCTTCTTTTACTTTCTGTAAGAGTAGACATAATGTAGTCTTTTCATCTTTCTAAGTATATTGAGTGCTATGCAATCCATATTGGCACCAAGATACGCACAGTCGTATTCTCGAAGACCCATCTCATCAACTGATACCTTATCAAGTCCCATTTCTCTCTTAAGAATGAAGGTTAGAGTTCTTTAACATGCTCTTCATCTTCTAGCAATCATCTCAAGCTTACCATGCTCAACCATTCATGTAGGATGTCACTCAGATGACAACAAGGTCATAATGAAGAAATGGGGTTTCATAATTGTTGCATTAATTGGATTAAGCAATGCAGTACATTAGGTTATCATTCAATTATTAGTGAATGACAACTCTTTGGATATTTTCATACTTTTAGGGGTCCCCCACATGGGGACCCACTGTCTCCATATTTGTACCTATTTTCTACATAATAATTATCATACCTATTATGTAAGGAAGAGAGTGGAGGTTCCTTAAAGGTTTTTTTTTTTTCAAACATGTCCTATCTCTCACTTGTTTTCCATTGCTGACTCTATCCTTTTCTTGAAATTAATCACAACAACTCTTACTTTTGAAGGACATGCTCAATTATTATCAACAATATAGTATGCAGATGGTGAATTTATCCAAATTGGCCATTTTTTTCAGGAGTGTCTCTCCTTGGCACAAGTTTTTGGCATAACTCACATAAGAAGTCAAAACAAGTATTTGGGTGGTCTCCTCCCCCCTCTTATTTTCACAGATATGAAAGACAAACATTTGAATGTATTCTCTGAAAAAGTGCAACATTTGAGAGAGAATATATTATCTTGTGTATTGTACATTGTTGGTGGCCACTCTTGGTCCTAATAACTATAACCATGAAATACAAGAAGAAGGGCACTCTTTCCGAATTTGCCGAAGAGCCTCCATGAATCCATAAGTGTTTATGCTTAAATACTTTGTAAAGAGAGAATGTTGTCTATGAGTTAACCTCCAATTTCGCAAACAAAGCAAGGTTGAAAGCTTTTAAGCTTTTAAGCTTTTCAAACCCATAGTTGTGAAGGAGAGTTGATGTAGTTGGGTTGCAGCAAATCTCAAGTTGAACCGGAAGCAAGCCTCTACGAAAGAAGAAGAAAAGAGAAGGAAGAAGAAGATGGTGCACGGTTACCCTTAGGGAGTTTTCGTAGGAAAAATAAATGTTTGTGTATTTTTTCTGTGTACGTATACACTATATTTATTTTTAGATTTTCCTTTTCCCATGTTTTCCTCCCTGGTCTTTCGATTAAAGCCATTTTATCTTTATCTAGGAGATTTTTGTATCTTTTATAAAAGCAAAATGGTTTTTGTTTTGAATCTATATTTTATAAAAAGCAACTCATGAAATCCAGGAAGAGGATCCTTCTTCCCTCAATTTATGGTTACAGTTATTGGGGTTGAAAGTGGCCACCACCAACTTACATCTCCTACTTGGCCACTTGAGCTAATTTATGATACACTGGTTTTGCCTCACACTATTTTGAGGTTTTTCCAAGTTGTACCATTTTTCAGTTGCAAGTAAATTACAACTCTTACATATTATGCGGTCTTTCATAATCAATATGTTTTTCTCTGCATAATAATCAATAAAGTATATTTCTACACTCAAACTGTAGGCATATCTCAAACCCATGTTTGTAACATATTTAGTCTTCTGAGATGCCTTTAGTCAGGGGTCATCCAATATATCATCAGTTGGCATATAAGATATAGATATCTTATTCCTCTTAAGCATATCATTAACAAAGTGGTATTTAATCATTATATGTTTGCTTCTAGAGTTATCAACTCCACTCTTAATAAAATAATTGTTGCATTATTGTCACAACAAATGACAACAGGCTCGTTGGCTATATCTAACTTCAAATCGTGTATGAAGTGATTTATCTAAATGGCACTCATTGCAGTCATACTGCAAGAACATACTCAACTTCTTGTGTATGTAACACTAAACCATGTGTCTTGTAAGCTCAATAAACAATACCACCTCCAATTAATAATATTTAACTAAAGGTTAACTTGTTGTTATCTTTACTCCCAATAAAATTAGCATTTGAGTATCCTATCACTTTTAGTTCATCAGCTTGAAAACAAAGTTTTAAGTCTTTTGTTTCTTTAAGATATCTTAAGATCCTTTTCACAACTATCCAATTATGCCAATACAAGACTAACAACAAAGTTGATATCAGGTGTTGTACACAACATCGCACACATCAAGCTACCCACAACTTATGCATAAGGAACATTAGGCTTGTTCTCTCTCTCATTGAGACAATCAACATTACTCAGTTTGACCCCTTTGGCAATGGGTGCTATCGCAGTCTTGCAGTCACTCATTATAAATTTCTTGAGTTTATAGTCAATATATCTCTCTTAACTCAAACATAAAAGTTTTGATTCTCTATCATGAGAAATCTTTATACCTAAAATATACTACATATAATGTTAAGATGACAAAATGACTCCTATTGTTCCAAACATATACACAATGATCAAGTTCATTAGCTACAAACCAAAGTTCAATAATGGCATTTTGAAAAGTCAAATATCATTGATGAGGTGATTGTTTAAGGCCATATTGAGAGTTTTTCAACCTATGTACTTTATCTTCTTGGCCTTCAACTTTGTATCCTTCGAGTTGTTGTATATATATGATTTAATCTAAGTTTTCATTTAAGAAAACAGTTTTTACATCTAACTGATGTAAGTCGAAATCATAATATATTGATATTGTCAGGATTATTGTTATGGATGCAAATTTCGCAACAGGAGAATATGTCTCAATATAATTTATCTATTCTTTTTGCAAAAAATCTTTTACAACCAACCTCGCTTTAAACTTATCGATCATTCCATCGACCTTATATTTCTTTTTGAGAACCCATTTACAGCTTATAACTTTCCTTCCTTCAGGCAAATCAGTCAATTTTTAGGTTTTTCTTAATGAATTCAATTTTCTCATTCATGACTTTTATCCAGTTTGATTATTCAGATGAGTTAATAGCCTGTCGATATGTTAGGTTATCAGTCATCTCATCTAAATTCATCGAATTGTATACTTTCTCTGCAAGGTAAGTATGATAATCCTTTAAGTAGGATGGAGTGACCCTAGGTCTTTTACGTCCAATTAAAGTTTCAGTTTGTTAAGGAAGATCTTTTATGGGTTTGAATGATGATTGATCTAGATCTACTAGATCGTCAACATTCTCCTCATTATTTTCAAGGATGCCATTTTTAATATCTTGTAGGAATTCAACATCCCTGCTCTCTATGAGTCCATGATCCTTGTGATAAACCAGTTTCCCTTAGATCTTTTAGGAAATATACATCTTAAGGACCAACTATCTAGATTATCTCTAGACTGATTAAGGATTTTTACATGAGCAATAGATCCTCAACTCTTTAGATAACCTAGGTTTAGTTTTCTTCCAAACCAAATCTCATATGGTGTAAAGAATATAGTTTTACAAGATATTATGTTTAGAATATATACAATTGTACTTACTATTTCTCCTCCGAATACCACTCTTGATAGAGATGCATCTATTAACATTGACCTTGTCATATTTAGTAAGGTCCTATTATATCTTTCTGCTACACTATTCTTAGGTTTTTATTGTATGCCCCATTTGGTTCTCAACTTCCTACTTATATTCTTTAAATGTTTTAAGTGTCTTAGATTTATGTGCTAAGATATATATATGTATATCTCGAGTAATCATCGATGAAGATTATGAAATATACCTTTCCACGATGAGATTTTACCCTAAAAGGTTTACATAAATCAATGTGAATGATTTCTAACAGAGTTGTTGCCCTTGTTATTTCCTTGAAAAATGTCTTTCTTGTCATTTTTCCTTATATACATGCTTCATATTTACCTAAAGTATTTTTTTGAAATACCGACAATAAGTCAAAGTCAGATAATTTCCTCAACTTTTTCAGAGTTATATGTCCTAGGTGTCTATGCCACACATTCACATCAACATTAAATGTAAAATCAACATAAGCAAAAAATCCTTCTCTTTCATTTAATTTGAATAAACTTTGTTTGTCATCGAACAATCTTGAAGAAGCATCTAGAGGCATTCTGAAACCGTGCAGATTATGTTTTGCTTCTCTGATTAACCGTGTTGTTAGATGTTTTTATCGTCAGTCTTCTTGTTGTGACAATCTCTCTTATAGTTCTCAATTTAAGCACTTTACCCGAAAAGTGATTTCCTGCTATTTTTTAAAAGTTTGACTGCTTTTCTTTTTATTTTTATCAAACTTTTTGTTTGGTTTATTCTTTTTCTGATATGGTCTAGAGCTTGTTTCAATCTCTTCTTGAGCTACTAGCAACTTCTCCTTGTTATTTTTATTCATATGCTCTTCTTTAATTGCTAGTTTGAGGGGTAACTTAGAAAGGTTTGTTTCACCTCCCAATCTTAAGGTCATAACAACCATATTCCATAAAGGGAGAAGACTATTTAAGATAGTTGATATTTGTATAGCCTCGTGAATCACCATTTTTACTACATCTAAGTTTCTTGTCATTATCAATATTTGGTTTAAATGTTTTACTACATTATCTTCTTTTTCATTTAATAGGAGTTGTATTTTTGTAGTAGTAAATGAATATATAGTTTAGTTGTAGTCTTGTATTCCGCAAATACCCTAATTAGATCATCCTCCATATAGGTGAGCATTATAGTTTTGGTTATGGTATCATCTCTATAGAACATTTTACACGCTTCCTTTTCTTCTTCAGTTGCAGTTGGAGTAGGTGGTGAAATTGTTTCTTTTAAAACATAGTTTATACCTTTAAGTATAAGTGTTAAAAGCATACGTCTTTTCCACACATAAAATTTTAGATCATTTAGTTTTTCTGTTTTTGCCAACTCCGATAGACAAATCGTAGACTTCATTTTAATTTGTTTGGTAAAAAATAACAATAGGACAATCTAAAAAAAGAAAACAATAGACCACAACAGTTTGCAACAATATATAGATACTATTTTGAAAAATATGTCAAAGTATTTATGAGTATTTTCAGTTGATACTTAGACATCAATTGAAAAAACTCTTAACTTAATTATGCTATTTCAGAACCAACTAAGGAACAAAACTATAATTTTTTTCTTTATTTTGTGCCATTTTAATTTCTCAAAACATTAGAGGCAAACCATGAATTTTGCCCAGCTTAGATGCTCTCCTCCACGTTGGGCAAGAAAACATAAGGCAGGTCCATTTCAAACAGATAAATGTCAACCATCATAGGGGAGAGGGGTTAGATGGATCAACAGCATACTGCCACAGAAAGAACCTGAATAATAAACTACTGAGCCCTTTCTGCTGATTCGACTATGGTTTTAGCTGTTGCTAATTTGGACTAATATCTAAAGTAACACAAGTCCTGCATAATAATATGTTCAAATATCATTTACTTTAATAGAAAGAGTATGAGAATTGGGTAGCTTATATGAACAAATAAAGATCCCTACTCCCATGTGCGTATATGAATTAACAATTTTCACTAGAACTCCAAACCCGAGATCAATGAAAAGTATGTGCACAAATCAAACCACCAGTTGAATCCTTTGCGAGTGAATCCACAATCACCTTAAATATGATCATGAGCAATCAAGCCCTCTATGACAATAATGCACGCATGAAACAGCGAAGAACCAAATATAAGACCATATCATGCATTCACATCATCAAAGGCATATGAGAAAGAAAAGGGACAAATCGCCCTTCACTGATTTATATTTTAAAGATTAGAAATGTTATGCATGCTATACATGTGAACTTGATAAATAATTATCACAAAAAGCATGTGATCTTCATAAATAGGAGCCCAAGGAACAAAAGAAAATGCCCTTTTCAGTTTTACATTTCTTAAAAACCTTCAGTATATATCTAAACCTTACCTTCTCTCTGCAGCTCTAATGGGCCAAAAAAAAATGTAACCAATTGCTACCTTTGAGCATCAACTTAGACGTGCTGTCAAGTTTCTTTGGTAAACTTGCAACATGATACAAGGAATTGCGATTTTCGAGCAGGGGTGGATGGTAGATGAACAGCCAACTCTACCCTTCGCTTCTTTCATAAAACAAAATGTATGCTTCGCTCTGAAGAACTTCTTTTAGAGCCACTTCACGAACATGATGATCACTTACGTAATACCAAGTGCCAACAGACTGACCATCTTCTGCGTCCATAGAGGAGCCTCTTTTCTCCTGGCCTCTCACATAAGCAACATAATGGCCGCCTCTCATGGTCCCAGAATGCTCTACCACCCCCACAAGATGGTAGATGCAGCTGCTTTTGTCAGTGCACCTGGTAAAAACTTCTGGCTGATCAGCATATTTCTGATGCTTTGTAATAGAAAATATCTATTTTGCAAAAACGAGTTATGTTACAAGAGCAAAATGCTTGAAAAAGGTGAAAGTTAGGGTCAAAGGAAGACAGTTGATGCAAAATGCGGAGAGATCACGTTATTTAAGTCATAGATCACTGATTTTGCTGATATTTTTGAAGGAACATGGGGAAGATGGGAAAATATCATGGTCAGGTCAAATATCAGGAAAACATATTCTTGATTATTTCCCTGATAAAAATGCCATATTTTCATCAGATATTCAAAGTTTTTACTGTTACATTTTTAAGAAAATAGTTTTGTCCATTCCTGCTTTTAAGCTAAAAACCATTAAGTGCCTTCTTATTTATTGCTTTCATAAAGAAAGTATAAAGGATGTCATTTCTTTTCATTTTGTGTTTCTGGATATGGATCTTTTCCTGAGACTTCTCAAGACCGTTCTCCAGAAAAACACTAAGAACTTTAACGGTGACTATGATCACAACCAACACCCAGAGCATGTTAAGGAACAAAATTGAGAGACATCCTGTTAAGTGTGAAGGCATCAACTATTTACACTACTAATTAAAGATATACTTTAACATATATCAAAAAGTGAAGCAAATTATCTCAACTAGTAATCGATCAGACTTTAAGCATACATACATGAAGACTTCGCAACAAACATGAATCAAGAAAAGCTTGACATTTCAGCCTCAGAGGATAGATAAAGAAAGTTTGGTCTGGAAGTTTCATAGTTTTATAAGAGATACAGGTCCGAGTTCATTTTAAGCTCACAGTAGATGCAATCACAAAACTGGTGGTATATCATGAAAGACGACTATGATTGAAGAAGCAGACTCTTAAATACAATAGGACCAAAACCAAAACCAAGCCTTTTCCAGAGGTGGGTGCCAGTGACATGGGTTCCTAGTTGCCATTCTGATCAATCTTGGGTCACGCTTACACTTAAATTCAAAACAGCAAGATCATGCCCTCTTCCAACACTTTTTAGGCCTTCATCAACCTCTTTCATTTTGCACATCAACCAACTTCTCTTATCTTCAAATTAATCTTCCTCAAGGGATTGCAAGTTCTTCTCTCGACACTTGCTAAAAGCTTCCTGTAGTTTTACTTTTTCAGTCTCTCTCCCTCTCTCTCACTCACACACACACGTTCAAATTTTTTTTTTTAACACAAGATTTCTTGATTTTATTCATTTCCTCTGGAAAAAGGAGCATCAATCTTGTAGCTTGTAACCATATAATTGATGGAAGCATGCTGTGGTGACTTTCAACCTAGTTAGACGTATCTTTCACAATGGAGTTTACAACAATAGAACAAATCTGGGACCTCAGATGTGTAAACACAATATGGAAGTACAATTAACACAGATTCTTTAGTGATATTACCATTATTGTGAACATAAACTAAATAATGCTAAACCAGTATTCCTTAGGAAGCTGCTTCCAATTGTCTAATTTTACCTTTTGGTTGGCATTCCACTCAAAATTGACAGACTTGACCATGAGAACATGTCTAACAATGAAAGAAAAGTCAGTCTATCTTTTAGGTCATTCTTTCCATCTTAACTTAAACGGTGGAGGCAATGAAAGTTTTCCAGTTGTAGCAGATCGTTAAGCCCAGAGATGCCCTCTGTTTCACAATAAGGTCGAATGCAAGGTCATGTTAGAGAAGATTGGATTTCGTCCACCTTTCCTTTCTATCATCATTTTCCAAACAGGGAGACGAAATTGCTAACCTACTCTACCACTGATGTGAGCTAGTAAGGCCTATCATAAATCATCCTATAACCTACACAATTATAATGAACACTAATCTGGTTTTGGGATTCAAAGGGATCCAACCGATACGGGGCGTATCGTATCATGGGAAATCATGATACGATACAAGGGGCGTATCACCCCATAGGAACGTATCGCTCGCTTTTATAAAGAAAACCTAGGATACCAAGAATCAATGAGTTTCAAGGACTGCAAGTCCCAAGCATGAGTTACAAATAATAATAAATCTAAATTAAGAGTTAAGACTTTCTAAGTACACAATTAATATTTATAGAGTTTCAGTGATAGAGTTATTAACTGTTAGAGTTTAAGCACAGGAATTATTGTTGTGTATACCAGAAAATTATTGTGCATACCTTATTACATAATTTAAATAAGTCATGTACTATTGTTTTGATACAATTTTCAAACTTATCCTTGATTCATAACAATCATTTAAAATTTTCTGTTTCTTATCTATTTTTTATTTTTAAACTATTTTTTAATTAAAAATTTACGATATGATATACATGTCTCATGGAGAAAAATGATACACAATACGATAAGGTACAACCAACACTGGATCCAACCCAATGCATGTCTACACCAAACAATCACCCATTAATGAGATATTTCAATTCAAGTTGGTGCAGAAATTTTCAAAAATTAGGCATTAATGTGGGCAGTGGCTTTTAAATGAAGGAACTCCAATGATGAACAACCATTGGTGTATTGAAACTTAAATAGATCAGCCCTTAGGTTAACGGTTCAGATTTAGTGATTTGAATTTGTATTACTCTGAATATAGTTAATATTAAGAAGGAATCTTCCGTCCTCTTATAGAGACAGGTTTCTAGTTGAATAAAATTCAACTTTTCTTTTAAATGATCTCTTTTTGGTTCTTAATATTTGATTTCCGTTCCCTATCGATCTCTAGGCCTGCCTTCTCTCACTGATCTTTTTATTCCTTCTCTTTTCTTTTCTCTCCTTTTTATTATTGAGATGGAGTTGGTTGCTACTTCCATCCTACAAAGAGCACCTGAACCATTGAAGCAAGACATTTGGGGTTGATTCAATTTAACTGGCCAAACCAAAATTATGGTCTTCATCATAGGGATCCTCAAGCAAGTTGAAGAAGCTACTTAAGGTTACTTTCTGATCCACTTTATAATAAAAATAAACAACTTTATGATCACCAAAATGCTATCTTCACAAGCTAGTCATTTGTCACACGATTACTCCATTTAGAAGTTGCAATAGGCAACCTGAAGGACAAACAAATTAGACTTGGCCTATCAAAATATTACTCTCAAGCACCAGAAGTGGAAAGCAAACGACAAGAACACACACACACACACACACATATATATTCTCAAATGCACATGGAGGAGAATCACCTCATATAATGCAACTGAAAGATGACTTTAATAAACCATAGAAAGAATAAAAAGACAATGTATTGGGTCATAGTCAAGGCAATGCAGTGTGTAGCCTTAGGTCCTACTATACAGGCACCAAGATTATTTTATGTTTCAAGCTTGTCACTTGAGAAGTCATAGTTCTAGGTCCGTTGCCAGGAACCACTGGAAATAATGCACTATTAAACAAATAAATTTACAAGATCTAACGTCAATAGTTTGCACCCAAAGAAAGACAAGTGCATATCTTGATAAAAGCTTATCAATAAAAAAAATAACAATGGAAGTGCACTAACATGAAGGATCCTTCCATAACCTAACATTTTAAAACTAATACCACAAATTGTGCACATTATCAGGCAGTTGAATAAAAGAGAAGACATCAAAATTGTATACCTTGCATCCATATATGGCTTCAAATTAAGGGTCGTCTGGAAGTTTATGTGGCCACTCAATTTGCTCAAACGACCACGAGCATCTTGACTAAATCTCTTCAGGTGAATTGTTAGAACAGGGGGAGCTCTGTTGATGAGAAATCTTTTTGTGGCATCCCTTTTCATCACAGCTGTGTTGCAACTCATCATGATTCCCTTTTGCCTTTTCAGTTTTGGTATTCTACTTGACACTCGGTGCTTGTGTTTTATAACACGATCAACTTTCTGACAAGTGTCAAGAAGCTGCTCCATACCACATGTTTCAAGAAGGGATTTATTCGATTCTACAACATCTGCAGGCAGACCTGCATATGTAGAATGGATCTCAGCGATGGACAAAGAATCTACTAATACACCACTACTATCAAGGACACCGTTTTCTGATGTCCCAACAGACCTCTGATCAACATCAGCATCAGATTTTTTGCTTCTAAAGCCATCTGCATCTTCCTGTGGTTTTGTAAGTGTAGCCCCACTGCTTGAGTCTTGGCCACATGAGTGGCTTTGGCAGTTGACAATCTTAGAACAATTCCCACAGTTCCATGCATGCTCTCCAGAAAGAAGCTCGGGTTTAAAGAAATCACCCAAACAAACATCAACAGAAACAGGAGAATTTGTGTCATCAACCTCCTCCTGGTTGGATTCGCTGCTGTTCCCAGCCAATAAATTTGTTTCCATCTCTTGTAGGCTCTCACTTGCCAGTCCAGATTCAACAGACTCTGGTTCATTAAATAAGTCACCAAATCCATCAAAGTCATCGCTTTTCTCCTCATATCCAATAACAGATAATGTCTCTATTTTTGTTTCCTCCAATGGAACATCATCACATGCCTGACCACCAGAATTATTGGGATCAATTGGATGCAGATCAACTTCTTTGTGGGGGAACAACAAAACTTCAGAATCTTGGACCGATAAAGGGAGCTCATCCACAACTTCGTTTTCACCAGAAGACTCATAACCTATCAGTTCTTTCCGAGGGAAACAACCATTACCAGTAGATTCTTCAGCTAATTTGTCAGTGCATGGTTTTTGGGGTTGAGATTGACAAGGTAAGATAGTCTTGACTCCAAGAATTATCTCATCAGTGATATTTGGTTGGCTGGATTGACCTTCATGTTCAAGAACTGAACCATTTTCTGAATTCTGAGAAGGTTCATTCACATGCGTAACACCATCTTCATTAGAAACAGAAGTAGCAGAGAAACCATAGCTCTCAGCATAATATTCTGAAACAGCCGAACTTAAATGACAAGAGGACTCATCTGAAAGAATAGTAGGGCCTAAATAATCCATCCATGAGAATTCCTCGTCCTGAACTGTAGTTTCTACTAAAATGGGGGTACTAGAAGGCACAGATGAAGATGACAACTCACTGGAAAGCAAACTTGTGGCCACCAAATCCGTTGCTACATCTGGTGATCTGGGTACTGCAACTGCAGCTGCTCTTCCTCTACTTTTTCTCCCTCTATTTGAAGTTACTGCCACACTGGAAGTTCTTTTTGTTGGAGGAACCACTGGTTCCTTCTTAGAGGAACACCTCCTCGTTGGAACTGGAAGTGAAAGATCTAGAAAAGGTTCATACACAACAGATGAGTGCCCGCATTCGAGACAGCACACCGTGCTAGACAATTTGCCACCAAAAATCCCATTCACAAAAGTTCCATTAGAGAGAGAGGCTTTTTTCTCTTCATCTTCTTCTTCACTATCAACCGATGATTCTTGGATGACCATTTCTTCACTGTTCAGGCCATCAAGTAAGCAGCGGAGCAATTCGTGACTATCATGCTGCTGATATCCCCGGAACTGAGGCGCCTTGGAGCAAATAGAGTTGAAAAGGTTTTTGGGATTTATGCTCCCACTATTGCGGGATCCATGATTTGACTCCCTCAAATCTTTGTCGATCACACTTGTTTCTTTGTAAAGTTTTTTCATAGCCAATGAAATTGGTCCAGTGTTCGACATTATGGCATTCCTAAAATGGTCACGCAGTGTTTCAAGTGCCAGCAAGTTCTGCATCACTGAATTGAAAAAACATGTGTTCCCTAGATTAACCAAACCCTTTACCACATAACTGTTTCCAAACTCACCATCTTTCACATCTGAAGTTGAATTTTCACGGGCTTCTGGTTGTCCATGAGCTTCCTGTGAATTGCAATTGGACCATATTTGTTGAGCATCTACTCGAGAATCACTTGAGAGATGCTCCTTAATAAATTTCAGTGCCTCCAATAAAGCTTCATTGCTATCACCTGCTCCTTCTGCCACTGCCTTCACACTCCCTGTAATATACACACCGCATTCAAAACACCAGCATGAAACTGGATTGTCTGTCCGAACTGCATAGGGATGACGTGTTGTTTGCCAATGTTTGAATGCATGACTCACATTGCTTGACGGATCATCTGACTGTCCACAGCCCAGATGACCACAAACAAGGCAAATATAGCTGCAATTAAAGCTACCATTCTCTTGAATATTCCCTTTCTCTTGGGCCTGTTTATTCCTGCTTCCTTTCTTCTCTCTCCTCTCACTCGCGATTCGACAATCATGACAATGTACATTCCTATGATTCCTAGTTCTAGCAGAAAACTTCTCCAAATCGATGCCCTTATCGGCATGCTTACAGCATTTCTGCTCTTTCAAGACCAACTTCTCCTTTTCAACAACCAATTTCTTATTACTGCTATCAACTTTGTTTGACAGTGGATATCTTTTCTCCTTATGCCCGCCTGCATGTCGTGTCGTCTTCTTCACTTTTTTTGCCATCCTCGTTCAGCCAAAATCCAAAAGCTCCCAGAAAATAGAGTTCTCAATGTCTCCGTCACCCAATAAATCTTCCACCAACTAGACTGTCGCAAGAAACATATTCTTCATCCGATTTATCGGGAAAAAAATAAAATACCGCCTAAACACGTACTAAACATTACTCAAAAAAATCTTCGTCTGTCTAGTGTTAAGATTAAATCAACAAAGAATAATAGCAATCCCAAAACTGAGCAACACCCACAAAGTGGATAACTCAATACATAGCGAACTATTCAATATGTAACACAGGCAAACCCAATGAACAATCTCCAGCAATACCACAATAACTTAACAATAAAAAAAACCCACCAAACCCCCCTCAAAAAGAACAGTGAGGTACAATAATAGGAAATATGGCGAAATTGACAAATGCCAATACAGAAAAGCGACGCTCCTTACCTAGTGAGAGAAGATCACCAACAAGACGGGAAAAGGAAAAAGTATACCGCTGACTGAAAAAGGAAGAATCATTGGTAGATTTAATAAGGTTTGAATCGAGAGAGAGAGAGAGAGAGAGAGAGATAGGAAGGCGAACGATTAGAGAGAGAACTGAAGTCTTGAAGGGAAAACAGGAGAGAGAGAGAGAGAGAGAGAGAGTTAGGAAGGCGAACGATTAGGGAGAGAACCGAAGTCCCATTGAAGGAAAAGAGAAATATCGTTCAAGGATTAGCTCGTAATTAAAAAATTTGTTTGCCTCCTCTTTATGGGAACCTGAGGGTATTTCCTAGGGCTCCAGCGGACTCTCGGGATCCCATTCACGGGTAATCCTCACAGTACAGACTATTTTGTAACCTTTTGAGGATCTGGACCTGATTCAGATCTCGTAATAAATCCCTGCGTCCGGTATGGATTAGGATCCGGATTGATGCAGTTTGGAACCAGTCCGGCAGTTTCAACTGGACCCCAAGAACCGGTGTGATCGGATATGAAATCGGGGACCACCTGGTTTGATTCTAGTTTCATCCTTCATGGAACGGGAACCAGTTCTGTATTTTTTAATTTTTTTAATTTTTAATTGTTGTACTGTTCTTTTTTGGTTTCTGAACAGTTTAAAAGTCAAACATAAACTTAAAACTGGCCCAATCCCGGAATTTGGTTTCTGATTCTAGTCAAATTGGAACCAGTAGTTCCAAACCGCTGATTATGTCTAATTGGTCGCGCATGTGAGAGCCTGACTCAGTCAGACCAGAATGGAGCTTATGTTACCTGATTTCGGATTAAGGAAAATCATCTCTCTCTCTCTCTCTCTCTCTCTCTCTCTCTCTCTCTCTCTCTCTCTCTCTCTCTCTCTCTCTCTCTCTCTCTCTCTCTCTCTCTCTCTCTATATATATATATATATATATATATATATATATATATATATATGTGTGTGTGTGTGTGTGTGTGTGTGTGTGTGTGTGTGTGTGTGGAAATCTGAACCACTTTCAAAAGATTCAATTATTTTCATTAGATTTTAATCTAAAATACTTTTAATTTTAAGAATGTCGTCGTAGGAATTGGAGTTAGATGCACCCTACACTCTATACATTGCCCGAGGGAAAAAGAACCGAACCACATATCTGACCCGGGGAGTAATGAGGTCGAGTATATGTATACCCCATCCCTGACCCACCCCACTGTTTTTCTAAGAAGCTTCAGCATATGATTGTTCCTTAATGTGGTGTTATTTGCTCAGGATATAAAGTCAGATTCAATAGTCTTCCAAAGTCCAACTAGGTGAAACTGACCCAATTGGAACATGAGTCAAAACTAAGACTCGTTTGCAGTTAGGGCTATAAATGTGTCAAACCTGGGCAGTCCTAATCTAAGTTCTAGCGAGTTACCAATACCCGTTCCCCGGATTGTGCCAACTCTACCATGAGAAAAGCAAACCTGATAGTAGACATAGCCGGTTTGGAACCGGTCCGATATTCCCAACTGGAACCGAATAGGGCAGGAACCAGAACCAGTGAAACCAGACCTAAAACAGGGCCCTGAACCGAGGACTACATAGTTTGGTTCCAGTTCTACCTTTCATGGAAATGGAATCAACTCGAAACCGGACCAGTTCTAGACTTTTTTAGTTTTTTCCTTAAATTTTAATTTTTGCAAACACTTTTTTGAGTCCAAGCTCAAACTAGAACCGGCCCATAACTAGTCTTGTTACAAAAAAATACGTACCCTTTTTAGAAAACTAATCATGTTTTTATCTTTCCATATTAAGTTTTTTGTGGATTTTAACCAAAGTCTTTGTTCCATGTTTTGAATAGATTTTGACGAATTAGCGAGATCTTGTTGATTTGGTCTGAATCAACTCTTTCGTTACCAAGCCGTGTGACAATGATGGGTTTGGTACAAGTAGACATGGCCAATTTTGGAACCTGGAACTAAAATCGAACCAGCCGGGACTGGTTCTAGAACCGTTGGTTCTGGTTTTGATTCTCATTTGAAAGCAATTTCCGGCATGGTTCCGAGGGCAATTCCTGTACGTATCATTTTATTTAGTAATAAACTATTAAATATATTTACTGTCTTTATATCATTATGAACTAAGTTACAAAATCGTATTGAACTTAAAATACAAATATTACAACAACAACAACTAAGCCTTTTACCATACTAGACGGGGTTGGCTACATGGATTCTTTGTTTCCATGCAGCCCTATCATGTGCTACGTTAGCAGTTAACTCACAATAAGCTAGATCATTCTTTATTGTTTCTTTCAAACACTTTCGTAGTCATCCTCTACCTCTTTTAATACTTTCAAAATGTAGTTTGTCATACCTTCTTACATGTTCTTCTTTTGATCTTCTTTCTATATGTTCATATCACCTTGAACGATATTCTCTCATTTTATCCTCTATTGGTGCCACATATAATTTATTTCTAATAACCTCATTATGTATACAGTCTTTTCTTGTATGACCACTCATAAATCTCAACATCTTCATTTCTATCACAGACATCTTTTCTACATGTTGATGATTAACTGCCCAACACTCTGAACCATAAAACACGACAGGTCTAATTGTTGCTTTATAATATTTACCTTTTAACTTTAATGGTACCTTCTTATCACAAAGAATACTTGATGCTTCTCTCCATTTTAACCAATCAACATTAATTCTATACATAACATCTCCATCAATTCTTCCATCACTCCAAAAAATTGACCCTAAGTATTTAAAACTTTTCTTTGGGAGATGCAATGTGTGTCGATTTTAATTTCTATGTCCTCTGAAGTAACCAAATGAATAAACTTACATTTAATATATTATGTTTTTATTCTACTAAGTCGGAAGCCTTTACTTTCTAATGTTTCTCTCCATAGTTCCAATTTTCTATTAACATTTTCCTTAGACTCCTCCACTAACACAATATCATCTGCAAATAACTTCATCTTGAATATGTTTTATTTAACTCATCAATCACCATTATAAATAAGTATGAACTTAAAGTTGATCCTTGATATAACCCAATATTAACTTCAAAGAAGTCTGTCATTACTTAATGAATCCTCACACATATTTTTGCACCATCGTATATGTCTTTTATAAGGTTTATGTATGTCAATGGGATACCTCTTTTTTCCAAGGTTCTCCAAAGAACCTCTATCGGTACCTTATCGTAAACTTTTTCTAGATCAATAAATATCATTTAAAGGTATTTCTTTTTTTCTATAAAATGTTTCATAAGACGTCTCAAAAGGTAAATCGCTTCAACAATAGATCTGCCTAGCATGAATCCAAATTGGTTCTCTGTTGTACTCGATACTTGTCTTAACCTACGTTCGATAATTTTTTCCCACAATTTCATAGTATGGCTCATTAACTTGATACCTCGATAATTCACACAATTTTGAATGTCTTCCTTTTCTTATATATGAGTATAAGTGTACTCGCTCTCTATTCCTTCGGCATCTTTTGGTTTCTCCATATTTTATTAAATAGTCTTTTGAGCAAAGTGGTTCCTGTTTCTCCTAGGATTTTCCAAACTTCTATAGGAATATTGTCTGGTCCTACCGATTTACCACTCTTCATATGTTTAAGAGCCTCTTTGACTTCATTTTTTTGAATACATCGGTAGAAATTGTGGTTTATATACTTTTCTGATTTGACCAACTCTCTTAAGTTAATACTAACATCTTTATTTTCATTAAAAAACTTATAAAAATAGTTTTTTCATCTATTTCTTATATCATTTGCCACTAGAATTTTTTTATCCTCGTCTTTGATGCATCTAACAGAATTAAGATCTTTAGTTTTCTTATCTTTAGCCCTAGCTATTCTAAAAATATCTCTTTCATCCTCTTTTGAGTTGAGTCTTTTATATAGATCCTCACAATTTTAGCTTTTGCTTCACTGACGGTCTTTTTCACTTCCTTCTTTGCTTTCTTATAAGCCTCTAAAGTTTCATTAGTTTTCTTAGCATAATGTAATTTGTAACATGTCCTCTTTTCCTTGATTTTATTTTGCACTACTTTACTCCACTACCAAGCTTTTTTTGTACCGGTGCACCTCCCTTAGATTTACCTAACACATCTTTCGCCACTTTCCTAATATGTATAGCCATATTGTTCCACATATCACAAGGTGTACCTACATAATTCCAAGCATCTCCTTAAAGGACTTTCTATTTAAATATATTTTTTTTCTCGCTTTTGAGGTTCCACCATTTAGTCCGAATAGCTCGATGCATTCTTTTCTTCTTTGTCTATTTTTTTATTTATAAATCCATAACTAAAAGTCCATGTTGGGTAGTTAAGCTTTCTCTTGAAATTACCTTACAATCTTTACAACACGCTCTATCTTTTTTTTACAAATAAAGTAATCAATTTGTGTTTGTGATAAGCCACTCTTATAAGTAATTAAGTGTTCATCTCATTTTTTGAAGATTGTATTGACTATAAAGAGATCAAATGCTATAGCAAAATTTAAAATCTCCTCACCTTCCTCATTTATATCCCCAAAACCAAAGTTTCCATGAATATCTTGATATCCTAATACCTCTTTACCGACATGTCCATTTAAGGCTCCTCCTAAACAAATCATCTCTCTTTGTGGAATTCTTTGAATCACCTTATCTAACTCTTCCCAAAAAGCTATCTTTATACTATCTTCTAGTCCTACTTGGTGTGCATAAGCACAAACTATAATGAAAACCTCTGCTCCTAACACTAATTTCAAAGTCATGATTCAATCACCATATCATTGTATATCTACTACACTATCCTTTAAATCTTTATTTATGATAATACCAACTCCGTTTCGAGCTTTTTCCTTACCTGAGTACCATAGTTTAAAACTTGTATCCTCAATCTCCTTTGTTTTTTCTCTAACCCACTTTGTCTCTTGTAGACATAGAATATAAATCTTTCTCCGAATCATAATATCTACCACCTCCATTAGCTTACTAGACAATGTTTCAATATTACAAGAACCAATACGAATCTTATTATCTAGGACTAGCTTCCTTACCCTCCCATCCGTTCATATTGAAAATGTGGAGACCCTCTCTCTAATTTATTCACTACATTTGGGCAGCAATGTAACATGACTAACTTTTTTACCCACACCCATTCATGATGTAGGAAACCTCTCTACAATTGATTCACTACATCCAAGCAAAAATGTAGTGACCCTTACTTTTCACTGCATTCGGGCTCTACAGTGCGCCGCTAGGCGGGGACGTCCTAAAACAATGCTCATAATTTATGTAATACATGGTATAAAAATCTGACAAAGTTTTACGTTGGCTGTTAGAAGCCTAACACCACCATTCTCCTTTATCTAAGCTTGGGACCGGCCATGCAAGGGTGATTCCTTACATGAGCGGAGTTTAAAATACAAATATTATATAATATATATAACACATTTAAGTTTTTAATATTACAAATTTATATACAACTATGCATACATGAGAAAAAAATAAAACAAATAATGGGCTTGACTTTAATTTACTTACCTTTAAATTAAGCCTCTTGTGTATCCTCTTGGGTAGAGAGGAATCAAAACCCACATAGTTCTCATTTACCTTTAAGCATACACTTTTATGAACTCTAAACCTAATCATTTATATCGTTTAAAGCTTACACTATGTCACTTTTATTGATACGATACTAGTTTTTCTTTCAATAGTATAAATGTCTTATGTGTATATGCTAGTTGATACTTCTTCATGGTCCTATACTCAATACCTTTACTCTTGTCCAACCATCTTGGCAAACTTGAGTTTCCAATATCTCAAGTTGTAAGTTGGAGTAGTGTTCATCCAAAATATGTCTACTTGCTCCACAACAATAGTTAGACTAAAACACCAAAAACATCCTTAGCAATTGAAGATAAAATAGTCAAATTTTCTTCTCCCTTGCTATCTCGAAATTCATGTAGGTCATAATTAGTAACAATATATACCTCAAACTCAATCAAATCCATAGATTTCAAATGTTTGCTGAGCCTTGATTCTAAAAGATGGTATACTTACTATTGCTTTCTTGATTTATATGTATAATAAGATAACCATTGCATAACTATAATCTCTATATAATCAATTAATTGCCAATCTTATATTATTAATTAGGCTAATAATATTCATAAGCTCATTTAATGAAAGAGCGACATAATAAACAAGCAATATCTCTTGTGAGCTATCTAATTTTAGTTTATGGTTTAATGCAGTAATAACTAAATTAATAGGAGGAAAATTTATATAATAATAAAGCCACTTTTTTGTCATATAGTGTGTACATTGGGTCAAGTAAGTATTGTCTCCAAAATATGATAATATAGAAGCTACTTATATAACTTCATAAACCAATAAACACCAGTTAATATTTATAGTGTTATTAGAAACAAACAAGAAATCTAAAAGACTCCTATAAACAAAAGATATATTCAAAACAAAAACTGTTTTGCCTGTTATAAAAGATATGAAAATCTCTCGGATAAACATAAAATGCTTTAACGGAAAGGCAAGGGAGGAAAATATAGGAAGAGGAAAAGTCAAGAATAAATTCGGTGTATAAGTATATAGAAAAAGTGTGAAAAATATACAAACATTTATCTTCCTTCTGAAAACCCCCTAAGGATAACCTACATCGTCTTCTTCCTCCTCTTTTCTTCTTCTTCTGCAAATGCTTACTTCGAGTTTGACTTGAGGTTTGCTATGACCCGACTGTATCAAGTCTCCTTCATTGGTATTAGAGCACTAGGTTGATCATCGATTGCGTCTATTCAGATATGTAGTTCTTGCTTAAAAAACAATGTCAAAAAAAAGAAAAAGAAAGGAGGTCATAAGGGAAACATCTATGTTCTTGGCTTCTCTGCACACATAGAGAAAGAGAATGGGAAAGCTCCTTTCCTATAGTGAGACAGGTGGAACCCGACTCTTTGAGAGTAGCATGAGGTTGTCAAGAAAGAACACCTACAGGCGAAGGTGAAACAACCAATAGGAAAGATGGATTGTCTTCCACTCTCTCTTCTCTCTCGGTTACCACTTAAAGAAAAACTATCCCTATCCTTCCATCAGTTGGGATAGAGACTAAGAGCAGAGTTTGACAAAGAGAGAGAGTTAGAGGCAAGGCGCCGCCCCTCTTCTCTGGTTCCATAGTCGACCAAACGAGACAAAAGGGGATGGGATGAGAGAAGAAGCAGAAGGGTCACCTCGAGAGATCAAAGAGGGTTTTTTGATGATTAAAAGCACTAGGTGTGAACAAGAGGAGATAGAATCTCTCTCCCCTAGCTATAGTCATCTGGTTTCTAGATGAATCCAGAAACCATATGAGGTCTTGCTGAAACCATCCCATGGTTTCGCTGAAACCAAGGGCAGTAAAACTAGGGGCGATAAAAGTTAGGGCAATAACCATATTAAAAATTATTCACACTGATTTATGTGGACCCTTTAGGGTGAGATCTCATCATGAGAAGGTGTATTTCATAATCTTTATCGATAATTATCTGAGATATGTATATATATCTTAGTAAATAAATACAAGGCACTTGAGGCATTCAAAGAATATAAGGAAGAAGTTGAAAATCAATTAGGGTAGACAATCAAAGTCTTAAGGTCTGACCGAGATGGTGAATACACATCTTTAGAATTCTTGCAATACTATAAAGACTTTGATATTTTCAAACAAAATATCATGTCCAGAACATCTCAACAAAATAGTATATGTAGCAGAGAGATATAACAGGACCTTGTTGAATATGACTAGGTTAATGTTAATTGATGTTTCTCTTCTTAGAGTGTTTTGGGAGAAGTAGTAACTACAACCATATATATTAAATAGAGTATCATGTAAGGTTATATTTTTTACACCATAGGAGATATGGTTTGAAAAAAAACAAACTTAAGTCATCTTAGGAGGTTGGGATCTATAGTACATGTTAGGATCCTTTATCAGTCTAAGGATAAGCTAGAAAATAAGTCCTTAAGATGTATTTTTATTACATATCCCAAAAGCTCTAAAGGATATCAGTTTTATCATAAGGACCATGGTTTAATAGAAAGTGGGGATGTTGAATTCTTATAGGAAACTAAGAATGACATCCTTCAAAATGATAATGAATGTGTTGATGATCTAGTATATATAGATCTATTATCATTTAAACCCATGGATCTTGATCTAAATGATCTTCCTAAATGTACTTAAGTGGACATAAGACCTACAGTCACTCTTTCCTACTTAAAGGAATATTACACTTACCTCACTGAGGAAATGTGTAATTCAGTATATTTAGATGAGTTGACTTATAACATGTCATATCAACAAGTTATTAACTCATCTGAATTAACAAGCTAGCAAAAAGCTACGGATGAGGAAATTTATTCCTTTGAGAAAAACAAGTCTAGGGATTGACAGATTTGCTCGAAGTCTAGCTCAAAGATGAGCAAAAATTGCTAGTTGCTCAAGATGATCTAAAGTCTAGCTCGAAGAACATCCAGAAAAAAAAAAAACTAAATAAGAAATTTGATAAGAATAAAAAACAGAGTTGTCAAAATTTTAAGAAATCATAGGAATCCGCTTTTCAGGTAAAATGCTTTAACTGTGGTAAGATTGAGCACTACAAAAAAAACTGTCGCAATAAAAAGACCAATGTAGAAAACAATCAATGACGCGACTCAATAGAGAAGCAAGACATAACATGTGTCATTTCTGAGTGCCTCTATATGAACTGTCCAATGACTGATTGGTGGATCGACTCTCGAGCAATGCGACATATATTGAAGAGCAAAGAGGGAGCTATGGACCTGAAGGAGTATCAGCTTGATGAACATTTAGTATACATGGAGAATAATACATTTTCTGATATTCTTGGGGTTGGGTTCTTTAGGATTTTTTTACAAGACATACCGATTGTACTCACTAATGTATTAATTGTGCCCTCTATTAGGTGCAATCTTGTATCAATTCCTGCTTTAGTAAAGAAAGGGTTTGAGGTTATGTTTGTCCTTGAAAAAGTCATTGTGAGAAAGCATGGTAGGATAATATTTTTTAGTTTGTTTGATGTTGAACATGAATTGTTTAAACTCAATACTAATGAAAATGAAGGTTATTCTACTTATATTGATAGTGTTTCTATGATTGATGTGAATGTATAGCATCAAAGATTGAGTAATATAAGTTTAAAGAAGTTGAGAAAATTAATCAACTCTAACTTACTGTCTAATTTTCATGAAAACACTTTTAATAAGTTTGAAGCTTGTATAGAAGGGAAAATCACCAGAAAATAATTTTCCAAAGACAACAACCCTATTAGAGATTATTCACACTGATTTATGTGTACCGTTTAGAGTAAGAACACATCGAGGAAAGATTTATTTTATAATTTTTATCGATAATTACTCAAGATATACTTATATATATATCTCTTAACACATAAATCTAAGGCACTTGAAGCATTCAAAAAATATAAGCAAAAAATAAAGAATCAATTGAGACATACAATCAAAGTCTTGAGATCAGATAGAGGTAGAGAATATACTTCTGCAGAATTTTTAAAATTTTGCAAGGACTACAAAAAAAATACCGAGGACACCTCAATGGTGTTGTAGAGAGATATAACAATAGGACTCTAAGATATATGTTAATAGATGCTTATATGCAAAGAATATTTTGGGGAGAAGCAATAAGTAAAACTATGTATATACTCAATAGAGTTCCATATAAAGTTGTATTATATAAATCATATGAGATGTGATTTAAAAGAAAATCAAAACTAAGTCATCTCAAGGGGTGGGGATCTATGGTGAGATTCCTTGATCAATCTAAAGACAAACTAGATAGTAAATCTTTAAGATGTATATTCATCGGATATCCTAAAGATTCTAAAAGATACCAATTTTATAATAAGAACCATGGATTGATAGAAAGTAGAGATGCAAAATTCTTAGAAGAGACTAAGAATGACATCATTAATAATGATGATGAGTATGTTAATGATCTGGTAGGTCTAGATCAATCATCACTCGAACCCATAGAAGATCTTTTTTAACAAACCGAAACTTTAAGTGGACACAAAAAACTTAGGGTCACATCATCCTACTTAAAAGATTATCACACTTAGCTTGCGGAAGAAGTATGTAATTCGGTAGATTTAGATGGGTTGACTGATAACTTGACATATCAATATACTATTGACTCTTCTAAATCGTTAGACTTGGAAAAAATCATAGATGAAGAAATTGAATCCATTAAGAAAAACCAAGTCTGCGAGTTAGCTAATTTGTCAAGAGGATGGAAAGCCATAGGTTGTAAATGAGCTCTCAAAAAGAAATATAAGGTCGATGAAACAATAAAAAAGTTTAAAGCGAGATTGGTTGCAAAGGGTTTTTCACAAAAAGAGAAGATAGTTATATTGAGACATATTCTCCTTTATAAAATTTGCATCCATCAGAATAATCCTAGCGATATCTGCATATTATTATTTGAATTTACATCAATTAGATGTAAATATTGCCTTTTTAAATGGAGATTTAGATGAAATCATATATATGCAACAACATGAAAGATATATAGTTGAAGGCCAAAAAAATAAAGTATATAAGTTAAGAAAATCTCCATATGGCCTCAAAGAGTCACCTCACCAATGGTATTTGACTTTTCAAAATGACATAATTGAATTTTGGTTTGTAGCTAATGAGCTTGATCACTGTGTATATGTTTGGAATAGTGAGAGTCACTTTGTTATCCTATTTTATATGTATATGACATATTATTGACTGAGAATGACAATGAGATGATTGTCAAAACCAAGTCATAGTTAAACTCAAGTTTCGAAATGAAGGATATAGGAGAAGCATCTTATATCCTAGGTATAAAGATTTCTCGAGATAGAAAATCAAAACTTCTATGCCTAAGTCAAGAGAGAGATATTGATTATATTTTTAAGAAGTTTAAAATAGGTGAATGCAAGTCTGCATCTATACCTGTTGTGAAAGGAGTTAAATTGAGTAAGGTTGATTGTCCCGGTGAAGAAGACGATAAGCCTAATGTTCCTTATGTAAAGGTTGTGGGTAGTTTGATATATGTTATGTTATCTACAGGACCTAATATAAGTTTTGTTGTTGATTTTGTCAGTAGATATCAAAGTAATTTTGGATGACAACATTAGATAGTTGTGAAAAAGACTCTAAGATATATCAAATGAACAAAAGACTTGAAACTTTGTTTTCAAACAGATGAACTAAAAGTAATAGGATACTCAGATATTGAATCTCCTGCTAGCAAAAATAACAGCAAATCAGCATCAGGACAAATATTTTTATTTGGAAATTTTGTTTCTTGAGCATGCAAGAAACAAGGTTGTGTAGGATTGCATATACAAGAGGTTGAGTATGTGCTTGCAGTATGGTTGCTATTAGTGTCGTTTGAATAAGGCGTTTCATATGTGATTTGAAGCTTGATATAACAAATGAGAGTTTATTGTTATATATTGTGACAACAGTACAATAATTACTCTTAATCTTCTTAAGAGTTGAGCTGATAATTTACATTAAATATCACTATTGGTATGCTCAAAAGAAATGAAATAACTATATGTTATATGTCAATTATTGATATGTTGGCTAACTCCTTAACAAAAGGCATCTCAAAAGAATTGTTTACTAAACATTTAACCCATATGGGGTTGAGATATGCATAGTGTATAAGTGTAGAGAATACAATTTGTTGTGAGTTATGTTGGAAAAATATATTGCTTGTGAAAAAACCGTTTAACGGATAAAAGTTGCAATTTAGTTGAAAAAAAATTAGAACAACTTGATAAACCCCAAAATAGTGAGAGAAAAAAATGAGTGTATCAAAAGATTGACTCTAGTGGGTAAGTGAGAGATGTAAGTAGTGGATGGTCCCTATCAACTCATTACTAACAACGATGATGAAATACGGAAAGAAAGACCTTCTTCTCAGATTTCATGAAATCGTATTTTCGAAAATACAAATGTTAATAAAAAGGTTTTTGTTTTTAAAAAGATGGTATATATTTCTCATATACAACAAAATGATTGTTAAAAAGAAAAACTCATGGAGAGCTTCTCCGGAAAGATAGAAAAGTCATCAATAAATAAAAAAATCATGCCCTAGAAGCCCTCTTGACATAACATACAACCAATATACTCTTCTTTAATATACTCTTCATTGTTCCTTTTCATCCAACATCACACTAAATACGTGAACCAAAAACACTAAGGGACAGTCGGTTTCCACTCGCCATAACCGAACCCTGGAAAGGCTTCGGCAAACATAGACTGCCCCAACATTATTACCTTGCTCTGCCGTTTTGGAATCAGACTTCCACTTGCCGGGAACGGAGATTCAACTTCTTGGCCAACGCCAACTTTTGTTTCTGAAGAAGAACCAGAAAAGCAAGGTCAGAATCACCCAGTACGTTTATAAAACGATCAAAGCCTGACAAAAACGACGTTTTGGGGATTGTTCCCAGTAGAAAATCCTCTACTTCGGAAGAAAGAGAGGAGGGATCGCCAAGTGAGGGAGGAGACGAAATCCCCCTTCCCTCTGCTAACATAGTGGCCATTCAACGTAACGGTGGAGAGGTCAAGGCCGAAGCTGAGTGAGATGGTATCGACGCCGACACCGTCACCTTCGAGCGCTACGAATCTCAAAGGCTCGGAAGATGAAGGGAACAAGAGATTGATGATGGTTCCCCCACCTTTCTCATTCATCTTCTAGAGAGAGTAAGGAGACTCAATACCATCTAGAGACGCCCCTCCCCAATTAGGCCGGGAAAAGAGAGAGAGAGAGAGAGAGAGAGAGAGACCCACCAACATCATCTCTGTAGAGAATGAGCTCTCTTTTCTTCGTGGTTTCTAGAAGAGTCGCACGAAAGGCATTTTTGAATTCATCTGGCGTGTGTCAGCTTCGGCTGCCAACAGCATAATAGAGATTAGAGAAGTCAATGTTATGGATTTGGGTTTGAAGATCTGAAAACTGAAATATACTTAATAAGGTCCGATAACCATGTACTGGGTCTGATAAAAAGTTATGTTGGATTAAACAAATTATTTGCATTTGCGTCTGGATCTGAAACCCAAAACTGGATTAGATATTTCGAATCATGGTGCAGTGTCTACGTATGCAATACAACTCGATTAGTTAATAGATTTGATTCTGTATTGAAATTTGTAATCCGAACAGGACTCTACCTAACCACGCAATAAACTCATCAGATCGGATTCAGTTTTGTTAAGATCTGAACCGATTTGATGGGTCGGATCGCTAATTGGAGGGGCTGAAGTTGATTGGATGTGGGATGGTTCATGGTAGACCATAATCCATACTTTAAGATGTGTTTGACTCGTGGTTCGAATTGGACCTTAACTTTTGATGATTGTTGTTCTCAAGTTTTATTCTGCATCCGACGTGAATCTGATTGTTGGTAGAGAACTTTGGTTTCATAAGCCTAATTTAAATGAAAAAACTTCAACACCAAGAGAGATACCACATGAATTGAAATCATATACTTTACACAAAATCTTAAGCATAAGTTTTACTCACGAATCAAATACAGAATCATAGTTTATGAAAACCATTGTTACAAACCTAAGCCTATATGAGATGAAACCTATAATAGTTCTACTATTAGGGGCCTGATAATCAAACACGTAAGTACGAACGCTTCATTGGTTCAAGTGGTTTGACACATATATCCCTTAAGCGAAGGCCTCAAGTTTGAACCTTGTGAGAGGAAACACCAGCGCTGGAAGAGCACTACCCCCAAAGTGTTTCAAGCCATCTTGGACCGGTTACAGATACTCGTACAAGAAAAGAAACCCGCTCTTGTGTTCGATTCAATTAGGCATATGATAGGCTATACTTGGATTTACCTGAAAATAAAAATGAATGAACTAGACTTAAAACGCTTTAAATACGAGAAACTCCCACGCTTTTGCTTTGCATGGGGTACTCAGGCACCTTTTCAGAGATCCGATTGCAAACATGAAGAGGGAAATTCAGAGGGCTGTTTGAAGGAGCGCGATGCTAGAAGATTAACTTGGTTCTATGGGCCTCCTGATAGGACCCGGCAACAAGAATCTGGATTCTACTTATCCACCCTCGGCTCTGTATTACGGATTTTGTCTCTTAATGATAAAAAGTCTGAAACTGACAACCCAATGCGTTCATTAAAGCCTTCAAATACTGTGCGCAAATGCAACTCAGCTGAAATCCCTCTCTTGGTTCACCCCCATTTACCTGGGAACGGGGGAAGAGGATTGCCACATGAAATTTTTGAACGATGGCCATGCCTTGGCAAGCGGTAGTTGGTGCAAGCACTCCCACAACAAAATTGTTTCCGTTTTGAGAACTCCTGACTCTTGGAGAACAACATTCAAATGATAATGAAGAACATTTGGGAGCACAATTGCGATGAGACTCTAATCCATAGATTGGTTTGTTGTGACCCTATGGTCCTCATCCCTTAATGGCCACCTTCATCACCACATATATTAAGCAAAAAAGGAGTTGCTTTTCCAGTGGCATATATATCAATCACACAATTTTTTGGTTCCGTAGAACCTTGACCCGTGATACGATCTTTTTAGAAACAGAAATGAAAGTGAGAGAATTAAGAGGTAAATTAAAAAAAGAGAATTCCTCTTTCTCTTTGTTGTGTAATGTTGCTTGTTTGGATTCTTTTTACCAAAGATATCTTACTCCACCAAGGATCGATCTCCTACACTACTAAATATGTTTGTTTAGATAAACTTGAATTTGTTGGATTTAGGTACTTGGTGTGCTTCAGACTTGCCACAACTGAGTTGCTTGGGTTTTTAGATAAGGAAATTGCTTAAAGGAATGGCTTTTGGAGTAGGAGTGAGTGGAACTCGTAGTATTTTGACATAGGGATGAAGTTTAGCTACGGGTTTGGTTTGGATGAAAGTATGAATTGGGTTTTTGCTATGGTTCTTCTTTTGGCTATGGCTGTAGCTTAGGTAAATTGGGTCAAAATGGGTCAAATTGGATCAAGCTTTAGGTTGAAGTGGTTGAATCGAATTTGAGAAGCAATGTGACTCGATTTGCTAAATTAATTGAGGAGGAAAATCGGGTCTAGAAAGGCTGGGTCAAGAGGAGAGAATCAAATCTGAATGGGATCCAATTCGAGGTTTTGTAAAGGGTAAAATAGATTTTATCCAGACCAAAGAAAAATGGACCGGGTCCGACCAAATAGACCCGATCTGGTTCGAGAGTGAACCAGTGCGATGGATGAGATGAGGGCTTTTGCAGCAAGGCCAGAGGGAACCGCAGCAGAAAAAGAGGGTGGTTGCATGCAGTAGGTCGATGATGGAGGTGATCAGCTGGGCTCGGTCGGAGATGACCGGCGTCAAGGGCGGTGAAGAGCCGATGGTGGCGGTGGCTGCTTAGTTCCGCAGCGGCGAGGCAGTGGTAGGTCAGTGATTCTCAGCGAGTCAGGCACAACACACACACGCACTGCAAGAAAGAGGGAGAGAGAATTGTGTTGTTCTGCAATCAGAGAGAGGGGGGAAGAATCGGATGATGGGTAGAGAGAGAGAGGGTTCCGGTGTTCTGCAGTCACATAGAGAGAGAAGGATGCAACGGTTCAACGCGACAACGGTTGTCGTTGGGGATGGTGGCTACCGTTGGTGGCTAAGGGAGCAACTCGGATGGAGATTTTGGTAGTTCTGCTTGGGGGCTGTGAGATGTGGAGTATTGGTTGATGGCAGTGGCAATACGCACACACAAGCACAAGAGATGGGGTTGCGTGGCTATTTATTCCTTGCTTCTGTTCTCTTTCCAGGAAACACACACTCGATGAGGGGAGAAAATATTTTCACAGAGTCTCTCATCGATCGAAATTACAGGATATAGTGGGAGAATGGGACGATCGATCTACAGATGGGACAGGGAGGAAACATTTGGCTATCCTTCCTTCCTTCTCTTTCAGGTTTTTCACTCTTTCTTTCTTTGCGGAATTCCCACAGAATGATCGATCGATCTCCTGAAAAGCCAAGGAGTGACTCCTTTTATAGTTACTCTCAACCCCTGTTGTTTTCAACTTGATGCAGGAAATCCTGCCGTGTGCATGTTGTATCTTTGCCGTTTTTCTTTTTTTTTTGTTCTTTCTTAATGTAGGAAATTCTGCTTGTGTTACTGTATTTTTACTTCACTACTTTGTGGACTTTTTCCTTCTTGATACGATGGGTTGGAGCGTCTCCTTTTCTTTTGTTAAAATGGGTGAGAGAGGGAGGCAGCAAGACCACTGTCGTCTTGCCCGTGATTCCTTTTTACTGTGCCTTAGCTGCATTTCCATTTTCTGAATGGCACCATCTGTCTGTATTGGGGAGCTTGTAGCTGGTGTTCATCATCTTTTCTTGCCTTTTTTGTCTTTGTATTATTGTGTCATAATCGATGGGATTTTCATAATGTATTATATCTTTCCTTCTTTATTTTCCTCGCTAGGAGTGCCCTTTTGGGATTCTAAACCAGTGATCTATATTGCCTTAGTCGTGCCTTTGAGATGATCCTTTGCTTGTACCTTTGTTGATGTATATTGATCGACTCTTTGTCGATAATGATCTTAGAACTTTAATCAGTATTGAGAATTATTGAAAAACAATAAATCATAGGATGTGTATCCTTGAATGTTCGACTTTGGCTTATCTCCATATCATGGTGAGAATTTAGTGTTTACACCTATTTCCAAAATTTCATTACTGAAACATCATATTGATTTATTGCTTAAACAAGACGAGATTCACTAGAAGTAGAGGATGAAGATTTTTTTTTAAGTTTGTGGATGTGAATGTTGGATTAATGTTAATTAAACTCATGTGCATTAAAAACATTTAATTTATGTTGGTATCCTTAAATATTCAATTGATGAATCATTGATATATATAAAGTCCTAAAGTGTAAAAAGTCACATGTGTGACACTTGTGCATGTGATGATGAAGAGGAGACAAAGTTTAGTCCCATATTAAAGAATGATATAAACCCACGTATCCTTTTATATAGTTGATAGCTCATGAACCTTAGTTCAAAGAGCTTGTGGAGGACATGTTAGACCACACACACACATTCGGGTCGGACTTGGGCTTAAGTTTGGGTTTGGGAGTGATCTTCGGTCTATCTTTTAGTGTGAAAAACTTTTGATGCAACGGTCAAAAGTATCTACATGGGAACAATTCGGGTTCATGATCCGTGATTCGTCACGATACCTATTAATAAAGGATTAGAGTTTCCTAATCCACACTTTTGAGTGAAACACTATCCCTTCTCCCACCTCTACTTCTTGCTCTCTCTTTGCCCATGGTGTTCTCTACGATTGTGTAGTTGCTCCCTGCCGTTTTTCCCCTCTAAACAAGGCACCTGAGGTATGGTCGAAGCTGACTCGAAGCAAGATACATAACTTTAAGTTGTGTATGTGTTTTATCATAGGAGGAAAGCAAAGATATTCATAGGTATTGTATAGCGAGACATTGATTTTTTTAAGGCAAGTTTGTAAGAGCGACTCGCACATATAAGTTTCTTTTCTGATTATTACTTTTTCTTTGGTTTTTCATATGATTTGTTTATGTCTTACTTTGGATTTGCGGATGTTGATTGGGGCATATTTATAATTATTGTATATTGGTTTATTATGTATGTATTTCTATGGATTTTTCCAATAATCTTAGAGAAATCATTCTTTTTTGTAGTAAATATGTCTACGACTACAACCCTTCAACCTAAGGTCGACTTGATGGTAGAAAAGTTTTCTGGTTCCATTTCAAAAGTTGGTAGCAGCGTATGAAAATTTGGTTAAGTATGTTGGATTGCATTTGTATATTGAGTTAGATTGTTCCCAACATGATGATACTAATATTAGAGGCTCGGATAAAATTGTTGAGTGGAAGAAGAAGGAAACCCTATGTAGTTATTGTATATTATCGGTATTGTCGAATATTTTATTCATCTATATTTCTTCTCGTTCTACAACAATGAAAGATCTATGAACTGTCTTGAATCGAAAATATAATAGTGAAGACCTCAATCTTAAATAGTATTCTTGACAAAGTTTCTTAAGTATCAAATGGTAGAGAGGACATGAGTTTCAATTTTTATGCCATAGTGTTGAGTCATGCGATGTTGATCCATGTGATAGTGAGTCACTCAAGGAAATGGCGACAGACCAAAGCTTGATAGGTCCAATGACTAGATCCAATTTATGAAGATAGTGAGTCATTGGAGTCATAGGAAAGTTAATCATTAGTGCTTTTCCTCTCTTTTCCTACAACCTCCTTACGTTGCGAGTTGAAAGCAAATCATTAGTGCTTTCATTGAAATTGAATCACTCTACATTCCTAGTTATTCTCGCATCCTTTCTCATTCTATTCTTCCTCTCACCCATCATTAACTCAACAAGTGAACCACTAGACCTTTCACTCCTGTTCTTTTTTTCTTCCTCCGGTTGTTTTTCATTTTGACTAATTATTGCTCACACTCACACCTCTCTTACATCCTCCTTTGGTTACTTCTTAAATACTCATAACCATGGGTAAAGAATAACTGATTCCCCTTCAATTCCTCGGGACCTATCCTTAGACCAAACATGTCTTCTAGTCCTAGAATAAAAATTTGAAGAAATATTGGCCTAAATGACAAAATTTCTCGAATCCATCCTAAATCTTGGTTCTCAACGTGCTACCCCACTGCATCACGAGAGTGTATACGAGCAAGCCTTTGACAATGATGAAGAAACTATTGAACGCATTCATCACGAACCTCGTAACTTCAGAAGAGGTCGTAATGATGTTGACCATGCCAAGTTTAAGATTTCTACATTCAAAGGAACTAGTTCACCTTAAGAGTTCATAGAATGGGTGTTGTAAGTAAAAAAGATTTTTGAGTATCATAACTACCCTAAGGCAAAGAAATGTCAATTAGCAACCCTCGAATTCACAAATTATGCTAATTTGTGGTAGGAAAATCTAAAGGACTAGCGGCAAAGGGACAAAGAAGGTGAAGTAAGGAGTTGGCAGTTAATGAAACTATTCATGCAAAAGAGATTTGTTTTTTATTATTATTATTAAGAAATGTTTCTCAAGTTGCAAGGCATTCATTAGGAAGGAATGAGTGTTGAGCATATGTTCAGGAATTCGAGACCCTTATGGTTTGTTGCGAAGTGTAAGAACCTAAGGAGCAAACCATAGCTAGATTTTTCAATGAACTAAACCGTAACATTCCCGAGACTATGGAGTTGCAACCTTTTGTCTCCTTAGAAGATGTAATTAAGCTTGTCATTAGAGTTGAATGAAGGCGTCATCCAGAAATCTCTCAACCAAGTTTTCTACTAGTAAAACAGTACCCTCCTTGGTTTTTGCACCTCACACACAAAGGAGTCTACAACCAAAAGGAATACTACCAGTTGTGAGAATGCTAGATAGCAAATTAATGATCCTATGCGAAGCAACAAATGAAGTTGAAAGTGAGAATGATATGCATGAAGAGTGCTCATGAATGAGAGTTGCTGGTAATTCGTAGAGTTCTCAACTCTATAGCTATCAGTAAGGAAACTCAGAGGGAAAATATATTTTGCTCATGGTGCACTATTAAAGATAGTCTGCAACCTCATCATTGTTAGAAGGTGATGTGCATCAGGTTTGTTGAAGCAATCCACCACAAATCCACGATAAGGTTCACGCCAACATCTCGCCACTAAGCCGACTTAGATAAAAGGAACAAGGGAAAAGAAGGCCTTGGGAATGAACCTTACTTTAAACTTATAGGACTTTTATTAGCTGAACAAGTTGCCCTCCAATACTAGCCCAAAGTAAAGATGAAACTTTAGAAAAATTTCAGATATTTAGAAATTAAACACAAACTCAAAAAGGGAAGGTATTTAAACAATTAAGGTCTGATAGGAGAGAAGATTATATATCAAACCTTTTTCAAGAATATTGTCAAAATAACAATATTGTTCATGAGGCTATTGCTTCGTATTTTTTCTAATATAATGGGATAATTGAATGAAAGAATAAAACCCTTTATGATATAGTTAATGTTTTACTTTAAACTTTTGTGACATGTGAAGAAAGCCTTGAATAGAGCTTGTTATATTTTGAATAGAGTTCACATAAACATAAGAAAATTAACTCATTTGAGCTTTAAAAGGGTTGAAAGATCAGTTTCAAATATCTCAACGTATGGGGTGTCTTGTGAAAGTACTTATCCCTAAATAAAAGAGAAAGAAATTGGGACATAAAATAATGGATGTTATATTTTTGGGTTATATAGAGACAAGCTATGCATATATATTCTTGATCATTAGATTTGATGTTTTTGGCATAGATGCCACCATAATAGTTGAGTTTTGTGATGTTGTATTCTTTAAGAATATGTTTCTTACGAAGATTGAAGTTCTTCAAAGTGGATAGTATAAAGATTCTAATGCTACTATTGGTTCTATTATCGATCATATGGAAAGGATAACAAATGTGGAGGTGACCCTGATTGTGTTGTTTCCATATCAGATGAGTATAAGAAAATAACCGAAACAAGGAAAAGTAAACGGCCTAGGATATCAAATGACATTGGAAGTGACTTTTTTACTTTCAATGTCGAGGATGGCCCTGTCACCTTTGAGCAGGTTGTGACTTCACCCAAGTTTAAGTTTTAAAAGGAAGCCGTTAACAATAAAATTCAACCAATTCTCTCCAACGACAATTGGGAATTGGTAGATTTGCCTCCTAGTTGTTCTATTGGGGTTGTAAGTGGATCTTTAAGAAAAAACTGAATAAATATGGAACAATCAATAAGTACAAAGTGAGGTTAGTTGCCAAGGGATACACACAAAAAGAAGGAATAAATTACTTCAATACATATTGTCAAGTTTCTTGGATGACCACCTTCCAAGTGCTTATAGCATTGACAACCTTATATGACCTCACAATCTATGAGATAGACGTGAAGATTGTTTTCCTGTGTGGTGACCTTTATGAGAAAATTTATATGGATTAGTTAGAAAGATTTGTGGCTCGTGGGAATGATTCTAAGGTGTGTAAGCTTGTTAAATTATTATATGGTTTGAAACAATGGTATGAAAAGTTTGATTATATAATAATATATTTTGGTTTTGTTTCTAATGATTATGATAAGCGTGTCTATTTTAAATCAGTTAATAATGATTTCATCATTCTTTACATATACATAGATGATATATTATTGTTTGGTTCAAATATTAGAATAGTAAATTATACAAAATCTTTCTTATGTAGAAAGTTTGAACTGAAAGATATGGGTGTGATTGACATGATTTTAAGGCTTAAAATCACAAGGTCTACTGATGGTATAGTAATCTCTTAGTCTCACTATGTTGAGAAAGTTTTAGAGAGATTTGAAAATACAAACTATAGATATGTTAAGACCACATATGATTCATCTAAGACTTTCTATAAGAATAAAAGTGGTATTCTTGTGTCTCAACTATGATACTCTCAAATTATCGGTAGGTTGATGTATCTAACCAATCGTACACAACCAGATATTGCATTTGATATGTGTAAGTTGAGTAGATACATCAATTATCCAGATAAAACCTATTGGACAACTCTAGACAAAGTACTTTGCTATGTAAAAAGAACGATTTCCCATGTACTGTATTACGACAAACATCCTTTTGTTCTTAAAGGATTTAGTGATGATAATTGGATAACAAAGAACTCTATGAGTAATGGGTCACTAGATATGTATTTCTTATAGGTGGTGGTGCTGTCATTTAGAAATCAAGAAACAAACTATTTTAGGTTGTTCTACCTTTGAGACATAACTATGTGCTTTGGATGATACTTGATTAGAAGCTAAATGGCTTAAGGGACTTATGTTCAATTTACCTATGGTAAAGAAGTCACTTCTTGCAATTTCAGTATACTATGATAACATGATTATCATTGCTAAGATCAGTAGTTTTAAGTACAGCCAAAAGCGATGATGACAGATTTAAGTCAGACTAAAGTTTATAAGGCTATTGTGTCTGATGGGGTCATCGTTGTAGATTTTGTTGAATCTAAAGATAACACATTTGATCATTTGACTAAGGGTTTATCAATAGCCTTAGTTGAGAAATCGAGATTGGGGATGGGATGAAAACCCATGATTTATTCACAAGCAGTGGTAACCCAACTTGAGTGAAGATCCCATGAAGTAGGTTCAATGTGGTAGTAACAAGTTGTTGGGTGAATATGAGGATACTTTATATTATGTGATACTTTTAGTATATGTGTGTTTATATCTTATAAATCTAAAGTGTCATGATTACAAGTTTAGCAAGATATTATTCTCTAAATAAGATCGAGTCCTAGGATAAGATGCTAGTAGTATATCCTTGGAGATGCCCAGTTAAGTGGTTGACATTGAGTGACAGTAATAGAGGAATTGAGTTGTTCCTTGACAACATAATATAGATGCATGACCATTAATGCATCACCTCTAAAGATTATATCATAGCCTTTTATTATATTGTTACTAATAAACACCTTTACACCTAATGTTGAGGTTCAAAATGTATGTTCACCTAGTTTTCCTAAACAAGTAAGAGTAATATTGGATATAAGGTATAATTAATGAAACCATAATATGATGGTTGGTTTGGAGGGTACTCTTACACTTCAGGACTTTGTAGGGATAGTTGGATTAATGTTAATTATGGTTGGGTTAATTAAACTCATGTGCATTAATAACATGGCATGGTAGGGAGTGCCTTGCTGTTTAGCTACCGATATGTTTGTGAGAAAGGTTTTAGAAAAATATTTAAAATTTAGTTAGTAGCGGTTTGAAATCGCCAATTCTAGTTCCTGGCTGGTTTCCAAAAACCATGAACCATAACCAAACCAGGGGTCCCTAGTTCAGGTTACGATTCTGAGGCCACTTTGGCTGGTTCCGGTTTCGATCAGTTCTGCAGGTGGTGCAATTTTGGTTCGAACCATCGGGCCATTTCTAAACAAGTCATGTCTACTTGGGTACATGTAGGTATATAAAATGTAGTCTTATATATAATTACATACATATATTGCATGAACATGGATCATTTAGGCTTCAACAAGCTGAGTTATGACTAGGTTAAACTAGATTTAGGTCTTCCAAACCAGAAGGAAGTGTGCGCTATGATTGAAGCTATGTTGCAAGAGTCAAGGGTGGGGCAAAATAAAGGGTTTGACTAGGCCAAATGTGAGACTGATTTGGGCTTAAGGCCTTGGCTGAATTTTATAAATCAATATGAACTCTAAAATATAACATTTGGTTAGGCACTATCACCAAATTGGACTTCGAATGTGACTGGGCATAGGCTCATGGACTCAATTTCAACAATTGTTCATGAAATGTTCGTCTCTAGAGCTATTAAGAGACATGGGCGGCTATTAGAAGGCTTGGACAACTTCTAGGGACCACTATGCTGCTTGTAGGGTGGCCTCCTCTAGATAAAGTATCTAGATCTATATTTGCGTGATTCTTTGTAGGATGGATTTGGATGTGTCCTATTAGTGGTGGATCTGAAAATTTGTTTCGAGTGGGACGGATTTAGGTTATGGTGAGGTGGGCTTTAAAAAATTTCAAATGTTTTTTGAAATTTCAATATGAAATTGTAAATTTCAGAATTTCGGGTGGGACAACTGCCCTCCTCCACCATAATGTGGATCCACCGCAATATCCTATAAACGTCAATCTCATATCTATCCCTACAAATGAATCTAGATATAAATCTCTAACTGTTCAAAAAATGCAATAAATATCCAAAATTGAATGTAATACCCCTTGAAATTGCCCTTGTTACGAACGGTTGTGTGGACTTTGCTTGTGAAAATATAAGATTCTAAATACCAGCTAAATGCTTTAAAAAGGACTATCTAAAACTGATTTTTTGAGTTAAAACACATTTTCTTGGTGATCAAAATATTCCATTAAGAACATGTGCTTTTTGGGTCAAAGCCTATTAAGTTAAGTTTATCATTATCAGATAAAGTGTTTAGAGTAACCAGTTTTCCTAAAGTACATTGGCACAACTTTTATGATTATGAATCCACTTACTAAAGGCTTACCACCCACGGTCTTTCGTGAGCATGTGTTCATATAGGTGTGTTACTCCATTTAATGATATGATGGTCTAGTAGGAGTTTATATTTCAATGCTAATTGATAGTGTTAAACACATTGTGAATATCTTTTTCGGAATAAAGTTTAGTGTTGTTTTACACTCTGAATTAAAGTTTTGATCTTCTTAAGGTTTACAATAGATCAGTTAGAAGTAGGAATGGTAAAGATCATGCTGCATGCGATGTTCATGTTGCATACTTATACTTAATTAACATCATTGATCATATTGATATATGTGATCATTGATGGGTCTAGTCACGATAATTGTGGCAAACCCTACTTCGGTCCTATGTTGATACGATGAGAGGTTAAGATGGTCTCCAATAGATAATGGTTTTGTCTTCATAAGGTAATTCTGTGATGCATGACTGTACAAAGATATTTGTTAGCCCAAGTGAGAGATTGTTGGATTTATTAAAGAATGATCCAAGATATCGATCATATATGTCAAGTATCATATGCTATCTAATTTGTTGGACCAAATAAAAGTGATCTAATATGGGTTATGGGTGCATTGACCTCTTATATGGCATGAAAAATAATTACAGAGAGATCATTTAGGTGGTGGTCCTAATATTATGATGGGTTGGATTAGGAAATCACATAAGCTTATACTCTATAAGTAGAGGGGAAATAGTTCCAAAGCCATATGCATGATATTTCTCATTAGCCAGGGTTCTCATTACTCTTTGAAATTAAGGGTTTTAGAGCTTCCACCTCTCTTACAATTCGCGATGTCAGTTTGGAAGACTTTATCATGGCTTCCATGTTTGATTTAGGTTCACTTTTGATTTAAGTTTTATATATTCCTTAATGACTTAGCTTGCATGATCATGTAGACACCTATAGATCTTTAGTTTTGATTTATCTAGAGACTAAAGTTCTATCCGAGTGCTGGGGGGCATGAGGATCAACTGGGGTGTTCATTGCCTTTTGGTGTCGGGCCCTAGAACGGGTAACATGCTAATTGATTCGGTGTGGATGTTGTTCATGGCCGGAGTTAGACTTGCTTGTATTTAGTTTTAAGTTGGTGCCTTCTTTATCCTTGTTGATGTCTACATCATATATAAAACTTGAGTTGAGAGGATCACACATGCTTACTCACAAGTTGGATATGACTCACCAACTCTCACCTACACACGGCCTGCCACACAAGGGATATGACTCACCAAGGTGATAAAGACATACTCACTCACACCACTGGTTAAGGATAAGAGAGAGAGATTTGAAGCAATGCTGGAAAACAACATAACAAGAATTACTTAGGCTTGATCCTACTTATGCTCCCTGATAGTGATCAATGAGCCTGTCTGGCCAGATTAGATCATCAGTCCCCGATCCTTCATCAGAAGAAGCTGAAATGCACCCTCTAAGAGTCAAACTCCCTATCACAAGCAATAGTACTAGAGCACCATGCCATTAAGCTAATCGCTCTGAGTGCAAATTGCTAACTATTTTCTTATTATATATTCACCTTAGGGTTAGTAAATGGAGCCGCTTGTACAACGAACAATAGCTCTCCCTGGCTAGCTGATTCGTGTTTGATTTGTTAGATAGATGAATATAACTTGAGCTATCTCGTTAAGCTATACAAGTAAGCACAAACAAGGCATGCACATAAAGGCTCGATTCATATTATAAGCATGTTTAGTCAAAGTATGGAGAACTTCGGATCTAGAGCGTTAGCTTAATGGCGGGCCGCTTTAGTATTGTTGCTGCTGATGGGGAGTCGATTCTTAGAAGGTTCATGTGTGGGTATACATGTTAGGCTTTGCCCTCCTCTTGTAACCAAAAGAAGAAAAAAAAAGTATGGAGAACTTCCAATGTTTAGTCAAAGTGTAGAGAACTTCCATGTTCATCCAACAAATCGAGTTTGTGTGATATATTAAAATGATCAAAATCTTTTAAATCTTACAAATGGTATGAAAAATAAAATGGTAACCTAGTTTCTAGTAAAAAAAAATGGAATTTCCTACTTGAAATTGTGTGCAAAATCAACTCCTCAAACTCATCCGTACTTCATGTTAAGCTCGACCCTAAGCTTGGTTCATTCTGCTCGTTTATAGCACTAGGCTAACGTTACTAATGAGGCATATTGTATAAAGAGGGAATGGATCCTGTTAGTTCAATATTAACACTTCTCAATCATTTCTTTTTGGTTAGTGTAATAAAATTGTCATTCATCAATTTTGAAATACCCTTGCAACAATCAAAATTATATTTATGCATAGAGTACACAATATTAATGGTGGTAGAATTCGATTATATATAGAGAGAATTGTTGATTTACTTCATACGACAGAATCTTGAGCATATCTGTACCACTCAACCCTAAGCTCTTAAAAGAATCTCTTCTTTACCAAAGAAGGTGCAACAGGGAATGCGCAATTTACCAAAATACCCCTACACTGTGGACGCCTGCAGTCTCAACTACTTAAATATTAGGCCAAACCGCAAGCAGGTTGGAGTCGGTCCTGGATCTATCTATATTTTACATCCAAGACCCAAAATACAATACTCTCTCTCTCTCTCTCTCTATATATATATATATATTCTTTCATTTCTATTTCTTCTTATATTAATTTTTTAAAAACTTAGACGTCTCTCTCAAAATTGATTCAGTGGGGCAAGAATACAAAGGCACGGTAGATTTTTTCTGAAGTCTATGAGTCTATGTAGAGACTTAAAACTAAATTCGTAAACTACAACTCTGCGAGCGTGCTAGCCAGTTTGCTTAAACTAGCAAAGATAATTTTTAACTTCTTTGGTGATTATGGATAAGTGAATTCTTTTCATCGTAGATCTTCTTAAACCGATGATCAAGGGTTGATCTAGGCGCTTTGAAAATTATTTGAGATCCGAAAAGTTTTAGAAATCAAATTTCAATTCTAAAAGTTTTGCAAAAACCGTGAACCTAATTCTTGACTCAAAACATTTCAAATCCTGAAAAACATAAACAAGTTTTATTTTCAAAGACTTATTTTCTGATTTTTTTGGACAGCTTCTGAATCTCCAAAAATCCTTAAAATTAATAAAAAGCAGAGCAAGATATGGATATTCGCAAACTATTTTTATTTTGATTTTAGGTGTTGTAGATGTGTATAATTAAATCTGAGAATGTCTTCTTACTCTAGTATTTAGGACAAATCTGTGACAGAGATACAAAGGCTTAAAAAAGCGACAGTATCCCAACATTGAGATCCTTTATTTTTATGAAATTGGTCTTGAAAGGCTATAGATTTCAGCTTTCTAATGAGACCATTTTCAATTAAAATGGTTCACTATAAACAAAGTTATGGGATTATCACATAACCTCTGTTGCAGTAAGTATGGGATTTATAGACTCTGTTCCGATTTCATTCAGTTTTTTCTGATTTTATTTATGGCCTTCACGATCTTAAAATTCTTGATAATTTTATGGACAGTGGGTCTGTGTGTGTAAAATAAGTGTGTAAAATGTTATCGTACTCGGAGCAAGGAGTAAAAAAATAAAAATCATTCATTGGACGTATGCGAAGTGTAGAAAATAGAGTTTTAGTTTTTATAAAATACGTGAATGTATTTCTACCGAATTAAAAGATAATCTACAACAATTAGAATTTAAAGAACTGAAGTAAATGAAGGAAATTATTATTATAGCATAAGCATAGAGGAGATGAGGAGATATAAGATCTTCCAATGTATATTGGGATAGAAGAAACAAAAAATCAAATACATAGCATGCATCAACAAATGTAAAGGAAATTTGGCAACATAATCTTTTAATTATTATATCAAAGATGGAGACATAAGTTACTTAATTATAATCCCATTAAATTGAATGAAAGTAAAGAAAAAATAATTGAAAAGAGAAGTGAAGAAGGGACTTGAAACTTATAAGAAGCCTCCGGTGGCCGGTAGCTTAGGGAAGATGAGCGGCACCTCCTCCTTCTTCTTCCTCTCTTTCTCTCCTTCTCTTTCTAGAGGGATTTCCCTCTCTCTTAGATGATCAAACCAACCCCCCAAGGCCCCCCTTTCATAGATTTCAAAGGGAGGCTCTAGGGCCTTCTTTGGATCGATTTTGGGCCTTCCATGGGACACCTGATTTGGATATGGATCTAATTGAATTTTCCATATTTGTGGTGGGACATGAGGAGTGGTCTCTCATGAGCCCATGTGAGCTGGTATGAGCTTGGGTGCAACCCATGTGGGCTAACCCACGCGACTTGCTCAACCTTGCTAGGTCGGTCCATGGCTTGATGGCCCGAGCCTTGGTTCACTTGGCATGTGTCTTGATCCCTTGCCTTGGTTAGAGGGTGACTCACCTTAACATGATGTAGGGCCTACTCAATCCACCCTTTGCTTGCTTTAATTCGAGCTTTGATTGACTTGATTTAAAACCAAATGCTTTTCTGATGTTTCGCCCAATTGTATGCCTTAGCCATGGCCTTGTTCGACACTGCTATGGACTTGAGCCATTTGACTTGCACTTAAGGCTTGAATGAGATCTACCCTGGATTTAAATTGAACCAACTTTGCACGTTTGGCTTTGAATGCACCTCTTTTGGGACCAAGATTTGCTTTGCATTGGAGCTTTGAATTGAATTTCTACCTTTTCTTCCTTCGAGTTGGTTTGACATCTTGACTTGTGTGGATTAGGTCAATCCTTTGTTGGCTAGACTTGGTCTGGCCTTGAGTCACTCTCTTGCTCGATTTGACATGATTGCTCTTGATCTCATCCTTATTTTTTCCCGAAAATTTCATCTCTTGCCGATTCTGGCTTTGTTTTATCTTTGGGTAGATCAACATTCCCTTTTGAATTTTAATATTTGATTTTTGGCAATCCCAGGGTTTTGAAGAATAGTTTCCTAAACATTTATTTTAAAAATGATGTTTGAAACTTTATAAAATTTGAGAGACATGTTCAAATCATGGATTTTCAAACTGTCCTGATTTATTTGAAAATTATTTTTGGGTGTTTAGAGATGCCCCTCTTTGGCATTAATTTAAATTTATTTGGATAATGGTAAAGAATAAAACACCCCTTTGATTTTCTTCTAAGATTTATCTTGTGAGTATGAATTTTCTCCTTATTTCATAACATCTTTTTTCCTTGGATTTTTTTTTTGTAAAGGAGGGGATCTTATCCAAAGGAGACTTGATAAGAAAACGCCTAGTCCTAGGATGATCATACATGAACGACCCTTTGATAGATGTATGTATGCCTAGAATGTGAGATGAGTGAAGTGTGTGTTTAGAGACCAACACATGTGATTCATGAGCTTGAGAAGAAGCCTATGAAGGTTGGCTGCCCCTAGTAGGGTGGTTCCCATATTGCTTCTTTTGATGTTTTGGGTTTTCAAAATTTTCTTTTGAAAGGGAACTCCTTTTGGTTTCCATGAAAAAGGACTTCCAATTTCTTACATTTCCCCTCACTCTGGTTTTAATACTCACTACTTAGTACAGATTTTGTAGAAAATTTTGAATAGCATTTCAAAATTCAATTTCTCAAACAATAAGGTCTAATTCTCACACAAAATAAAATCCAAATAGGTAGGTCCTATTCCTACTCTAGGATTTTAATGGTAAACTTTTCTCCATTAGGATAACTTGTAGACATTTTAGGAAAGAGTTTTCCACGGTCCCTTCTGAAGTGTCCCGTGGTATAAAGCCAAGAAATTTTGATGGAAAATTACACTTTTGAGCTTTGGCTTTTCTTTTTATTTTCAAAGGGAACCTCTATATTGGAGATTTTTATTTTTTCCTTTTTTTTCTTTTTGAAAGACCTCTATATTGGAGGTTTTGTTTTTCTTCATTTTCTTTTGATTTTACCAATTTTCCTTTTTGGAGAGAAATGAAATGGGAAAATACAACTCATCCCTTTAGATACTTGATTTAACCAAGTATATCCCATTTCATAATATTACCTATCATTTGAAAATATTTTGCCATTTTGAACCAAACCTCATTTTGTAAGTTAAAGATTTTTGAAATGTTACCAAATGATTTTGAAAACTCTACTTTTCATAAAACACCAATTACCTAATTCAGGGTCACATAATTTATTTTGATCATTTTTTCAAGAAATTCAAAAGCGACCCATTTTAAAAATCTTTTTAAAAGAATTTAGATTAGACCCTAAACATAATATTTTTTTCAGGTATTGGGTATTTATTAAGACGATATACATTATTTGTGGTTGCCCCTCTTACAACATAGGGACCATCCTACTTAGGCTGCCGCTTACCAAGTGGATGTGGATCACGATGGTGGATAGTTTTCAAAAAGGTCTCCTACTCCTACTTTGAAGTGACGAGTCTTCATGTGCTTTTCATAGTGTCAGGTTATCTTTTGCTGGTATGCGTGTGCATTATCTATGGCAAGGAGCATTTTCTCATTAAGCTGGTCAAGCTCAGCCATCCTGGCTTGTTGTAGGGTCTCTATGGGCAAATCGAGTGCAAGAGATGTTTGAAATGAATGTAATTTTGGTATGAATGGGAAGTATGACATTTATACCATAGACCAACTCAAATGGTGTGACATTTGTAGGTATACGGATGGAAGTCTTATAAGCCCATAAGGCTTCGTCTAGCTTCTCATGCCATGTCCTACCCTTCTCTAGAGTTTTCTCAATGATGCTTATGAGGGTTTTGTTTGTGACTTCGGTTTGGCCATTGTCTTGAGGGTAGTAAGGCGATGAGAAGTACTGAGTAATGTCATAGGTCTTACATAACTTCTCGACTTTCTTATTTTTGAATGGAGTGTCATTCTCAGACACTAGGTCTCTTGGAACTCCAAACTGAGTCAGGATATTTTTCTTAATGAATGCCACTACATGTTGTCCTTGAACATTAGTCAAGGAGGTAGCTTCAACCCATTTAGAAAAATATTCAGTGGCTCCTAAAATAAACCTATCACATTAGATGTAGGAGGTGAGATTGGTCCTATGATATCAAATGCCCACATGGTGAAGGAGTCATGGGCTTACAATGGAATGCAATGCAGATGATGGAATGTGAATGGCATTTCCATGCACTTTACATTGATGACACTTCCTAACATGGTTATACAATCTTGCTTCAAAGTAGACCAAAAACAACCTGCCCTAAGTATTTTCATGGCCATCATATTTGCATTGACATAACCCCCACATTCTCCATCATGAAATTCATGCACGATGATCCTAGCCTCAGCATGGTCAACACATCTGAACAAGATGCCGATGAAACTCTTTTTATAAAGAACCCCTCCCAAAATCACATATCTAGTTGAAATCTACTGAATAAAAGCCTTATTTTTAAAGGAAGCGAATTCAGGAAATCTTTTATTTCCTAAAAAGTTTTTAATGTCTTTAAACCAAGGTTTTTCATTTGAATTTTAGTCATTTTGGCAAATCAATAAATCATGAGTGGATGGAGTGGATAAATATAGGATCTATAGGGATTGAGTGCCCATAGTGGGGTCGATCCTTAGAGATGACCCTAAAGAGAAGATGACATCTGCTACGGTGTTGTCCTCCCTACCTATGTGAGTGAGTATACATGATTTGAAAGAATCAACCTACTAGGTGGCCAATTCATGGTATGGAATGAGTTTTTCATTTTTGACTTGCCAAATTTTCAAAACTTGGTTTACAACAAGCATAGAATCTCCAAAGACTTCAATACATGATGCCCCTAGATTTTTCAAAAAATTTTAGGCTTTGTATGAGTGATTCACATTCATCCACATTATTTGAACATAGAAAATCTAGTCGGAATGACATTGGGATCTCTCCCTTCTCGGGGATATGAGAATGATTTCCACACCTGCCCCTTGTTGATTCTTTACCCCATCAAAGTACATTTTTCATACTTGATTTTCATTATAACAATTTGATAAAACATGGTTTTCTAATTTATTTGTCAAGATGCCTTCATCAGGTATTTCATCAAGTATGGGATATGTATCTTTAAGGGGTAACTCAGCCACATGAACGGTTAGGGCTTGTCCCTTAATGGAGTTTTGGTGATGAAATTTCATATCATACTCCATTAAAAGGAGTTGTCATTTACTTAGCCTACCCATTAGGATAGGTTTTTTCTAAAAGGTGCTTGATAGAGTCAAGTTTAAACACTATCCAAATTTCATGATCTAGAAAATAATGTCTAAACTTTTGGTAAGCCCATACCAAGGCTAAGCACATTTTTTGTATGACTTGATAATTTCTTTCGTATGCCAACAGAGTTTTTGAAATGTAGTAGATAGCATACTCCTTAACACTATCATCCTTGTATTGAACAAGTAAAGCACCCAATGCATTCGTATGAATGAAAATATAAAGCAATAAAGGTTTTCCTGGCTTTGGAGGTTTTAAAATTGGAAGATTTACCTAATAAGTTTTCAATCTTTCAAAAGCTTTTTGGCAATCAAAATCCAATCAAATTTAACCCCTTTTCTCAAAAGCCTATTGAAAGGTTCACACCTTGCTGCTAAGTTGGAGATGAATCTCCTAATCGCTTAGAGTCAACTTTGGAGGTTTCGGATTTGGGTCAAGTTGGAGGGTGGAGGCATGTTTATGATGGCTCGACACTTAGAGGGGTCAACCTCTATGACCCTTTCGCTAACCATTAACTCTAAAAGTTTTCACAATTGTACTTCAAAAACACATTTTTGAGGGTTTAGTTTCACTTTATAAAGCCTAAGTCTTTCGAAAACCTTTTATGAAGATTCTATGTATGTGCATCGAGTTTTAGATTTTACCAAAAGATCATTCACATTTACTTCCAAGAGCTCATGGATTTGATCATGGAAAATAGTAGTCATGGCTCTTTGGTATGTGGTACCGATATTTTTCAAACCAAAAGGCATAATAATATAAGAGTATATGCTCCAAGGTATAGTAAAAGCAGTTTTAGCCTAATCTTTTCGTGCTAGCTTGATTTGATTATAACCCGAGTAGCCATCCATAAAAGAAAACATTTCATGATTTGCAGTGCTATCCACTATCAAATTAATATTTGAAAGTAGAAAATTATCTTTTGGAGTGACCTTGTTCAAATTTCTAAAATCAATGCAAATACGAATTTCTCATTAGATTTTCTAACAACAACAATATTTGAAAGTCATTCAGAGTAAGCAATGAGTTTTATAAATCAAGCTTTTAAAAAACTTCTAAACCCTCTTTTACTTGGGAGTGGACATCAGGGTGGATTTTCCTAAACTTTTATTTAATGGGTTTTGTATTTGGTTCTAGAGGCAAATGATGCTATACAATCCTAGGGTCTAATTTGAGTATGTCTTCATAGGTCCAATCAAACACATCTACATATAATTTAAAAAATGTAATGAATAATACATTTTCATGCTCATGCAAATAAGTACCTATTTTGACACACTTTGGATTAACCTCTAGAAAATCGCCCCTCCTATGGAATTTGAAGGTTTTTTAAAGTCAAGGATTTTATGAAATTCTGGAAGCTCGGAGGCTTAATCATCATCATGGATGAGGAAATCTTCCTCCTTACTTTGATCACTCGTGCTTTGATTTGTAGGGAAGTATTATGCACAAGAAAAGGGTTATGCACAAAAGGATTATTTATAATGACATAAAACAATTTGGGTTTGATAATATACATGGGCTTTGCCAAAACCCATTTTTGAGTTAGTACACGGTTTTAAAAACCAATATTTTTTTGGATTTTCAACTTTTTAATTTTTTTTTATTTTTCCAAACAAATGCTAGAAGGAAGAACATAAAATACTTTATTTTTAGAATTTTATGATTTTTCAAATGTTTTTGGGTTTTAAGAGTTTTCTAATTTTTTTTCTTTTCAAATATATACTTTTTTTGAATTTATTTTTAAGAAAGGGGTCTTCCATTAAGCCTATAAAGAAAACACCATGAATTAGACTCCAAACATGAGGTCTAGTGCATAGGTTTCGATTTTAGTTGGCTCTAGGACACCCTTGACCCAATTGGTCTTAGGTAGTGTCTCAGGGGGTTGGATGGGTTGTATCCTAAGCTATGTCGACTGAGGATAGGTAGAGGTAAGATGGGTTCTAGTCTACATTGATTCTTGGCTCCTAGACCCTGATATGGTGTATACTCCATGTTCAATAACATATTTCAAGGCTTTTTAAGTTTTGAAAATTTTTGATAAAGAGGATGACCTTGAAATAAGGTATCGTCCATGACATAGTTTTATACTCAAGTTTTGTTGGGTGTGCCTATGAGGTGTATGGCTTTAGAGGTGGAAGGGTTTGACTCTCCTAAGATGGACACGACCCTAGGAGTGAAAGACTCGGATGACGTGGGTGTTCCTAAGAGATAGACGACCTTGAAAGGGTGTGACTTAGGTTCTCCTAGGATACATATAGTCCTAGATGGTTTAGGATGAGATGATTTTGGTTCTCCTAAGAGGTGATTGATCTTGGGAATGGAGATAGACGACTTAAGTGAATTGTGTATCTCTATGATCCTCTCCTCTCCACTCCACTCAATGGGTCACTTGATAGGCAAGGAAAATTTTGTATTCCTTTGAGATGTAGGTTGTCTTCTCTAAAGACTATCATGACTTAGTTATCCCATGGGATTTTAAGGCATTTGTGAAAGGTTGAAAGGATGACTCGGAGGAAGTGTATCTAAGGCCTCCCTAACAACAAGTTGTAGTGGGGATTTATGTCTAAAACATGAAACAACACTACATGTGGTATTTGGTCAACTTTCATGGATAACTCTATGGATCCTAAAGGGTTGGATGAGTTGTTATCATATCCTATGATGACAATTTGACTCGGTTAAAGCCTAGATATGGGTACTCCTATTTGGAAGGCCACATGAAGAGGAAGAATATTTAGACTTTCTTCCCCATCAACCAAGCACTTGTTGAGAGTTCAATACCATCTCTATGTGCAAAGCTTGGTTGTGGGTTGTATAGGGTTTTTCTAATTCATCATCGATAAACATAATTAGGGCCTTGGCAAATATAGGGTAGACCAAGAAGGATAGGGATTCGAGAGTGATGGTGGTATTAACTTTGACTTTTTCTAAGGTTCCCTCTTGGACTTGTCTATGCTTTGGTGAGGTTTGTGTTAACTCTAAGATAGACATGCTTATGGAAAGTTTTGAAACATGTAGTTCTAAATCATATGAGGTTAACACAAGACTTTTACCCTTGTTCATGATATGAGATGAATTGGGGATGCATGCTTTTGGGGGGCGAGGCAAAATGACCGCTCCCTTGCTAGCTTGTTTAGCTAAGTATGGGTTGATAGATCCTTTCGTATCTAATTACTTTTTCTATACTCTTCCTAGGGCTCGATCCTAACTTAGCTCTAATTTGATGCCTTCGAGCACCTCAAATCTCTACAAAGGCTTTAACCGGGTGCAGGACTCTAAGCGCTTCTCGGATCACTACTTGCTTGACTTTTTTTATTACGAGAAAGAGTGGTGTGTAGTAAGTAGTGTGAACCATATGCAATGCATGCTTAATCCCACAAACTTGGTTTGGATGAATACATACCTCTTTGTCCTTCCCACTTGTGTTTGTGTGGTTTGAGAATGACTCTTTGAAGGTGGCTTGAGGGAGCTCCGATTCCTTCAAGATGTGCAGTCTACCTTGCTCTATTAAGTTTTCAATTTTGTTTTTAAAAGAAAAACTTTTATTTGTATCATGGCCTTTGAGCCTATGATACTTACAAAAGGCATTCCAAAATTTTTCTTTAAGGGGTGCTCTTTCGGGAATTGTCGAGAGACTCACAAGACCTTGTGCTAACAAAATTTCTAGAACTTCCATGAGTGGTTGTCCTACATTGATGTATTATCTTTTTCCAAACTTTTTCTCATTTTTTTGGTTTTTTTCAAAAGATCTTTTTCCAGAGGACTTAGAGGGCCCAACCGAACTCGACTCTACTCGGATGCTGACCACTTTTTGAGTTTTTACTCTTCTTTTTGGTGCATGTAGCCTATATGCCCCGAGTTATTTAAATTTGGTTTTTAGAATTTTTTTTCTTTCCATAACTCTTCGTAAACTCCTTTTTTCAATTTGGCTTCGAAGAGAAAATCATTTTGATTAATTTTTGAAAAGTTGAGATCTTGTGGAGGGAGATGAGTGCTTTCAAATTGGTTTTGAAATATTCAAGGATGAGTATCACTGCACATCATTCAGAAATTGACTCTTTCACTTGTCTCAAGAGTGACCTTCACTTGATGATGAATGTGTGTGTATCCTCGTTAGGGGATTTTTTAGTATCTCTCAAAGTATTGAGAGTGGGCGTGACTTCCACGTTATGTGAAAACCTTTGCATAAAGTAACTTGTCGTCCTCGAAACTTGCGAATTGGCTTAAATCATAAGAAGCCATCTACTTTAATGCATTCCCTTTTACAGAATGGGGGAACCAATAAACCCACTTAAAAGGGTCCCTCTTTTTCTTATAAGCTCTTTTAGAAAAGAGTTGGAGATAGGATCGAGGGTCCCCATTTCTATCATATCGATAGAAACTTGGTATTTCATCATTACTATCCATTTAATAATCAAAAGATAAAAAATAAGATAGTGAGTATGTTATCTTTTCTTTGGTTTGGCCCATTAGTAGTTGTTGGAGGGCGTTCCTATCCTCAATGATGAAGGACTCGGGTACTGGTTCCTCCTCTTCAAATTTGGAGGTTACTTTAGGTTTTAGTGAATGATAGGATCTCCTATGGGCTCTCAGTTGCTTGTCATGGAAGGAACAGGATTCTACTGCATCGACCTCTGGGCTTAATACGATGATTTCTCGCTCGGTCCGTAGCTCTTTTAGTTCCCTTTTAAGGGAGACTATCTTATCTTCTGGATTTTTCAAATAGTTTAGAAATTCTTTTTGAAAATTAACTTTTAGAGCATGAGGCTTGACTCAACACCTTGTAAGAATCCACTAAACTCAACATTCTTTCAAACTTTGTAAAAATCAACCTGAAACTTAAAAAAAGGATGAATTGAGAATCATGATTTTGATAAGTGAAATATTTTAAAATCAAGACCGGATCAAACAATTTTGAAAGATTCAAGTCCCACCGGGCATGCCAAATCTGTAGATGTTATTTTTTGTTTCCAAGTCTATGTAGAGACTTCAAACTAAATTCGCAAACTACGAGTGCACGAGCATGTCAGCTAGTTTGCTCAAAATAGCAAAGATGATTTCTGGCTTCTTTGGCTATTATGGGTAAGTGAATTCTTTTCGCCGTAGATCTTCTTGAACTGATGATCAATGATTGATCTAGGTACTCTTAAAATTATTTGAGATTTAGTAAGTTTTTGAAATCAAATTTCAATTCCAAAAGTTTTGCAAAAATCATGAACTTAATTCTTGACTCAAAACATTTAAAATCCTGAAAAACAAAAACTAGTTCTGTTTGTGTTTTCAGCGACTTATTTCCTTATTTTTTGTATAGCTTTTAAATCTCAAAAAATTAGTAGAAAGCAAAGTAGGATGTGAAGATTCACAAAATATTTTGATTTTGATTTTAGGTATTATAGATGTGTGCAATTAAATCTGAAAATGTCACTTACTCTAGTATTTGAGATAAATCTTTGATAAAGACATAAAGACTTAGAAAAATAACTATATCCCATCACTATGATCTCTGATTTTTATGAAATTACTCTGTTAGAAAGCTATGAATTTTAGCTTTCCAATGAGACTTTTTTCAATTAAAATGGTTAACTACAAACAAAGTTATGGGATTATGACCCAACCTCTCTTGTAGTAAGTATGAGATTTATAGATTCTGTTCCGAATTTTCTTTGATTTTATTTATGACTTTGCACGATCTTAAAATTCTTGATAATGTTCTGAACAGTGGTCTATGTGTGTAGATTAGTTGTGCAAAATTTCATCACATTCAGATCAGAGTAAAGAAATAAAAATTATTTATTGGATATATGTAGAGTACAGAAAATAGAGTTTCAGTTTCTATAAAATATGCGAATGCATTTTAACTGAATCAAAAGATAATTTACAGTAATTAAAATGTAAATAACTGAAGGAAATTAAGGAAATTATTTTTATAGCATAAGCATAGAGGTGATTATGAGACATAAGATCTTATAATATATATTGGGGTAGAAGAAACAAAAAATCAAACACATAACATGCATTAACAAACGTAAAGAAAATTGGGCAGCAAAACCCCTTAATTATTACATCAAAGATAGAAACATAATCTCTTTAATTACAAACTCATTAAATTGAATGAAAGTGAAGAGAAAATGATTGAAAAGAGAAGGGAAGAAGGGACCTCAAACTTCTAAGAAGCCTCTGGTGGCCGACGGCTTGGGAAAGATGGGCGGCGCCTCCTCCTTTTTCTTTCTCTCTTTCTCTCTTCCCTCTCTTGCTATAGGGATTTCCCTATCTTGGATGATCAAACCAGCCCCTAAGACCCACTTTTATAGATTTCAAGAAGGACTCTATGACCTTTGGATCAATTTTGGGCCTTGTATGGAACACCATATTTAGATATAGATCCAATTGAATTTTCTAGATTTGTGGCTGCACATGGGCCATGTAGGGTATGAAGAGTGGTCTCCTATGAGTCCATGTGGGCTGGTATGAGCTTGGATGCAACCCATGTGGGCTAACTGTCACACCTGCTCGAGTCGCGACCACGACCCGACCCAAGCTGATACCACGTGGCCGCTTCTCGCGTGGGCGTGATGGTGAGCAATAACCAAATACAATACTAAATTTAATGCAAACTCAAGAAATATCTAATTGAACTAAATATCCATATCAAAGTTCTAAACAACATGTCCAAAATGGTGCGGGGCCTACCTAACAATAACCCCGAATAAAAGACTTTCTAAATCATTCAATATTTATCATACCATCTAAAATAAAAATACAGCTCTATCAAACTCCTACTCTGCTCCGTGTGCCTTCGAAGTGCTAGCTTTAGGATGAGCTGTAAAACAATAGGGTGAGCTCCTATACATAGTTTAGTAGGGAGGTTAAACATCTTTAAACAGAAAACATACTAAAAGCATGCATAGTTCACAATCATTTTATAGCAAAGTACATTTACCTTGAAATCATGATCTCAAATTCATACGCAGACACTCACACATGCACACATCATTAGTTTCGATAATTACAACCCATACTGTGTCTGCCCCAAAGGCCACAGAAGTCATCTGACCCTTCCTAACGTGACCTCGGTAACCCTGTCCATGACGGTAACTACACCGACTCTCACGACAGAGTGCCCGGGAATACACCCTATATTGGCCCCAAGACGGATCGTCCGAGAGACCTGCAAGTCTCTAGAGACCCCACACAAACCACACAAGTACGACTCGTATATTCACACATCATTACATTTCTAAAACCAAATTCAGTTCATCACATTCACAAATCATATTCAGATCCACCATTATCCAAAATCAAACTCATATCCACACAACATTTAAACAATATGTAAATACGATGTTCATACAACACATGCACATCAAAACATGCTCTTTATCAAATAGTGTCATAAACATGTTCTATTTGAAAAGCATATCAAATAACCCATAATTGCGAATAACATTTCGCAAACATCAATAAAATATTTATCAATCATGCACATTTAAATCTATAAAAAACAGTAAAATTACTTCTAGCATGGTTATGTAAAATAATGCATAACTTCCTACTTGAAGGAGTGCTAAGATCTAGTCCTCAAGCTGCTGGACCACTCTTATCATCACCAAATCCTCCAATTTTAATTTCTAAATAATTACAAATAATTAAAATATTAAAATTTATTTAACTATGAGTCTAACGTAACAAATTGTATCCGAATCGGATCCCAAACCCCAATTTGGATTCGTTTAAGCTATTCGAGATCCAAATTGATACCCAAATCTATATTTGATCTAAATGAGTGTCACAATAGGTAGTTTGTGTCACTGTGACAGAAAACCTTTAACTACTGACACGGGTCTTGTTTCTAACCTATAAATCTATTTCAAGATATGACCCAAACTTGACCCGTTTCGGACATAGAACTGGTTCTTAACATGCAATATGAGGACACAACACAAATCAGTATCGGTTCATGACATTTTTTTATACGACACGTCTTATCTAACATGACACATCATGTCCAACACGACACGAAAATGAGGGACACGCCCAAAAGGGCGGGTTCCCATGGTTTTACGGCATCGATTTTGCCGGTTTTTGGTGATGATTAAGGCCGACGATGGTCCCCAACCAATCGTCTGCCCTTCTTCTTCCAACTCAATCTATCAATGGTTGCAAGTGGTGTCTTTTTCGTCGGAAAATTCAAAAAAAACAATAACTCGGATTTGAGAAAAATTTCATGAATCTACTTTTGTTTTGAGCCAATTTTTGCGTAATAAGGCTTGTTTTCGAAAGTTTAGCATGAAATAAACAAAAGCCCTATGATCTAACTCCGTTTTAGCAACTAAAAATGAGAAATTTGACAAAAAAATAAAATGGAGCTTTTTTTACCAGATTCCGGCAACTCTTCACGTTTTCTGGTCGATTCTTGCGTTTCGTGGTCAGTCTAAGGCTGCCCTAACTCTTCCTGGAAAATGGGGCTATGAAGGCCTCTTTTAAAGGCCCTTCATGACTTGGACGTTACAGCTTGTGCAGTAACGCCCACAGGCTGTGTAGTAACGCTTGACATTACAATCTACCCCCCTTAAAGAAATTCAGTCCTCATAATTTAGAAAGTACCTGAAGAGATATGGATACTTCTCTCATATTTCATCCTCGAGCTCCAAAGTAGCCTCGCTCGGCAAATGATGACTCTAGTATACTTTTACTGTCCTCAAAACTCGACGACATAATACATGTTCTTTTCTATCCAAGATGGCTATAGGCACCTCTTCATAAGACAAATCTTCATGTATGTGTAGCGGCTCGACCTCAATGATATGTGAGGGATCGAAAACATACTTTCGCAACATGGATATGTGAAATATATTATGCACTCCAATCAATGACGACGACAAGTCCAATTGGTAGGCAACATCCCCAACTCATTTCACGATTTGGTAAGGTCCAATATACCTAGGACTCAACTTACCCTTCTGTTAGAAGCGAGTCACTCCTCGAGCTGGAGAGACTTTTAAGAATACATAATCACCAACTATAAATTGTAGATCACGATGTCTCTTATCTTCATAACTCTTCTATCGATTTTGACCTGCTTTAATGCATTAACAAACCAAGTTCATCTTATCTGACAATTGTCGAAGTATTTCTAGACCTGTTATAGGTCGTAAACCAGGGAACACAAAGGTAAGCCTCAGACTGCTTTCCATAGCTTCATGTGGTGCCATCCGTATGCTCAATGAAAATCAAGTATTGTAGGTGAACTCGACTAATGGTAAACTTCATCCTAATTTCCAAATTGTCTGCCGTTAAAGCCTGCAAATCCTCCAATGATCAATCATCTTTTCGATTGACCACGATCTCGAGGATGATAATAAAGCGAGGAGACTTAGGACGTAGCTTCGCTCCCCAATGTCTCCTTGCAGACTCTTACAGAGAACTTTGATGTGAACCTCTGAATCTCTATCAAAACAATACCTTGGGCAGTACACCTTGCATTCTAATAATCTCACTCCAATATAGAAATTGAAAGTCAATCCTCCATAAGGTTGTACCACGTGTGATCGTAGAGAAACGTCTTGACTTCGTGAGTCGATCAACAATTATCCATATTCGAGTCATTGATAACCTTTTCTCGGTCCTTGGCAAATCTAACTACAAAATTTTTCTCCATCGCACATACTGATCCCACTTCCATTCGGGAAATTGCTAGGGGCTGCAACATTCCGTAGTCTTACGATCGTGTACAACATTTTAGGCACTACGTAGTAAACCGTATTAAGACGACACATATCACAAGTAACATCAGCTCTTCATTCCAGTACACGCAGGAAATACATCACTTCTTCAAGTCTTGATACATTTTCGCGATATGCCCCGGATGCATACTCGGTGGCTTGCCTGTGAGCATGTGTTGATGACTATACTACTCTAAACTCTTGGTCGGGAATCTGAGTCGCTCTACGAGATCTCTAATTAATTCTATCAGATTTCATCAGCTAAATCCTTCAAATCGTTGTCACACCTTGTTTAAACTATCATTCTACTCACTTCTTGCAAGAACTTGTCTGAGATGGAACTTTTCTCGTATGTCTTCCATTAGGTCATTTGTGATAATAAAGGGACTATGTTCATACGGAATCTTCCTGGTTCTATACTCCACTCAAACGACCATACATCCCCCGAATTGCTCTATCCCCCATCAGTCTTTCCTCGCCAATCATCGGGCGAGACTACATTACATCTTCTTCTGCTGGCATCTGCCACTGATTTTGGCTTCTTGCTCCGAGGTGATGTGAAAATCAAAATCTTCGAAAATTCCAACCATTTCGTTTGTCTCGTATTCAATTGCTCGTCCTTCCTTACGATCATACAAGTACTTTAAGCTCTTGTGATCAAGCAAAAGACATTGAACATTGCTCCTCATAAAGAAAAATGTCTCCAAATCTTTAAAGCAAAACTACGCGGCTAACTCCAATCATGTGTTGGGTAATTCTTCTCATGAACTCTTAATTGCCTTGAAGCATAGCCACCACTTCCTATTTGCATCAATACACATCCTAATCCTTGATCTGAAGCATCACTGGTACACTTCAAAGTTTTCACTAAAGGATCAGGTCAGATTACTAACACTAAGGTAGGTAGTTAACCTTTCTTCAACTCTTGGAAACTATTTCCAGTTCCTCTTTTGTCCATTCAAAGCTTGACTCTTCCTCTGTGAGTTGTGTAAGAGGTCCGCTTATCTTGGAAAATCCTTCAATATGAACCTCCAATCGATAGTATCGACGCCAATCCAACAAAGCTACGAATTTCGGTCATTCAATGTTTTGGTCTTTCCCCATTGCCTTAAAACAAGCTAGCATTTTTATTTCTTATTGATGGATCCAGCTTTGCAATCCCTTCCACTTTATTGATATTACGTGACCTAGAAAACTTGAACTTTCTCATCCAAAAATCACATTTGACAATTTTAGCAAACACGAACTTTTTCCTTGAAATTCTCGAAGAACTATCTTAGAGATGTTCAGCATAATCTTCTTTTGAGAATAGATAAAATGTCATCAATGAAAGACTACAACAAATCTGTCAAGTACGGACGAAAAATTCTATTCATATAATCCATGAATATAGGAAGTGCATTCGTTACTCCAAAATGCACAAGATATTCATAATGCCCATATCGAGTTCTAAAAGCTGCTTGGGTACATCCTCCATCTTAACACGAATCTTGATGGTAACTCCTGATCTCGAGATCTATCTTTGAAAATACTTGCTTCCCTTCAATTGTCCATCAAATCATCAATCCTCGGGAAGTGGATATTTATTCTTTATCAGTCACTTTGTTCAATTGATTGATAATCTACACAAATCGATGAACCATCCTTCTTTTTCTTGACTAGCAAGCATCGGTGCTCCCCATGGTGACACACTCGGTCCGAAATTGCTTCTCCAAAAGCTCCTCTAGCCGCTTGAGCTCGGGCTAACTCGTTGGTGCCATCTATGAGGTGCTATAGACACGGGACCAGCTCCCGGTACTAAGGTCAATAGCAAACTCTAAGATCGCATCAACCGAAAAGGTTCGACCTTCAACGAATCAATGGACAATTTAGACGGACTTTGGTAGTAACTACTAGTTTATCGTAAGAGGGGGTAGAAACGAGTTAAGTCAAAAGGTAAGGTAGTGCACCGGTAAACTAAGTCTTTCTTGCACATGAGTAATATACGATATGGAAAGAACGGGTTGCCCAGCAGTAATACGATATAGTTAAAAGATTACCTTCTACGGTGCGCTACTCTTGAAACAAATCTTTGGACTCGGAGGGTTTTACTCCGACTTATGGTGTAAACTCACCCTCCAGCTTTGTGGTTTCTTGGCTCTTTTGAAAAGCATTAATCGAAGGTTCAAATTTCTTCATTGCAGTTGCCAATCTCGGGACACGTGGCCAGAGTTTACCACATCCGTACGAAGTAGATGGATACCCTCTTTATGGTGCAGTCCGCAGCGTAGATGATCTTTCCGCACTGGGCATTTTTCGAAGGATACGCGTGATTGCAGCTAGTCGGTTCCCGGTAGAACCTCCACCGAGAACCTCCACCCATGATTTATTCTTGGTGCCCATTGGTTCGAGTCCTAAGCTGTCCCAAGCAGTGGTTAGACCCCTCCACCTCGTTGGAACCTTGTGCGCCCAAGATTTCTATTACGTATCTTTTCCATTGGTCTTATAAGAGCTTCTGCTTTTCGGAAGTGGTTAGTAACCGGCACGCGACCCTTACGAGAACTCATTGCGCTTCAAAAGTGATCACGGCTTTCTTCGTATCTTTATACCTCCCAGTCATGCCGCAAATCTTCGACAACACCGGGCTACATGATATAGCATGTATCCAAACAGCTTACAGAAGCGGGACAATTGATTTGAATCGCTGCGTGATTCATGAGCTCATATTCACCTAGTAAGTTGAGAAATTCGGCTCGCTTCACGTGTCTTGTCGCTTGAATCTTCGAATACTTATCTAAAATTTTCACTTGAGCAACGATGTCCGAAGTAGTCTCGTGATTTGAAAACTGGACAATTTTTTGAATTCGCTACACTCCGTTCACTAACCCGATATATTCCCTTTGCCGTGGCCCACCCAACATAAAGTTGCTCGAGGTTACCTTCACGTGTCTTGTGCTTGAAGGATGATACTTATCCTCGAAGAACTTTTCTTCTTGAACCAGCAGTCCCAAGTAATCTAGCCGTGACGGTGGAACTTCCACCATTCTCTACACTTTAGTTCCACCAGATTTTCAAGATCGCGTCGACTAACATAAGCAAGTTTGCATGCTACCTTCTGATGTACTCGGTACATATCCTCTAAAGACTTTCATTCACCCTGATGATCCAACTCGTCTCCACAGCTTGTCCTGACCAAATTGTTCGGTTGAATTGAGGGGAGGGCTGTCGGCCATCCTCGAACATTGCCGCTATAAGTTTTGCCATGTCATCTAGTCGTAGCCATCTGCTGTCTTAAGTTAGAGTGCCTCGAAAGACTTAAGGAAAGTCTGGTTGCATCCTCTAGGAATGCCAAACACCGAGTACCTTGTGGAACGTGTTTTATTGCGCGACGCCTCAAATAAGACATCCTCTCGATCACATTGACCGCTTATAGCTGCGTGCCATGCTTTCGGGGCGTCGTGCCATGACTTACCGTCTTGGGTTAGACGTAACCCTGAAAGACATAGGAGGAAACGCCGCTTGCATCCACTAAAGAATAATGCGGAAACAATACACCTTATGCGTTTAATGTTAGACCCGAGAATTCTTTATAACAAGACAAATATAGACATAACTCAATCACAATTTACTCCAAAGAAACATAAATCGTGGCATCGATAATTAACTTAATGACTAACGTTTTTTATTATAATTAGAGGGAACGCCAGTGAATGAGCTTATATGCGATGATTGGATGCAGTAAATGGAAAATAAAAGAGCAAGATAAGTTAGTATGACCCGATTCTTTATAATCATCTGTTATGTATATAATATAATGTTTACTCGATTATACCATGTAATAAATCTATGACTATTTTTTTTATTATAACGGTATACCAGAAGACAGTAAGATAAGGCATACAACGATGGGGGGGCGTACATATACATGGCCAGATATGAGAAATATCTGCCTAAGATAGAAGTAAAGCATACATTGGCCCCAAACATTGCATATTCACTATATGTAAATATACTCGGTATATCACCGGTGATGTAGTTACAAAGCCGGTATAAGGGAGGAATGGATCTCGAGGATACCTCGCCCAGCAGATCATCCTCGGGACATCCTCGCAGACAAATATAATCGCCTGCGAGGAAAAGACATCAAAGCCTCAAAATAACGGAGCCACTAGCAGCCGACGTAGCTACTGATATCAACTCGATGAGGAATCAAGGTCTCGAAATGCGGGGTCCTCCACAGGTCATCCTCTGAACCTCCTGGGAAGTCTTCCTCATCCGAGGAAACTCCATAGGAGCCACAGAGCCACGGCCGTGAGCCCAGAGCAAGAATCAAAAGAGTCCTCCCGCGGGGGGTGTAGAAGGTTACCCCACATCTCCTGATGCTGGGCAGATAAAATCCCGGAATGCAAGCCGACAGCAGGGAAGATAGGCGGCGTCATGACGCCTTCCAAGCAAAAAGAGATCGACACGTCTTCCCATGTAGACACAGCAGGTCTAATTCAGTTTTAATGTGCCGGCGTGCATCTCCATTCCATGGAAGGTCAGACACACACATCACCTACTGAAATCCACGCATGACGATAACCTCCCATGCTCCACACGATGCTAGATCGTAACTGTGCCGTAATCGGGCAGTCGGGGGAAATCGTGAGTCTCCAACCTCCCTTGCTTGAAATCGTCTTCGAAGGGATACAATGACAGGATAGAAAATAACGCAAAAATAGACAGGAAAGTGGTAAGACATCCTACCACCATTACCGAGCTATAGCAGCTAGAAAACACAAACGACGCCAAAGCACCCACTTAAAGCATATCAAATAACCCATAATTGCAAATAACATTTCTTAAACATCAATAAAACATTTATCAATCATGCACATTTAAATCTATCAAAAACAGTAAAATCACTTCTAGCATGGTTCTGTAAAAGAATGCATAACCCCCTACTTGAAGGAGCGTTAAGATATAGTCCCCAAGCTGCTAGACCACTCTTATCACCACCAAATCCTTCAATTTTAATCTCTAAATAATTACAAATAATTAAAATATTAAAATTTATTTAACTATGAGTCTAACACAACAAATCAGATCCCAAACCCTAATCTAGATCTGTTTAAACTATCCGAGATCCAAATTGATACCCAAATCCATATCTGATCTAAATGAGTGACACAATAGGTAGCTTGTATCACTGTGTCAACAGAGAACCTTTAACTAATGACACGGGTCTTGTTTCTAACCTATAAATCCATTTCAAGACACAACCCAAACTTGACCCGTTTCTGACACAGAACCCAATACGAAACCTATTTTGACACAGAACTGGTTCTTAACATGTGATACGAGGACACGGCACAAATCAGTATTGGTTCATGACATTTTTTACACGATACGTCATGTCCGACATGACACGACACGAAAACGAGGGACATGCCCAAAAGGGCCGGTTCCCATGGTTTTCCGGTATCGATTTCGCGAGTCTTCAGTGACGATTAAGGCCGATGATGGTCGTCAACTGATCGCTTGCCCTTCTTCTTCCAACCCAATCCATCAATGGTCGTCGACGGTGTCTTGTTTGTCGGAAAATTCATGAAAAATAGTAACTCGGATTTGAGAAATTTTTTATGAATTTACTTTTGTTTTGAGCCGATTTTCGTGTAATAATGCTTGTTTTCGAAGGTTTAGCATGAAATAAACAAAAGTCCTATGATTTAACTATGTTTTAGTAACTAAAAATGAGAAATTTGACAAAAAAATAAAATGGGGCTTTTCTTACCAGATTCCGGTAACTCTTCACATTTTCCAGTCGATTCTTGCGTTTCCCAACCGGTCTGAGGCTGCCCCAACTCTCCCTGGAAAATGGGGCTATAAAGGCCTCTTTTAAACACCCTTCATGACTTGGGCGTTACAGCTTGTGCAATAACGCTTACTGCACAGGCTGTGCAGTAATGCTTGACGTTACACTAACCCACATGAGTTACTCGACCTTTTGCTAGATGCGGTCCATGGCTTGATGGCCCGAGTCTTAGTTCACTTGGCATGTGTCTTGGTCCCTTGCCTTAGCTACAGGGTGACTCACCTTAACATGACGTAGGGCCTGATCAACCCACCCTTTGCTTGCTTTAATTCAAGCTTTGATTGACTTGATTTAAAACCAAATGCCTTTCTGATGTTTCACCCAATTGTATGCCTTAGCCATGGCCTTGTTCGACACTACTATGGACTTGGGCCATTTGACTTGCACTTAAGGCTTGAATGAGATCTACCCTGGATTTAAATTAAACCAACTTTGCACGTTTGGCTTTGAATGCACCTCTTTTGGGACCAAGATCTGCTTTGCATTGGAGCTTTGAATTGAATTTCTACCTTTTCTTTCTTCGAGATGGTTTGGCATCTTGACTTGTTTGGATTGGCTCAAGCCTTTGTTGGCTAGACTTGGTCTGGCCTTAAGTCACCCTCTTGCTCGATTTGATATGCTTGCTCTATCTCATCCTTATCTTTTCTCAAAAATTTCGTCGCCTGTCTATTCGGGCTTTGTTCTATCTTAGAGGAGATCAACATTTCCTTTTGAATTTTAAAATTTGATTTTTGACAATCTCAAGGTTTTAAAGAATATTTTCTTAAAATATTTATTTTGAAAATGATGTTTGAAATTTTATAAAATTTGAGAGATATGCTCAAATAATGAATTTTCAAACAGTGTCCTTATTTATTTGAAAAATATTTTAAAATCACGAAAGGCACGTACCCGTAGTTATCAAGGATGCACTCTATCGGGTATGTTTATTGTGTGGTGTCGTTTCACGCTTGTGTAACTAAATTGAACATGACCGGCTTCTTTTTGTATCATTTGTTGGATATAACTGTGGCCTTTGAAGTTTCCGCCCATGTTTGTGTTGTGTCGTACACGTCAAAAACAGGTCAAAAGGAATGATTTGGATTTTCCTGGATCAACTTTTCAGGTTGTACTCGAGTATGATGGTGTAAACTCATATATGAATCTTAGTTTGGATTCGGATCAAACATTCCATTTCCCAAAAAAACACGTCAAAAATTAATGGTTATTGCCAAAGTTGGATACCAAAACCTTATCCAGTAATGCACCAAGAGCGTCACCTCAACTGGCGGGGCACTCTGACACGTTTCTGCTGTTGTGGAGTTCGACTCTCAGGGAATGCATGTGTGTGTCTTAGGCTTCCGTCTTGTTTTGTAGAAAAAATAAATGCAAAACTTGCTAAAACTTTGAATTTTTTTCACTTAATGGATTTTTGTGGTGAAGAAATTCTCTAATTATATGATATCAAATATTGTATTTGTGGAACGTAGGGAGTAATTCTGCTGAAATATTATTGTTTAGCTAGGGTTGGTACGTGAGCTTGACGAATCAAACCGTCCTTGTTCATTGATCGGTTCCTTTTCTGTATGGACCAGGCGAGCTAAGGGCTAGCCCGACATGGTTCGAATGGCTCATCATCGTTATGGGCTAAGTATAACCAAGTTGAGGAGCGGTCTCCTTAAGCTAAAACACCATGTTCATGTTCAGCTCGAAATGGGTTAGCGAATTGAACCCGAGTCATTCGGTTTGTTATCAGCCAGCCCTATGCTCGGCATGTGCAGACCAGTTATGAATGATATGCAAATCGAGCAGCCAGAGGAGTCCATTTTTCTGGCATAGATTTGGGAATTGGATCTGATGATATACCAACCAATTCCGACCCAACCTGCAGTACTTAAAATAGAATGAACATTTTCGTAATTACCTTTAACTTGAGGAACACTTCGGTCATTTCCAATCATCATCAGGAGTTAAAAAACGGAAACGAGGAAAAAGGAAATGGTGGCGGTATAGAGGAGGAAGCCTTTTAAATGACGCCATAGCGTCTTCCTGGCGTCCAACCGACGGAAGCATCTGTGTGTATGTGCATTATCCGAATTCCCTCAATCGGTGGAACTTCCTAGTTTTCCTGTGGTTCCAGGAAAGGAGGAGCAAGAATTAATGGAATGGAGAGAAGGATCCACGCCAGGACGTTCATTGGGTCGCCAGCTTTCTTGCCGGCTATTTTTGGATCCAATCGTCTTCAATTTCGATTGCTTAGATTCGGGAAATCCCGAGAAGGGTTCTCGTTCGCTCCTGAATCCATGATTTGCGGGTTATTGTGGAATTCTCAGCTAAGCATTCTCATTTTGCATCTTTTCCTTCTTTTTCTTGTCTGAATTCTGTTCTTTCATAGTGGATCGACTTCCCTTAGGAACCTTTTCCTTTGCGAAGTGGATGGGTTCTTTGGGGAAATGAACTGGAGAATAAGGTCTCTTTCTCTCTCTCTCTCTCTCTCTCTCTCTCTCTCTCTCTCTCTCTCTCTCTCTCTCTCTCTCTCTCGTAATCGATTTAATTATTGTCTTCTTGCGCGCGTTTTTCTTCATTTCCTTTTTTCATCATCTAATTCTTCTGAGAATGGAGCTTTTCTCTCCTTTCCGGATGTTTTCTTCTCGATTGTTGGTTATCTTCTAAGAGGGTTGGCAACTAGGAATTTGATAGATTTAAGTAGTTCTATACTATTTTTTTCTCTCAATTTCGCTTTTATCCGCCTATCTAAATGGGGGCTCGTGATGTTTGTCTCATTCTTAGTTTGGATTTTCTCCTCGAGAAATAAAATTAAAGGAAAATTCACTCGTAGTGTAAATCTTTAACTTGCTTTACTTGTTGCTTATTTTCTACACTTTTGATATTCCCTTATTTAGTTATGTGGTCTTTCTCAATATGGCATTTTCTTTATCTACTTTTGTAAATGTTTTTATCAACCTCGCTAGTCACAGTTCTGTTAAGAGTAGGGGCATTGTCGTCGGTTGCAGAATTCTTGCTTCTTTGGTGCCCATTATTGGGAAAGTTTTATGTGAATAAGGAGCTTTTCGTAATTCAGATTCGACTCTGTTGTCATATAATATGGACTGTGGAGTGGCTCTATTGAAAGATGATGGTGAATGTTGAAGGATGCAAAATCGTGACATCTTTCCCAAACAACGTTGCAGATTGGGTAAGATACTGGCTTCAGAAATAGTTCCAACTTTTCCACTCTGACAATTCTGTTGATTGAAAAGCCACCTTTTTGTCTCTTTAATGAGGATTAGTGTTGAACTGGAGATGCCCATGATGGTTGATCTTTCCCTTCCTGATCTGTGTCTTTTCAACTTGCTTCTGTGCAACAATCATAGTGTCCGTTGTTGTCTTTTATGTTCTCTTGAGAGGCTCTCCCTCTTTTTTCATGATATGGTTATTTTTTGCATGTTTCTGTTCATGCGTCTTTATATAATGCTTATATCCCCGCATCCATATCTGATGGTATCCTAACGTGTCAACTCTCACTCACTCTTTGCAGGGACATACAATCTTATTTCTCAAGGACCTTATATTTGGCCACCGAGAGTGACAATTTTTTTTGTATTGGTTGACAACCACCCCTGGTCGACGAATAAACTGTCAAAACATAAACATTTCTGGCAATATTTGGTTGCTAAGGTTGTTGGATATTTACCAAACCACTTTTTCACGTGCTTCTCTTTCTTTTGTCGTCATGAGCTGGCTTATTCATCTTTTTAACCCTTGCTATCTACAGTACAGAGGATGTCCTTTTGCGAATACCAGGGAAAGGAATAATAGCATTATTAAGACAAGATGCAACAGTAGTCCTTAACATACTGATGTGGTTGAGCTAAAGAAGCCATACACTTGGTCCCCTGTCATTGATGCAACAAAATGGTGCAACAAGGCGTTGTTCCCTCATATGGAGCTCTATCAAACTTTGCATGGATTTATAGTCTTCCACGTGGCATGGAAAGATGTTTGTGGGATCAGCTACCTGAATAACAACAACTACAACAACAATTAAGCCTTTCCCCATACTAGACGGGGTCGGCTTTGTTTTCAAAGAGCTCTATCATGTGACATGTTAGCAGTTAACTCACAATAAGCTAGATCATCCTTTATTGTTTATTTCCGACACTTTTGTGGTCGTCCTCTACCTCTTTTAATACTTTCAAAATCTAGTTTTTCATACCTTCTTGCTGGTTCTTCTTTTGATCTTCTTTCTATATGTCCAAACCACCTTAAACGATATTCTCTCATTTTATCCTCTATTGGTGCCACACGTAATTTATTTCTAATAACCTCATTATGTATACGGTCTTTTCTTGTATGACCACTCATCCATCTCAACATCTTCATTTATGTCACAGACATCTTTTGTACATTTTGATGATTAACTGCCCAACACTCGGACCATAAAGCATGGCAAGTCTAATTGCTGCTCTATAATATTTAACTTTTAACTTTAATGATATCTTCTTATCATAAAGAATACTTGATGCTCCTCTCCGCTTTAACCAACCGGCATTAATTCTATGCATAAATCTCCATCAATTCTTCATCACTCTGAAAAATTAACCCTAGGTATTTAAAACTTTCCGTTTGGAGATGCAATGTGTGTACCAATTTTAATTTCTATATCCTCTGAAGTAACTAAATGTTCAAACTTACATTCCATATATTTTGTCTTTGTTCTACTAAGTCGAAAGCCTTTACTTTCTAATGTTTCTTTCCATAGTTCTAATTTTCTATTAACTTTTTCCTTAGACTCTGCTATTAACACAATGTCATCTGCAAATAAAATACACCAAGGTACTTCATCTTGAATATATTTTGTTAACTCATCAATCACCAATATAAATAAGTATGGACTTAAAGTTGATCCTTGATGTAACCCAATATTAACTTCAAAGAAGTCTGTCATGTGTGCACATGAAGGAATGACAGACTTCTTTGAAGTTAATATTGGGTTACATCAAGGATCAGCTACTTGAATGAGCTTCAGGTATTTCTAAGGCAAAGTATTTCTCAGCATCGGTTTCATGTTAAAATGATTGTTGATCTCTGAACTCTCTCTCTCTCTCTCTCTCTCTCTCTCTCTTTCTTGCAGACAGACACCAATCTTGCTTTGGAAGTAAAATGCATGAGAAAATGGGAATTTACTACAGTTGAAGAAGCATCTTTGTCCATTTCTTCATGGTTCTCCGGAGCCGAAGTAGAGGCTGTTTCATTTGTTTCTAATCTTGAGCTGTTATTGATTCATGCCACTTGTCTTTGCGGCCACTCTTTTGATGCATCTCAGGGTCCATTTTTCCACCTCAGTTTATCAGTGGCATCACTCAGAGGAGATGTTTTCCTTGAAGCTTGTGAACAACTTATGGAAACAACTAAATCTCACAATGGAATATTTAGTGAGAAACACTACGAGAATGATATATTGGTCAAGTAGAATAGTTCCAGATGCATCTCTGACAGCCACGTTGGAGATTGTAAGGAGCACTTGGATATTAGCTCATCCAAAAAAACAACTTTATCAAGCAAGTGTTTTGATACAGATTTCCTAAAAGCAAGTGTAAATCTTGCCCCAACTCTGTATGGAAATTCATTACTTCAATTTAGATTCGGTGACCGTGACCTTCCATTCAAGCTAAATCAGATAATCACCCCAAATCTAAGACTTCTTACTTTGCTAGAACTGCGGCTTCCTGCCTGGGTTATTTTCTTTCAGTCTTATCCTGGATTTAGTAAGCTGTATCGCCCATGGATGAAGCCTTTAGCAAGGACGCTCTATGTTTTAGCATCTATTGTAACAGTCCTCATAGCATCATATGATCTCTACAAGAATGTACCTGTTTTCAGGGCAACAGCAGCGCTGTTGTTTAAGCCAATTATTGACCAGATTGAATCGTGGGACATGATTTCAAGAATCAAGTATGTTGCTACAATGCTTTTCATGCGACATCTTGGTAAATTGATCGAGAGATTTTTATCAACAGTGAATTCTGTTAGAGAAAATGTTCAAAAGCAGAGAGAGGGAGAGAGGGAAGGCAAGCATAGAGTGGTTTTGGATGGGGTTGACCGCTCCGGCTGGGATTTCTCTGGAGTCTTTCTTTATTTTGCATTCCTTTCTTTTCAGGTCTGTTAGTATTTGTAGAAAATATTGTATTTTCCTTGTTTTTGATTGATTACAAGATGGTAGTATAAATAGGGAATTAGGTAACAGCTGTACACTAATATAGGCCTTTCAAGAAAATAGGAGAGACAATCTCCCTCCTAAATGATAACAGAAATTACAGATATGAAGTACAGAGATCCCTAAAAGATTGGAACTAATATCAACTCCTAGCTGTACATAAAAACAATGAGAATCTCCCGATTCTGTCTTGTTCCTGGTACTTTAGGAACCAATCACCAACGCTCCCTCTCAAGCCGGGTAGTAGATGTCTATCATGCCCAGGTTGGATATTAGGTTCTCATAAGTAGGCTTTGGAAGAGCTTTAGTTAAAATGTCTACTATTTGGAAGCACATTGGAGCACAATGGGTGTGTGCTCAAGATTGATAGCCTCATTATCAATTTTTTCTTTTATGAAATGACGGTCAATCTCCACATGCTTAGTTCTCGCATTTGTAATGAACCGGTTCTCGGGTAATGTTGATGGCACTTTGTTATCACATAGGACTTCATAGTGTAGGTTCTGAGTAGGATTTTAAGTTCTTTAAGCATCCTTTGCAACCAAATTCCTTCGCTAATACCATGGGCCATGGCCCTAAATTCCAGCTCAAGCATAAGCTCCATGCTACCACGAACCGCTTCTCCACGTGACCAGACATTACCCATACAAATGAACAATAACTATTTGTTCTTTCTTCAACAATTTCTCGATCTCTAATGGATCTCTCAGAGGATTCGAACCCCGCATGAAGTTCTAATCATCCGTCAGAGAAAAAGAACGATTGGCTCGTGACATCAATAGAATCTCATCATATATACATAACGAATTGGTGTGGTATATTCAAATCATAACATAAAAAACTAGTATTCTTGTTGAGACTAACAAGAAAATTTAAGAAAACTAGTATTCTTATTGAGACTAGAACTCATAAAGGAAGAAAAAATTTATGAATGGAGTAAAATATGTAGTATTTACGTACAAAAGTGCATTTAGTTATTGGGGAAAAATCAATATACTTCTAATGTTGAATCTAGGGATCAACTAGTACGTAAAATAAAGCATTTGGGTCGAACTCTATTTGGTGTCAAGGTAATAGCTATGAATAGTAATCGACTCCCGATAAAGGGTAGAAGAATGGGACCTATTATGCGACATACAATGCATTACAGACGTATGATCATTACGCTTCAACCGGGTTATTCTATTCCACCTCTTATAGAGAAAAGAACTTAAATAAAAAAAAATACTTAATAACATGGCGATACATTTATACAAAACTTCTACCCCTAGCACACGCAAAGGAGCCGTAGACAGTCAAGTGAAATCCAATCCACGAACAAATTTGATCTATGAACAGCATCGTTGTGGTAAAGGTCGTAATGTCAGAGGAATCATTACCGCCCGGTATAGAGGGGGCCCTCTTTTCTGCTCATTGTGGGAGATCTTGGTGACACCCATCCATCTGCTTGTAGCACTGGTTAATTACGCTCTCATGGTATTCACAGACCTTTTGAAGTTGCTTATAGATATTTGTCAGCTTGCTTCTACAAGTTCTTCTGTGTCAGAGGCAAAGGCTGCTGCTCCACATGAGATGTCAATTTTGCGGGCTCTATGGAAGCCGGTGTTTTCTTTTTGTCATTTATTCGTTAATTTCTTTGAGACTGCTTCCTTTTGATGGGGTTCCACCTAGAACTGAACTGGTATGATATGTGGCTACAATTGACAGATATTTGATGCTGTTCGGAGTATATTAAATGGTCTTGTTGCATTTTTGGCCTCTTGTAACCGGCATCGCCTAAGGTACGTGCTACCTTGTGTGGATGCTGAGTTGACTGGGTAACCAGATACCTCATTTGCTGCACCTTTTTTTGTCACAAATTTGTATGCACTTAGTTGTTGGTCTTTAGCCAGTAGTTATTTGATCCAATTCTTTTGTCCAAGCTGTTGATTTTGTTTTTGAACTTATGGTGATAAAAGCGTTAGGTAGAGCTTATGCACCAGGCCTGCAGAAAGCTGAAATGGGACCTTAACCTACCTTGTTAGTGCCCTAAAACGTAAATTAAATATGAAATGGAATTATTTGAAATAAATGTATATATATATATATATATATATATATATATATATATACACACACACATGTAGAGAGAGAGACTAAAAGATCAACAAAGAGCATTAGTTGATGTCATGTGCAAAGGTTAAGTGGAGTTGAACACGGAGCCTTAACGAAGTTTAAGTAGGACTATTGGAAACATCCGGTAGGTTGCCAACCATGTTTAACAATGGGTCGATGCTTCTCTTTGTCGGTCCTTTGTTTTCCATGTGAAATGGTAGCCTGATGTCTCTGTAACTTATTGGGGGGATATATACTTGTAAGTTTTATCTGATTCTGGACGGATGTTTTGTTAAAAAAAATATCAGCTTGCGGCAGCTTGACATTTCACGTTGTATAACCATGTTAAGCGTTCCCTTCTGTACCATCTTCACGTGTACAATTCGAAGCTGATTTGCACGATCTTCTGTGTGAGGGTGCATATCTTGTTTTCCATTTACTGCTTCTTCGAGAAAACCGGGGTTTGATTTGGGGACACTGAACTGTTTGCTTCCAGAACCTGAATCCAGTTTACGCTGCAGGCCTTGCTGCCTCGGGTTACGGTTTCCCTGAAACTGAGGGCTAGGGATGGCATTCACATGGAAAATTCCACCCCACACAGCATTTTAGACACCATCTGGAAGCGGTAGTTTTAGCAGAGACAGTGTGTTAGAATCGTGTTAAAATATATGTTCACTCCCTTACACAATTCCGTAGTGCCTGTGATTGCAACCTTGTGTGTGATGTGTTTTTGCATTTGTGTGGGTGTCATCACTGTTAACATGAGATGCTATAGCCATTTCCGAAACAACATTATTGAAGGAACAACTCGGCGAGTTGATAATGCAATGACTTTGAACGTTAGGTTTTATTAATACATGTTCAGTTCTAGTACAAGGGTCCGACGCATAGCCTGGATATAGCTGGCAAATGATTCATCAAGTGCTTATAATTTGCTCCTTCATCTGGGCAGCATCTACAATCACATGCAGAAGTTTGTCCGTCAGCTCTCCCGGTTGCTCCAAATTGATCCATATACTTGTAATCATCAGGAAACTTCATGTGGTATGCACATGGCCTCTCTCTCTCGAAGCCACTGCCTTTTGTTTTTTGTTGTGCCACTTCAAAAGAGATGGGATTTACTAAAATTTTTAGTGTTGATAATGAAATGGAATCTTGAAGGAGCAATTTGCTTTCCTATTTCAAGTTGCTTCATCTGTATACCTTCAGTTCTACCCGGCAACATTCATCATTGAAGAAACTGTCTCAGGGGCGTGCCAGGTGTCCTGTGACACTTACATGCTCTTGATGCTTGGCGAAGCTATAGAAATATGAGTTCATATAGCCTTTATTTTAGTATTATTTTAGTGGCAGTTTATAGCATGCACATGTTTTCATTTAGAGTACCATATTTTGTTTTATGTTAAAAACATCGACGTTAGCATTGTAAACTGTAAAAGTCGAATAAAACCAAAACCAAGCATTTTCCTATGCTTAATTGGGTTACCTACATAGATTCTCAATCCTCATAGTGTTTGATCTTGTCTTATATTAGTATTTAAGTTAAAAAAGGAAAACTTATATTTTATTTTGTTCTTATTAATGTGTTTCTTCTCTACCTCTTTTGACAGTGTTCACCATCTTTTTTTTGCACCTCAGTCAAGCTTCATTTGGCCATCTTTCAAGTGTCTAAACCAATGTTATAAATATCTTATCGTACTATGATATGATATGATAATATCGTACATTGGTATATGTATTGATACGATCCAAGTATCTCTGTCTTTAGAGTTCATTATCATTTTGTATTGTACGTATCGTTATGATATGTAATATATTGTATGCATATTGTATAAATATAATATGATTTTTAAATAATATATAAATATTTTTGCTACATTTAATGGACCAGGCAACTATAATTATTATAAAGCATTATATTAGGTCTACTATTAGGTTTGTTGTGCCTACTATAGATGGACGACGTAGGTAATATACTAACACTAGGGTGTATAATTATTGCAGTTAGGCTCATTAAGGTTGTTGTATGGTAGTAGCAGTATCTGCTACCACAGTAGCCATTTATATTATTGAAGCATAATCAAATGTAGCATAATATATAATATAAAGCATTTTTAACCAAAAAAAGTTTAAAGGTAATGATTTTCAAATATTTTTAATTAAATAAAATAAATCATGTATTTTTATCATACCATATGATATGGTGGGATTATCGTGTATCAATTTCTCTTCCGATATAGAGCCTCATAATATGATATTTACAACATTGATCTAAACCATCTCAAGGGAATTTGTTTCATTTATCTTGACTCGTGAGACCAATTTTATCTTTGATAGTGCTGTTATAGATCTAATCTTTTCTCGGATGGCCATATATCTGCCTCACCGTCTTCATTTTTATCATTCAAGGTTCCTTCCAAATGCGTAGCTAAAAATTTCGTCTTTTCTATTTTAGGATGGTGTCAAGGAGAAGATCATGCTTGCAGATTGAAAACTGATTGAAGAGAACTCTTTAGGACTGGTTTATAAGTCGCTTCCGGTTACATGATCTCTACCGAGCTCTGTGCACAACGGAGTCGGCAAGGTTGCTAAAGTGGGTCAAAGGTCAAATGTTTGCAAATCGAGTTCATGGGGGGGGGGGGGGGTACGTAGTTTTATGAAGAAAAGTAAAAAAAAGAAATTGAAATTCCATGTGCTGTGTATTTAGAAAAACAGAAGTGTTCTATGTAAAAAACTATTTGTTTATATAGGAAAAATCGCAAATTCTGCTGACTCTGGAAGCTCTAACAGAGAGCAGAAAGATCTCTCTCTCTCTCTCTCTCTCTCTCTCTCTATATATATATATATATATATATATATATATATATATATATATATATATATATATATATATATATATATATATATATATATGGAACACTGGAGAATAGTTTAGCTCTTACCATGACTAAAATCATGTACCCGATCCTCTCGGTGAAGTGCATCATGCATATGCCGTGCTTGAATGAGAATTCCAGAATTGAATAGATGATACAGCTGCGGTATGCACCCCCTCAGGGTTAGGCCTGGTAAATGAATTGCTCGGTTTGGCTAATCCCTGTTACGTTTAGACCATGTGAGCTCGGTTATGCTCGTAACAGGTCACTAAATAACATTGTTAAAATGTGTATTTCTAAACCACGCACCCAAGATAATTGTACTTGGGTATTCAAGGTGAGTGAACCGTCTTTTTTTTTTTCTTTTTGGAAGAGTACAAAAGATGTCTGTGACAGAAATGAAGATGTTGAGATGGATGAGTGGTCATACAAGAAAAGACTGTATACATAATGAGGTTATTAGAAACAAATTAGGAGTGGCACCAATAGAGGATAAAATGAGAGAACATCGTTTAAGATGGTTTGGACATATAGAAAGAAGATCAAAAGAAGAACCTGTAAGAAGGTTAGAAAAACTAAATTTGGAAAGTATTAAAAGAGGTAGAGGACGACCACAAAAGTGTTGGAAAGAAACAATAAAAAATGATCTAGCTTATTGGGAGTTAACTGCTTACATGGCACACGATAGGGATCTGTGGAAACAAAGAATCCATGTAGCCGACCCTGTCTAGTATATGAAAAGGCTTTGTTGTTGTTGTTGTTGTTTCTTTTCGGAAGACTTTAGGTGAATAAAGAGCCTTTTATTTTGGATAGTTCACAAAGATCAACCCGGTTCGGCTAGGCTCGTAAAGGATGGCAAGCCGTTTCCAACGTCAGTATCTTTTAAAGAAGCTTCTCTAAATCATTGGTATCGAAAACAAGCCAACAAATAAGGGTTGTTAGGTTTGTTCGGTTCGTTTACCAGCGGTACTCTCGGGTGCATCATCTAAGCAACACTGCATGGTTGTCTTGCTTTCGCTCTGCACTCGAATACAAGCATATCACCTTTATATAAAGTATTCAAGAAGCTGAGAGAGGTTAAAAGGCAGTTGATTGAATAGAATAAAACCATAGTGGGAGACATCCCAAGTGCCATTCAGGACATACAGCAACATAAAACAACTATAGAAGTATATAGACACGAGTGTTGCAAGATAAAGAAGGTAATCTCCGTAACCAGCTTAAGAATCTAAGAGACCATAGGTGGGTGAGAGACGGGGATAGAAACACAACATACTACTACCTAAAGTTGAGCAGAATTTATGCGGGAATAATATCAATGTGTTGATTCGATAGAATGGCTCACAATGTACATCAAGTCACAGTATTCATGAAAAAGCTCTCCCATTTTTTATACCCTTGTTACTGACCAAGAGACAAATCGTAGCCCTTGGCTCAGAGTGGAAGAGCCAAGAATTTTGATAGAGGAAAATGAGTCGTTCCTTCAATTGGTTATAGATGAAAAAATTCACCAAGCAGTACTCAAGTCAAATGAGGACAGTTCGCCAAGCACATATGGATTCAGAAGGTCATTCCGTAGAGCTTATTGGCACATTATATGAGTTAACGTACGTACGAAAACCATCAAGAACATGTTTCAAACAGATAAGCTTTTCAAAGAAGCTAACACCATCAATATCATTCTCGTATCAAAACATACAAGGGGAATAAACTCAAGGATTTTCGGCAAATCAAGTTGTATAACTTTGTCTACAAAATTGTAGCCAACGTAATAGTACAATGTGTGAGGCCTATTTTATTAAGAATCATATCAACTAATTAAAGGGCATTCCTTAAAGGTAGAAGCATAAGAAAATTATCTAAATAGAACTAAGATGGTAGACTCTATAAACATCAGTAAAAAGCCATCCATCCTAATAAAGACTACTTTAACCAAGGCCTATGATCGAGTATGCTAACACTTTTTAGAAGACACATTAGTCTTATTTGGTTTCCATAATAAGAGGATTCATATTCTTATGGAATGTATCAAGACTTCAAGTTTTGCACTTCTTATTAATGGTGAAGTCAGCAATCTCTTTACTGGAACACGAGGCCTTCATCAAAATGACCCAATCTCTACCTATCTATTTATTTTGATTATGGGAAGGCTATCCCGAAGATTGAAGCAAAGTAAAGAAAGGAAAGAGTTGATTCCAATGGATATCAAAGGACACAAATGGAGTCCTTATTCTTTGCAGATAATGCATTATTTATATTTGGGACAAAATTCCTCCTTTGATTATTTTCTTCAAATTGTTGCAGAATTTGAAAGCCACTTGTGTCTACGAGTGAGTTTTGAGAAATCGGCATTTGTTGCCTTCTCAATACCAAGCAATAAAAATGAAAGTTTGTATATGTGCTTATGACAAATGGAAGCTTGTTCCACCCGAAACAAGTTTCTAGATCCGTCACTAATGTTGGCATTCTAGATACCCCAAAAGTGCTTATGACAAATGGAAGCTGCCATAAAAAAAACTTTATATGGTCTCAATCTAAAATTGCAATGCGCTTTACTTATTAAGTTGGGAAAGAGTTTGCAAATCCACTCAAGGAGGATGTAAAGATTTGAAGACCGGAAGACATCAATAAAGTCCTACGAGCTAAGAATAGTTTGAAGGTAGTAACTAAATCAAGGGATCCTTGGACCAACTTGGTAAATGTTAATTTCTACATACAAATAGTTTTAATTTATCTAGAAGCACACAACTACATCATGAGAATGAAAATTCATTATGAAAAGAGTAATGATATTGGTTGATAGAACATCTTGAATAATTGGTAGTGGAGGATGAAAATTCATTATAAAAGGAGCAATGGTAACACAAACTACTAACTTGATGGATTGAGACTTCTATTACTAAAGAGCAATTCAAAGCATTAAACGAAGTTTTTGTTAGAAACCTCAAGAATCTAGAACAAATATCTCCAATTACCTCCAAAAATACAAGCATAATATCCTGCAAGGATACCTCGATGCATGGGCAAACTTAAATGAGATCAGAAGAGACCACCTAAGATGACATTACAAAATTGAGTTGACATTTTCATAAGGTTGAGAGAAAATTTGAGAAAAGAGTGCTCCTTTTAGATTTTATCATGCAGTATAGTGTAAAGTCTTCTCTCAGTATAGTGCAATAGATGAGAGATTACTAAGGGAAGATCAGCTAACACGGATAGGCAATTCTAAAGGATTTTGCATGTTCTACATACAAACACTAGAAATGATGTTATATCTCTTTATCAATTGTAATTTTGAAAAATACCATTTGGTGGAAGCAGCCTATTTGTTTGGTATTTATTAGAAGCAACGCACCACCTTATTGCATGTGGTTCATAATGGAATAAACAAACAATAAACAATAAATAACTAAAGGCTGCGTGAATGGTATTAATGCAAATGATAATCTATCAACCTTGGGAAAAAGAAATGCCCTATTACATAGATTAGAAAATCATTCTTTGCAATAGTTAAGGAAAGATATTTTGCTTCGGATTCACCAACACTAACAATTTTTTGATCTAGCAAATACAGTTTCCTTTTCCCCCTCTTCACATGGTCCAGAATCAGTTTCGAGAAAATTTAAATTAGTCCTCAACTTTTGAGACAATAACACAAAAGCACCTGCATTCCAAGTATTACGTTTGAATACCTAACTTAGAAAATGATTTTTCCAATAATGTCTTTGTTACTAGTCAATAAAATTACCTTATTTTATCAATTTTTAAGGTTGTGCATGAACTCTCTCTGTGTCTCATGGTTTTGATGTTGGGACCGTTCAAAACATTTTATATATAATATAACAAATTATGTTAGATGAATCAAGGACGAGGATGAAAAAATTCTAGTGGCAAATGATGATATAAGAAATAGATGAAAAAACTATTTTTATAAGCTTTTTAATGAAAATAAAGATGTTAGTATTAGCTTAGGAGAGTTAGCCAAATCAGAAAAGTATATAAACCACAATTTCTACTAATGTATTCAAAAGAATGAAGTCAAAGAGGCTCTTAAACATATGAAGGGTGGTAAATCAGTAGAACCAAATAATATTCCTATAGAAGTTTGAAAAATACTAGGAGAAATAGGAATCACTTGGCTCACAAGACTATTTAATGAAATATGGAAAAACCAAAAGATGCCTGAGGAATGGAGAGCAAGTACACTTATACCCATATATAAGAACAAGGGAGACATTCAAAATTGTGTGAATTATCGAGGTATCAAGTTAATGAGCCATACTATGAAATTGTGGGAAAGAATTATCGAACGTAGTTTAAGACAAGTATCAAGTACAACAAAGAACCAATTTGGATTCATGTCAGGCAAATCTGTTGTTGAACGATTCACCTTTTGAGATATCTTATGGAACATTTTAAAGCAAAAAAGAAAGACCTTCACATGATATTTATTGATCTAGAAAAAGCTTATGATAGAGTACCAAGGAAGGTTCTTTGGAGAACTTTGAAAAAAAGAGGTATCCCATTGACATACATTAACCTTATAAGAGATACGTATGATGGTACAAAAACATGTGTGAGGACTCATGAAGGAATGACAGATTTCTTTGAAGTTAATATTGGGTTACGTCAAGAATCAACTTTAAGTCCATACTTATTTATAATGGTGATTGATGAGTTATCAAAACATATTCAAGATGAAGTACCTTGGTGTATGTTATCTGCAGATGACATTGTATTATTGGAGGAGTCTAAGGAAAAAGTTAATAGAAAATTGGAAATATGGAGAGAAACATTAGAAAGCAAAGGCCTCCAACTTAGTAGAACAAAGACAAAATATATGGAATGTAAGTTTGATCATTTGGTTACCTAAGAGGACATAGAAATTAAAATTGGCACACATTGCATCCCCCAAAAAGAAAGTTTTAAATACCTAGGGTCAATTTTTCAGAGTGATGGAAGAGTTGATGGAGATGTTACACATAGAATTAATGCTGGTTGGTTAAAATGGAGAGGAGCATTAAGTATTCTTTGTGATAAGAAGATACCATTAAAGTTAAAAGGTAAATATTATAGAGCAACAATTAGGCCTGCCATGTTTTATGGTTGTGAGTGTTGGGCAGTTAATCATCAACATGTACAAAAGATGTCTGTGATAGAAATGAAGATGTTGAGATGAATGAGTGATCATACAAGAAAAGACCGTATACATAATGAGGTTATTAGAAACAAATTAGGAGTGGCACCAATAGAGGATAAAATGAGAGAATATCGTTTAAGATGGTTTGGACATATAGAAACAAGATCAAAAGAAGAACCTATAGAAAGGTATGAAAAACTAAATTTGGAAAGTATTAAAAGAAGTAGAGGACGACCACAAAAGTTTTGGAAAAAAACAATAAAGAATGATCTAGGTTATTGTGAGTTAACTGCTAACATGGCACACGATAGGGATCTGTGGAAACAAAGAATCCATGTAGCCGACCTCGTCTAGTATGGGAAAAGGCTTAGTTGTTGTTGTTGTTGTTGTTGTTGTTGTTGTTGTTGTTGTCTTCTGACCCATTCACAACTTGTTTGTGGTTTTTTATTTGGATCGTTCATATCCATATTGAATCTGATTCAAGATCTATTTGTGTAGTCCATCTAAGCTTGGGTCCAAACATAGTCCTTTATGTGTGCATCTAATGCTTAGAATCATGCTTGGTGTTGTCATTTCTTTTTGTCGCCATTTCTTTATGTGTCCAAACATTGTCTCTCATTAAGACATTGTGTATATTTCTTTCTATAATCATGTAGTTGGTTCTAAATATTGAAATATTCACCAAAGAAATCGTTTACCCCTTTATCTCCTTATATAAGAGAGACCAATTTATCTCTTAATGTCATTCTATGAGCAACATCACTTTGAACATGGGATTTTTTTAAGTATTATCATGCTTCTTTTGCATTAGTGAAGTCAGCCAAAGTGTCCCTAGTATACTTATTTACATTATTCATGAGCACCCATAGGACCGTTCGATGGCCTTATTCATATTCTTCTTTTTGCTCAAGCATAGCATTAATGGAGGGTTTTATCTTCGAACCACTTACATAGCCCCATAATTTTTTGAAATATAGATAATTTTCTATAGTTTGAGCCCATGTTTTGTAGTTTGAAGGTGTTAAACAAAAATTAAATCCTCCATTTTCATCCATATTTCAAGGAAAAAAATAATTATAAAGAAGTAAACTTACAACAAAATCAAGAGCACTATCGACATGCTTCCCGAGGCGATAATCAGCGTTTTCACGATCGAAAATGGCTCTAATACCATGTAATGAAGATGATGCTCTAATAAAGTTGCGGAAGATCGATGAGTAAATATCACCACAATATAACTATCACAAAGCCTTAGAAAAGGTTATAGCCAAGTGCAATGAGGGCACACCAAAAGAATAATGAACACAAAGCAAGCCAACCAAATAAATAATCTTTATTGATTAGCCACGAAAGGCTTGAATGAAATAATGGAGTTTACATCATATTTATAGAGGAGAATACATGAGAATAGGAGGAGGAGAGAAGGGTGTAAAGAGGAGAAGAGGAAAGGGGGCTAGTCATAGCCAGCCCCCAACGGCTACTAAACTAGCCGTCCCCAACGGCTAGTGGCCCTATTAGCCCGGGCTGGGCGGTCGTGGGCCTGTCGGGCTGGACGGTCTTGGGCCCGCAAGACTTGTCGGGCCGGGCCACTTGGGCCTATTTTCTAACAGTATGAAGCTTGAAAATCCAAAATGTCGAATATTGGGTTGTCAATAAAAGACAATTATTTTGTTGATTTAAGAGAGGGATGACATTAAATTGCAATGTTATGCATAAAGAGCGATATCCCAAATTGATAGAGTCAGCTCACAAGTTGAAGGTGAGGAGCTTGATACATGGGGTATGCATCTAGCTTTGGCTTCCCCATTGTACAAAAAAAATTTGCAGGCTATTACAATGACATTCTGTTTATTATAATGATAATAGAATATGTGGTCATATTATAGCAATTTATGCTAGTATTCTCGTATTTCATACTATTTTAACATTAAACTCTATTGATTCATATTCTTACCATCCAATTAGATGATTAATTAAGTCAAACATTGAGGTACTTCATGTAGGAAGCCTCTTCCTCCCAGTCTAGAAGCACAATCTTTTTATAGGTAGGACTTTCTTAGATCTTGACTATGGAGAACTAGTTTCCTTTTCCCCCTCTTCACATGGTCCAAATCCCACTCACTGTGTCTGATATGGATTTATACGTTCTTAGTTTTGGTAATGAAAAAAAAGGTTCTTAGTTTTGAACCGAATCCAAGCTCTTCACATCACTAAACTTTTGTGTATTTTAAAGGCAAGTGGGGTTACGAAGACCCTATCAACATAAATATGGAAACAAGTGGAGATGATCCCTTGAGTATTTTTCTCTATACTCAAGTTTGCTAGTTTGGCCAGGTAACCCCTCAATTAGGTTGGCAACCTTCTTTCTCATGCATTGCATTTGTGCAACCACATGGTGCTCGTGTTTGCGGTGTTTCCCATAGAGATGTTCAAGGAATTGATGAAACCAAGCTAAATTGGTGGTTTGATTTGGTCCTTAGTTGTGCGATTAGGTTTTGCTCGGTCCTAAAAGGGAAAAAGAGAGGCACAATTTGATTCCTGATTGGAACCCAACAAATAGTTCAGTTTGATTGGGTTCTTATGTATATATGTGTATATATTATATATGGTTTGGTTCTTCAATAAATGATCGATTATATTGGTTTGGTTCAAGGTTGAGGCTAGAAACGAACAACCCTGGCCCACCCCAGATGGACCACAACCATGGCCGGTGACGGAATCCGACACAGTCACATCATTGACCAACTCTTCCTCCTTACGATAAATTCTCTTTAGATAAGCACAAATAGCAGTCGTGTGCTCGTCATGGCCGATGCTTTCAAGCCTTAGTGGGTGATCCGTCAAGGACGATATAGCACCGCTAATAGCGCTATAGTAGTCCACTATAGCATTGTAAGCGGATAGATTCATATTGGATCGGGTCGGGTCGATTGAGATTGACCCGATCCAAATGACATAAAAGGCGACGAAACCCTCTCTTTCGTCCCTGTCCCGCCTCTCCCTCTCTAGTAACTCTCTCTCTCCCACCTCTCCCTCTCCCACCTCTCCCTCTCCCGCCTCTCACCATCTCTCACTCTCACCTCTCGCCCTACCTGTCGAGGGGTGAGCTTCTTCTCTGTCTTCTTCAATCAGTGCACAGTTCTCAATGATTACCTTGAAGGGCACCCCGAGTCAATATACTCACCACACCTCAAGGCAATGAATCACTACAAAAAATTCCTTTTCGTGGGTCGTGACTCTTCGCATCCTTGAGCTTCCAGCTCTCAAAGGCCTTACTGTAGCGGGTGACCATCCTAGACCTTCACTACCCCAATAGCACGGTCGCTTGCATCGATGTGCAACTCGAAGGGAAGGTGAAAGTCGGGCAACTGAAAGGCTCACTCGCACGGTCGCTTGCATCCAGTTGAAATTTTCTGCAGGAAACAGATTTACTTTGAAACAGTAGTAGGTATGATCTTGTCTAACGTTGACAAAGTCATTTGGGTGTTTGTTGATACATTCAAATCAAAACCTAGTCTGACTCTATACCCGATTATTCAGACTTAGTAATAGTAAAGAATTACTGCTTGGTGTCATCTAGATTTGAAATTGGATTTAGATTAGCAGTAATCAATTACTCAAACTTGGCTCGGTTCCATCCTTCAGGAATACAAGAGTCTGTTTTGTGCATTTTTCAACTATTCAAATGCGTTGGATCCTTCACACAGCTAATGAAGCAACTCATCTACTTACGAGGAGAGCTCATGAATTCCTTTATCCTCACATTTAGCTCAGCAACCTTAGTTGGATTATCGCTACCTTTATTTCAGACAATACTGTTTAAATTCTTGTTCAATATGTTGCTTGCCTCGTATAAGGTTGGAAAACTCAAGCTGAGCAGTTATTCTTATCTTTTGTAGTAAGTATAAAATCATCAATAAGTGCAGCCACTTGTTCTCTAAGTGGCAGTTGTGGCACCGACACTAGTAATATAATGGTATTCAGTTTTCTAATCCAGCATACAACTATATACCCCCAGCTTCTAAGGTTCCAAGATAGAATTGGGGTTAGACAAAATCTAGGCCGAATAATATGACATTGTTTTGTACATTATGTGGTCATATTTCTACCAATATTTATCATCTTCATCGTTATTTGGCTCACGACCATGCTTCTGAAGGGACTCATGGATTCATTTGTACGTTCATCGCCAGACTCACTACAACAAGCTACATTAGAAAATCAATATTAGAAAGAAGAAAGAGAACGAGTATGCATATCCATTAGCAGGTGGATGTATCAAAATGAAATCCCTTTTAATATTGTCAGATCCCCTAGCTTTCAAGTGATCGTTAGTGATATAGGGAATTTGGACCTAAAATAAAGATTCCATCATACCATGAAGTAAGAGAAACATTCTTGGAGAAAGAAGTGGGAAGAGTAAGAGAGTTTACGAATAGATTTAGAAAGCATTGGGCTACATATGGATGTTCTATTATGTTAGATGGATGGATGGATGGATAGAAAACAAAGAACACTAATAAAGTTTTTAGTGCATTGTCCTCAAGGTACAATGTTTCTTAAGTCCATTGATACATCTCATGAAGTAAAGGATGCAAATAAATTGTATACATTGTTAAAAGAAGTAATCTTAGAGGTTGGAGAAAAGAATGTTGTATAGGTGGTCACAGATAATACAACAAATTATGTTACAGTTGGTAGAATATTGATGGCTGAATTTAATCATTTGTTTTGGACACCATGTGCTGCACACTATATAGATTTCATGCTTGAAGATATTGGAGAGACAAAAAAACTAAAAGGCATCTTTAGTAGGGCAAAGAAGCTAGTGGTATTTCTGTATAGCCATGGACAGATATTGCATATGATGAGACATTTTTACAGGAGGAAAAAGCATACATAGACTGGTTTATACATAGACATTTTACAGGCAGATGAAATATCGATATGGCATCCAAAGCATTAAGAGCGGGTGTTGTTTATACAAGGTGAAGGACACAAAAGCGATAAAGAAGATAAAGTAAAGGGAAGGATAAGATGCTTATGAAAGATGAAGAAGAAGAATTTAATTTTGAGAAAACAGATGAAGAGGAAGATGAACTATATGAACATAGATCTTTTCCTGAAAATGAGTGAACATGACCTAAACAATTAAGTGTGATTTTAATTGAATTTTGATAGATATTATGTACTTTTGAATTAGCTTATTGGCATTTGTGTGTGTTTTTGTTCTTGTGTCTGTGTGGTGCATTATTCAAATGGGGGCCACCAGGCTTTTGGTGGTGTTTGGATACGATGCTCCTTTGGTACGAGAGAAACAACCCAAATAGTTAGAGTGCCGATTGCTTTAGAGGCTGGCATAATAATACTACGGGAGATCTTGTTTGCTTGATGGTGGCTAGGTTTCAATTCATATTCGCTTGACAAACTTTATTTGAACTCCGCCTTCCATGACAAGAACACTGCTTGATGGGTATAAAAGGAATTGTCTGTCGCAATACAGATGGGCACATTATCCATGCCAACATCGATACAGATATACCCGGTGCTTGCTGTCTTGAGCAATTATTTTGTTAGTTTGTTCTTGTATTTGAGAAGTAACATGTTTCTGTTTCCATAGTGAGCGTTGTGGGAGTAATCTTTCCAGCAGCAATTTTCAACTATCATGCTTGCGGTTTTCATATCAAGACAAAAATGGAGCATTATATGGTGGTTGCATTGAGAAAACTTCAAAGATTCTGTTTGAGGCTATTTTTCTTGCTTTGTTGCAAACTGTAGTTCAAGGTAATTGTCATTCTCTTTGATTAGGGGGATAAGTACAATATTTAAAGATGCTTTCTGAGGCTACTTTCCATGCTTTATTGCAAACTGTTGTTCAATGAAATTGTCATTGTCTTTGATTAGTGGGTAAGTATGATCAATTTACTCATGCTCTTAATGAATTTTGAATTTCTCTAGGTTGTTCTTGTTACATCTACCCTCTTTTGATATCTCTTTCAGTTTGTCATGAATCACATGAAAGCTCTTTCCCAAGCATAGTATCAAACTAGTACCACCTTGTTGGAAATCCTTCTTTCATTTTCTTTTCTTTCCTTTGATCGTTCTCTTGGTAATCAGTAGAAACTAGAACTTAACTTTGAGCTTGGGGGGTTTGGTCATTGGTGGTTGTGGAGGGAAGCTGAATGGTTTCTTCCTTGAAGATATTTCCAAGTGGTCTATTGCTTGTGCACTTCAATCAATTTATTTGCCTTTGGTGGTTCATATAGTGCAGTGTTTAAGTAACTTAAGTGAACTCTTTTGGCAAATTTAAGTGCACAAATCGTGCTTAGGTGTTAGACAAATATGTGAGTTTTTGTGTATGTGTGTTAGAGAGAGAGAGAGAAAGAGAGTAATTATAGTTCTAGTGATTGGAAAACAAAGCTTTATAAATTTTAATATTCAGTTTATATAGGCAATTTTCATCTTTGATTCTTACAATGTTAACAGAAGTTACTAAGTGCAAAAACAGGATGGCCATTATGGCACTTTTGTTCACCTGTGAATGAATTCTCAAAAGTGTTTTTCAACTTTGGAGAACCTAAATTGAATCCTAGCCAAGATTTAGTAAATGTGGCATGCAGTTTCAGCATCCAGGAGAATTGATTTTTTCAACTTGATAGAATCCCGTCCTCCTCTCAAATGGTTTGAATAAAGCTTCTATTCGCTAGTCAAAATAATGTAATCTGTAGTTGCAAGTAATCGTGTTGTTTATAAACTGATGGCACATTTGTTATCTTCTATTCTAGGTGATCCTCAAGTGGATATGGTTAATATATTTTGGGTAAATTCTGGGGCAATAACTTAGGCCAAGAATCCTTTGAAGTCAACACAAGGCGAATTAGCTCTTGATGTTATCATACAAAAAGGGGTTGTACAAAAATAAGGGTGATGCTTGGAGGGTTGCTATGGATGCTTGCTTTCCTGTAATACCGCTCATTGACATATAACGGTGCATTCCATATGCTATCTAGCAAATTCAAGAATATATGGGAATCTCGTATGCGTTTGATATGTTTGTCTAGGTGTTATTGCCTTAATCACTCATTATTTGAACTGTTGAACATGTTGGTGATAGGAGTTTCCCTCTAGTTGGAGAAAATTTCACCTATCTATTATTCAAATACGTGAAATACTGTTTAAAGTTTAGAACGTGCTGGTGATATGTTTACTTCTATAGAAGTATTCATCAGGGGGACTCAGGGTTGAACTACTTTGCTTATTTGGCATAAAATGCTGCGAACTCTGACTTTATATGAACTTTAGTTACTGCAGATGATAACCTCCTCATCTTATCAAAATATTCTTGACATCTAATTCTAAACTTCTTTGAAGCTTATCCATCTCTTTTGGTGTTTGTTTGGATCTCTTCTCTTTTGCCTTTTTTTCTGCTTTAATGTCTGAACTTTCATGCACTTGCTTTGGCTGGAGATGAGGCATATTACAAATAATATGGGCTAAAAGGTAAGTACATGGCATTCCTCCTTTACTACTTCTTCTTGTTCATTAGTGAGTGTTTTGCTCGTTCATTTATGAAAGAAGCGGTTGTGTTTCTTTATATTTCTTAGAAGTTAGAAAACCCATTATATATATATATATATATATATATAATTTTTTATTCATAAATAAAAGTGTACTGCTAAATGCGCTATATCCCCGCTACCGCTATATCAATGTCGACTGCTAACAACCCGCTAACCGCTATTGATAACATAGGTAGTGAGATGCCTTCATTTTTCTTTCCACATATGACTCTTTAAGTTCAGTAAGGAATTAAATTAGCTATGGCTTTAAAGGAGGTAATTGATAAAGTAGATTTGAGGTGTGTTGAATTTTTTTATGAAAATTGTCTCTCTTTCAATGTTATAAACTCATTTTTTTTCAAAGTATGGCAAATGCTATTACAAGTGTGGTATCGAGTTATAGAGCCCTTACTTATCATGTTTTTAGGGGTACATTATTGTAGAAATAGGTTGATATTATTAATGCATGGAGTTATCAATTTAGGGAGTTGTGGAAGGATATAGGATGTTCTATTATGGTTGATGGTTGGACACATGGTCAACGTAGGTCTTTGATAAACTTTCTACTCTATTGTCCCAAAGAGACATTATTTTTGAAATCATATGACTTTTCCCATATTGAAAAAATTGTTGATAATTTACTCCATATTTTTTAGAAAGTTATTGAGAAAGTAGGTGTTTCAAATGTTATTCAATTTATTACTCATAATGCTGTAAATTTTAGAGCACCTGATAAGATGCTTAGCAAACCATCCATTTTTAGTATGGACTTCATGTGTTGCATATTGCATGAACTTAATGATTGAAGATTTGAGTGCAATGGATGAAATAAGAGGGACTAGCATGCGGAAATATTACAAAATTTATTTATAATCATTCTTTTGTATTACATTTAATGTGAATTCATACAGGTGGAAGGGAATTGATTAGGCCTTCATTGATAAGATTTGCTACAAATGTTATTATTTTGTAAAGTCTTCTCGTACAAAAAAATGCAATGAAAAAATTATTTGCATATGATGAATGGGGTTCTATTAGTTGGTTTAGAAAGGAGGAAATTGTTGTGGTAGATGTTTTTAATGCTGAATTTTGAGAAAGTTGCAACAAATTTTTTAGAATGATTGTACCTTTAGTTAAGGTAATGGGGATGGTGGATAATGAAGATAAACCTACTATACCTTATACATATGATATTATGGATAAGGCCCAATTAGAAATACAAGAAAATCCTGATCGCAAGCGATCACTTCTAAATAAGGTTTGGAAGATAATTGATGCACGTTAGAACCGAAAAATGCATCATGATTTGTATATTGCTGCATATTTTCTTAACTTTTCTATTCGATTTTCTTCTAACTTTATAGAGGATGAAGAAGTTAAAAAGGGTATATTAAATGTAACTAACTTTGTTAAAGATTGTCTACTTATTATAATATCCATTTAGAGTTAAGCAAGTATATATAGAGTGTTGGAGATTTTGAAAGGCCAATTGCAATCCAACTCTTCTCTCAAATGCGACGATGTATTATGTGTTTTTATTGATATTCATTCAAGTTATCAATTGATTAACTTTATTTGTTTATCATTAAACATTATCGTGTTTTATTTTAGATGAATGGTGGGGTCACTTTGCTATAGATGTACCGAACTTGGTAAGGTTTGCTCAACGTATATTGAGTTAAACATATAGTTCGAGTGGGTGCGAGAGAAATTGAAACTTTTTCGAATGTATTTACAAAAAAAGAGAAATATACTAGAGCATGCTCGATTGTGTGATTTGATATACATTGCATATAATATGAGTTAAGACAAAAGTAATAATTTTAAAATATGTATTCTTACTGCCTATTTTTTTTTATTAAAAATGAATGATTGATGTGATTATATTATATTTGATATTCTTTATGATTTAGATATTTTTTCTTTATAAATAAATGCAAAAGGATGCAAGAAGGGGAAAAAAGGTCTTATATGACCCGTTGAGCTACAAAAATATTTATATTCTTGATGATTAAGTCGTAGAGGAGGAGCCTCCCATCAATTTAAATGATGAAAACTAGAGGGCACTCTAAGTTGAAGGAGAACTTTGAGTTGGAGATGATGATGAAGATGAAGGTGTTGGATGAGCGGATCCAAATTGTGGAGGAAGAGGGAGGAGATGATGGTGATGGTGATCCTGACTATGTCAATTACAATACTTTTATTGATTATGAATTACGTCGTGGATGATTATTTTAACTTTTAAATGTAATTGTAAATTTGTAACGTTCTAGTATGGATGATTATAAGTTGTAATTGTGTAACTTTATTGTTTATTAATTAAAGGTATTCAATATTCACATTATGGTATGGATGCTTATTCATTATGAGATGTTATTTAACTTTGTTAGTCTCTTCTCACAATCTCTCTAAATATTTTTATAGTCATAGTCATTTATTAAAAATTATCTGATTCAAATCAAGCTTTTGGATTCGATTTTGTTTAATGTTGATTGTGTTATATATGTTTTGTCAATTAATTTCAATTCTTATATTTTTTTGAATTTTATTAATATTTTTCAAATTTTTTATTAAGAAATGAAAAAATTTGCACATACCAATGCCTAGTGCAATATGGGCACCGATACGCTTTTTACAATATTGGTCTACTCATCAATTTTATTGCTTATTCAATTAATGGTCTTATATTTTTGAAGTCTATTGATGGAACTAGATAAATTAAAACTACAAGCGACTTGAAAGATTTGTTCATAGAAATTATTAAGAGTGTTGCACCATATAATATTGTACAAATAATCACTGATAGTGTAGTTAATTGTAAAATTATAGGATTAATTTTGGAAGGTGGTTATTCATATATCATTTTCGACACCCTTTGTAACTCACAGTTTAAATTTGGCTTTTTCTTGTATATGTAAGCCATCATAAGATAAGTATGTCCCTCGTGCATATGAATTATGTTCATGGATTGAAAATATGGTAGCAGATTGTATAAAGATAAGAAATTTTGTAATGAATCACCATTTGATTACATTCATGTTCAATATACATTCTAATTTAAAATTCTTAAGGTTATAGAGATACATTTTACTTCTTTGATTGTGATGTTAAAAAAATTCAAGACAATCAAGACATCATTGGTTCAGATGGTTACTGATTCGAGTTGGGATTTATACCATAGTAACAAAGTTGAAGATCAAGCAAGAGCCCAAGCAGTGAAGGCTATTATTCTTAATGATTTATGGTGGGACAAAGTATGATATTTTCTTGAATTCATAGAGCCTATTTGGGTGATGACGGGAGAAGTTGATAAAGATGAACCGATACTCTATAAAGTTTATGAAACATGAGATATTGAAAAGGTTGAGTCAATAATTTTGAAGCACAAGAAAAAAAAATAATATGAGACATCATCATTTTATGATCATATTCATTCTATATTAGTTTCAAGATGAGACAAAAGAAACACTTCCTTACATGGTTTAACACATTCTTTAAATCAAAGATATTATGAAAAGAAATGTTTGCATGAGAGTAGTGGGCGTACTCTTAATCAAGATACTAAAATATCAAAGGATAGGCAAATGCATTTGGTAATGATTTATTGTGACTCATACTTGGGCAAGTAAATTTTGAATATGAAAAGTTTTCTTGTGCCAGACTTGATTCATTGGAAGCACTAGAAGGAAGGAATTATTAAAATTTGAGATTTCACTTTTTCAAAAGCTTGCATCAAAATTATTATCTCAAAACTTCATCTTGTTGTGAAAGTAATTAGAGTACATATTCTCAAATTCATGATATCAAAATAAACAATCTCTCAAGTAGTTGTGTTGAAGACTTGGTTTATTTTCATTCAAATCTAAGATTGATCTAATCTTGTTGTGAAAGATTAATGTACTTTTTATCTATGTGGTCTGTAATTAAAAAATAATTTAGTTTTGCTTTGGGAAATCGCCAAATCTCTCCCATGAATGGAGAAAAATGAGAAAACAAGAGAAGGCTTTGAGAATCCCAAACTTATGGATACATAAAGGAGAAATGCAAAAGTACTTTATACCTCACCAATAGATGACCTGCTGAATTACTAGTGTGGGGCAAAAGTATTGCTCCTTCTCACGTTCTTGGAATGATTGAAAAGAGAGTGTGTGATTTACCCTCTTGTCACATTTGTTTCTCTCTTACTAAAGGGAGTATTTTTTGCTTCATCTCTCCTTCTACAACACCTTGAGAGGTTTTGATGTTATCTCTCTTACCCCCTACACAATTTTCCTTCTTCGATCAAAATCTTGAATCTCAAGTCAATGTTTCTTGAATTTGGCTATTGGGATTGAGATATGTTGATGACTATCTGGGTAAACATCTAGGAATAGGACTCTTAACCAATGTTATAAAAACCATATCGGTGCCCGTATCACACTGGGCATCGATATGACTTTATCATACCGTATCGTATGGTATGATATGTTGCTATTTTTTTATATTAAAAAATACAAAAAATTAAAATTAATGAATGAAATATATATAACACAATGAAGAAGCATCCATACTATAACAAAAATACCTCCTAATAAAGTTATGAACAAGGCTACAAGCATCCATAATCCATATTCCATACCATTAACTATTAAGTAACGTGAATAAAATATTGAATAGTGAATACAAAAGGAATTTAACTTAATAAACAACAAAGTTACAAGTATAATTGTACAACTTACAATCATTAAAGATGAGAATGTTACAAAGTTACAAATAAAAGTTAAAACAAATTACAATTATCTATAACGTGGATCATAATCAACAAAAACATTATAATCAATGTAGTCAGGATCACCATCATCATCATCATTTCCTCTCTCTTCTTCCTCCATAATAGAATTTGCTTATCCAAGACCTTCATTTTCATCATCTCTAACTCCAAGTTCTGCTTCTGCTTAGAGTGTCCTCCAGTTTTCATCCTCTAAAATAATAGGGGGTTCCTCCTCTTCTACTAAATCGTTAAGAATATCAATATTTTTGTAACTCAATGGGTTATATGGTACATTCCTTGCCATTCTTACATCCTTTTGCATTTACTTGTAAAGAAAAAATATTCAAATTATAAAGAATATCAAATACAATATAACCACATCAATCATTCGTTATTAATAAGATTAAGAAAGAACTAGGCAACAACAAACAATATATATTTTAAAATTATTACCTTTTCCTTAACTTCATATTATATGCAATGTATACCAAATCACACAATCGAGCATGCTCTAGTATATTTTCCTTTTTAGTGTGAATGCATTCGAAAAAGCTTCAATTTCTCTCGCACCCACTCGAACTATATGTTTAACTCAATATACATTGAACAAACCTTACCAAGTTTGGTACATCTACACCAAAGCGACCCCACCATTCATCTAAAATAAAACACGATAATGATTAATAAGAAACAAATAAAGTTAATCAATTGATAACTTAAATGAATATCAATAAAAACACATAATACCTTATCGCATTTGAGAGCGGAGTTGGATTGTAATTGACCTTCCAAAATCTCCAACACTTTGTATATACTTGCTTAACTCTAAATAGATATTACGAGTATATGAATCTTCAACAAGGTCAATTGCATTTAATATATCCTTTTTTACTTCTTCATCCTCTACAAAGTTAGGAGAAAATCAAATAAAAGAGTTAATAAAATATGTAGCAACATGCAAATCATGATGCATTTGGCGGTTCTAACGTACATCAATTATCTTCCAAACCTTATTTAGAAGTGATCGCTTACGATCAGGATTTTTTTGTATTTCTAATTTGGCCTTATCCATAGCATCATATGTATAAGGTATTATAGGTCTATCTTCACTATCCACCATCCTCATTACCTTAACTAAATGTATAGTCATCTTAAAAAATTTGTTGCAACTTTATCAAAAATTAGTATTAAAAACATCTACCACAACAATTTTTTTCCTCTTTCTAGACCAACTAATAGAGCCACATTCATCAGATACAAACAATTTTTTCAATGCATTTTTCTGTATGACAAGACTTTACACAATAATAACATTTATAACAAATCTTATCAATGAAGGCCTAATCAGTTCTCTTCTACATGTATGAATTCGCATTAAATATAATATAGAAGAATGATTATAAATAAACTTTGTGACATTTCTGCATATATCTATAGTCCCTCTTCTTTCATCCATTGCACTCAAATCTTCAAGCATTAAGTCTATGCAATATGCAACATATGGAGTCCATATTAAGTCTAAAATTTGTAGCATTATTAGTAATGAATCGAACAACATTTGAAACACCTACTTCCTCAACAACTTTCTCGAAAATAGAGAGTAAATTATCTACAGTTTTATCAATATGAGACAAGTCATATGATTTCCAAAATAATGTGCCTTTAGAATAATAGAGTTTAAAGTATACCAAAGACCTATACTGACCATCTGTCCACCATCAATAATAACAAAACATCCTATATCCTTTCACAACTCCTTAAATTCAGAACTTCATGTATTAACAATATAAACACATTTCTCTAATAATATGCCCCTCAAAGAATGATAAGTAGGAACTCTATAACCCGATCCTACACTAGAAATAGCATCCGTCATACTTTGAAAAAAAAAAAGAGTTTGCAACATTGAAAGGGAGACAATTTTCATAAAAAAATTCAGCACACTTCAAATCTATTTTCTTAATTACCACATTTGAAGCTATAGTTGATCTAATATCTAACTGAGCTCTAGGAGTCGTACATGGGAGAAAATTAAGGCATCCCAGTAGGGCGACTACCTCCTCCTCTAGTACCAGTCATAGGCATCGGGCGAGTAGGAGCTCTTACACTAGAACAGAAGCCAACTCTACTGCTACTATCATCAGAACCTATACTTTTTCCATTTTCTCGCCTTCTCTTCTCTTCATTCATCTCTTGTTCTATCTCAATTGCACCATTGAATTCATCACCACCATGACCATAATCACCATACATCCCTTCAGCAGAAGCATCTTCAAATGGTTGAGACATATCCCAATTACTTATTTTTGCTCTCTCTCACCCTTAATATCCTTTTCTCCTTCAAAGCCTCCAATACCTGCTCAATCTCGTACTTCACTGTTTCGAGAACCCAAGGAGATGCACTAGCATCCTTTTTTATTCTCACAAGGTAGTGTTTCATATGAGAAATACTATCATATTTTACAACATTGCAAAACATGCACTTGTTCACAAGCCTATTACCTTCATACACCGGAGTGCAATATTTTCATGTCGGATCGATTTGATCGGAAGCCATTAAGACAAGAGTGAATAATCAACAAGATGAAAAAAGCTTTTTAGAGAGGTTAAGAATCACTGAATCTATAAAGCCCTCAAAATTTTTAAGTAAAAAATCGGGTAGAATACCAAAGGAAAGATGTATGACACGGATTTGACAAAAATCCCAGAGATGGGGAGTTGGATTGGGTGAAATACTTGAGAATATTTTGAATAAACTACGAAATAAAGAAGAACAAGGTACAAAGAGAATCTGGAAGCAAGGGAATGACGTGAAAAAGGGTTTGGAAAGAAGCAAAAATGAAATCGTAAGTTTCAGATTTTCAGAATTTATAATAAAAGAATCAAAATCGACTCGTACGATATGGTGTGATACACCCATGTATCGTATGATGCGATATAACACGATAAATTGTGATAAGCGATATCTGTCTGTGTATCATACCGTATCTTCATATGATACGTGATAAAATCGTATCGTACGATACAATACGATTTTTATAACATTGCTGTTGATTGTGAGAGGTTTGTATTGTTCTTTCGTTAACCTTTTGAAATAAAAACATTTTAAAGCCAAACATGCCTTATCATACTAGTCAAGTTTGTGAATTACTTGCTAGTCGATCTCATTGAGGCGTGCATCAAACTCAGCCAATTTTGAACTATTACAACTTACAATGTATACACAAATTTTAGATTTATTAGCATATGATATGGGGCAACTCAACTAAGACATGAGTTGGCTCTCAAAGGTAGCCCAACCGTGTGATTTGAGATGCAATGCATTTTCTTCATAATAATATTGGAACCATCAATCTAGATGGAGGAACCATGATTCCCAAAGCATGAAGGTTATGTTTTCAAATGAAGGGCATGTTTTCAAATGTAGGGGGAGGTGATCCCTTTGAATGGAAGTATTCTTCTCATTTCAATGAGAACTTGCTTAATTGTACTTTGATTTGTTGATTTCATTGTATTTTTATATAAAATGTTTGCTTCTCAAGCAATCTCTGTTTTGCTTTCATTTTGGTTCCCATTTTGTTCCGTTTGATTCTTGTGTGGCCGACATTGCTTCAGAGTTAATGCCATTGTGATTCTATGCACTTCATATCTTGTTCAACTTTCTTGAGTTCTTAATATTAAAATGCCTTTCTGGTTCACTTCCAGCTTCCTTCCTTGATTGGCACCATTGGCACAAATTTTGAACATCACCACGAATTTAGCCTTGTAATGCTGCAAAATCCATGTTCTCCACCATTGTCAAAGATGTTCTTTATTTAGTTGAGAATTTGCTGATATAGGTCCGTGAGTAAATTTAATAGTAATCATCGGTGTTATCCATATCGCACCATGTTGCCATGATTATGTCACATGAGTGCGGGTGTGGGATATAGCAAATTTCAAAAATATTGAGTGTGGGGACACGACTAAGGTCTATAATATTATATATATAATATTCAAACTAGAGCATGTGATACATTAATTAACATAAGTATACGACAATAGTAATTACACAACTTTATATTAAATCAAAACAAGTAAACAACTATTAATTTTATCATAATTGTAAACATAAGTCCAGATAAAAAGGAAATCTTAATATTTGATAAATAAAATGAACATGTACCTCAGAAATCATAGATCTTCACTATCAACTGAAGGGACTATAGGATGAGTGAGTTCCATATTAAGGGTATGCAAATCTTGACGGTCATCTAAATCATATTCTTTCGGATTTGTATCCTAATATTTTGATGCTTCTTCACTGCAATATATTCAAATAAATAACAATAAAATATGAAACTAAATCACCATGATTAATACAAAAGAAAACAATTTTGAAAGCAATAAAATACTTAGTTAATTGTACTCGGCATTAGATCATGAAACCAATCTCATATTTGAAATGGACATAAAACAGGTCTTTAGCATGACTATTTGAGAGATTATTCCTTTTGATATTGTGAATTTGAGAATATGTACTCCAATTTCTTTCACAACAAGATGAAATTGCAGGTTGAGATAATAATTTTGGTGCAAGCTTTTGAAGAAGGGGCATCTCAAATCCATAACATGACTACCAATCTAATGGATCTTGATAATTCCTTGCCTCTAATGCTTCTAGTGAATCAAGTCTAGCACAAGAAAACTTTCCATATTCAGAATTGACTTACCTAATTAAGTATGACTCACGATAAATTTTTGTCAAACACATTTACCTATTCTTTGATAATTCGGGATCTTGATTAGGAGGAGTATGCCCACTTCTCTCATGTTGCCATTTATTCCTATAATATCTGGGGATTTAAAGAATGTGTTAAACAATGCAAGGGAGTGTTGCTTTTGTCCCATCTTAAAATTAATATATAATAAATATGATCATAAAATAATGGTGTCCAATATTGTCCTTTTCTCTCATGTTTCAAAATTATTGACTCAACTTTTACAATCATAGTATCTCACGTTTTATAAACTTTATGAAGCATTGACTCATCTTTATCAACTTCTCTCAACATCTCTCAAATAGGCTCTATGAATTAAAGAAAATATAATACCTTGTCCCACTATAAATCATTAAGAATAATAGTCTTCACCGCTTGGGCTCTTGCTTGATCTTCAACCTTGTTACCACGGTATAAATCCCAACTCGGATCAATAATCATTTGAATTAATAATTTTTTGATTTTTTTTAATCTTTTTATCATCATAATCAAAGAAGCAAAATGTGTCTTTACAACCTTCTACAACTTTAAATTAGAATGTCTATTGAATATGGTAATTAAATGGTGATCCATTACAAAATTTCTTATTTTTATACAATCTGTTGTCATATCTTCTATCCATGAATACAATTCATATGCACGAGGATTATCCTTATTTTCTGATGACTTACATATATGAGAAAGAGTTAAATTTAAATTGTGAGCTGCATAGGGTATTAAAAAAATATGGATAATCACCTTCCAAACTTAATCATGAACTTTTGTAATTAGTTGCATTATCAATTATTATTTGTACAACATTATCCGGTCCAATACTCCTACTAATTTCTACAAACAAATCTTTCAAGTTACTTGCAATTTTAATTTCTCAAGATGCATAAACAGACTTCAAAAATATAGAACCATTAATTGAATAAGCAATAAAATTAATTAGTGGATGCCTTTGAATATCACTCCATCCATTAGAAACAATAGAAACACCATTAGTTTCCCATGAAAACTTCTTATGTTCTAAAAGCCTTTAAATGTTGTTTTTTCTTCTTTGAGAATTATAGTTAGCAATTTTTCATAACTTTTAGGAATATAACCATGTAAATTACAATTAACCAATGAAGTAACAAGATCTTTCCAAGATGGATTTCTTGCTACATTAAAAGGAAGTGAACTTGAGAAGAAAAATCTTCCAACCTTTCTATCCATCTCCTCCTTTTTAACTATATTAAATGATTTTTCAATTGCTCCTTTAAAATTTTTAAACTCACTGTGCATTAACTCTTTTTTTTTGCATCTTTTTTGTATCTACCAAATAATGAAATATTTGTTCATTTTCTACTCATTTTATTCTTCTTTTCATACTCATCTTGCCTTTTTATTAATTGTCTTCATAAATCCTCATCCACATTCAGACATGCTCTTATACCATGTTTTGATAATTTCAAAAGATGAGCCTTCTCTCTAGTATACGATCCTGTAAAACTCATGTTACAAAATTTACACATAAAATATGTGTTACCTCCACTACCTTCACATGATTCTCCCTTTTTCATGTGCATCCATAATGGTGCATCATCACGATGTGTTGAAATTGAATGTTTTATTGTTGATCCTAAACTTTAAGGAACACTTCCACCAGAATCCCCAATCCCAATTGATACTACTTTTCCTTTCCTATTGTTGACCATTTTTAGGATCAACTCAATTCACAATTTCATAATATGATTGAAAAACAAAAACAATATTACTTGTCAGAAACATATCATGTTAAATTATTAATAGGAGATGGAGTCACTGATAATATTGATATAATTGCAAAGACAATAAGCACAAGACTATTGTGTTACAAAGAAGTGTTGATGTATACACAATGGTTAGACATGAATATGAAAATAAACAGACAGATAAATAGATAGATGATCTAAGGAGAAAGCCAACAAGGATCATTATGTGACTATCATTCAGCAATAGTGCCTCGTAGCAGAAAAATAGTGGGACAAAAACACTAGGACAAGTCATATTTAAAAATAAAGAAATGAAAGGGCGAGAGGAGATGTTTAAACGAAAACCAATGGGTCACAACACAAAAATCAAGGGTCACATAGCACTATATGGTACGAACATCTAAATGAGGGATAAAGCATTTGAACCTGATCTTCCAGCCACTGCATACAAAGTGCGCCAAGCTTATCATAAAAAAATCAATGCCCAACTAACTTGCTAATAGAGGAATATATTCAATGATTGCAAGACGAACCCTCCAATGCCTGTCCTCCACAAGCTCCACAATTGCAGGAAGAAGGGATTGTGACAAGAGATCAATTCCAATCACCTGAAATAAGGTGATTTAATTAATTTAAATTTACAATACTTGAACAACTTAAATCATTTACTAACAATTTTGAAGTCCTACGGAATAAATGATGCTGTATTAACATCAAGCATAGTGCATAGATGCTCATGAAATAAACACACATTAAGAAGAAAAGTTCAAGTACAATGTAGGAGGTAGCTGAAATGCGAAGTCATAATAAAAAATAGAGGAACATTTAGAACTTGAAATGTCTTTAAAAGGCGCCCTTTATCCGGCTCAGTTGCACACAAGTAACTATGAATGATAGTGTTTCTAGATGTAGTGAAGCACAAAGAGAAGGAACATGAACTACAACTCACTGCCAAAGAGGTGGCATGGGAGGCGAAAAGGAAGGGTGGTTGGTTGGCGTGAGAGGCCGAACATCATGGGAGGCCGTCAAAGAGTATAGGATGGAAACGAAGAGCGTGAGAGGCGAATAGGAACGATTGCTGGACTTGAATGCGAAGAGGTTGAATGGGATACTTTTATATTAGATGACCTAAAGAATTTGGACACATATGGACTTCGACATGTTGACCGCACTTAGAATCAGCTTGGACATGTTGATCATATCGGCATTTCACGACACCGTGTTGGTTCCACATCGATATGGTGTTGGTGTCACACCAGTGTCAGGCCGACACTCTACCTCCTAGAGGTGTCTATGTGACATAGATTATAAGATACAGTATCATGTTGTATCATGCGATACAACTTGTATCACATGATAAAGGGTATATTGCCTGTATCATACAATACGAGCGATATGCCTAACGATTCTTGGTCGAATAGAACCCTTCATTTTTGCGGAGCTTCTGGATTCTATTGCCATCTTCAAGATGACTTTCTGCTCACCGTGAGGTATTTCTAACAATTTTCAAGGGTTTCTAATGCCACCATCATTTTGGGAGTGATAACACCAATAATCTGGTGGTTGTAGTATAGTTTTTTTTTGCTTTTTCTTCTATATTTGGTATTTTTTGTGTTATTTATTTTTGTTCTTCTTTTGAATGACAATATATGAACTTGTGAAGTGTATGAATATCCTTTCGCTATATTTGTGAAGTGGGGGACACTCTATTTAAGTATTTTGGTGGTTTATGAAGTGAAGATTGGGGATTTATGAAGTATTTTTATTTTAAGATTTATTAAGATTAAAATGTTAAATTAAGATAGCAGGAGTGAGTGTTAGGGACTCCCAATCTCGGTTTGATGATCCGGCATGCTAATCAATTATTGTAGTTCAGAGAAATAAATTAAAAATCACATGTGTTTTTTGTGAGAAGGTGATTAGTGATTGAAATTCTCGTTTGAAACATCACCTAATAGGGATTAAGAAAGAGATTGCTCTTTGCATAGGTAAAGTTAGGAAAGTATCATAAGTTATTAAATGGCAATGTCTATAGATGATTAAGAGTATAGTTGAGAAAAGACAACAAAAGGAAGATTGAGAGTATAGTTGAGAAGAGACAACAAAATGATATAAAAATATTTGAAAAAGAGGATGATATTGTTAGGCTTGGTGATAGCATCATTTCTGAATCTAGGACAGACGTTGGTAGTAGTAGTTCTCAACCACCAACTAGAGAAAGAGGTTAGAAATAGTAGAAGAGGAAGGGCTAGAGGAAGATCTTATTCTATCATACCATCATTTTTTTCTCCTAGTACTACATTTAGAATTCGTTTTGCTATGACTTTAGAGCAATTGCATGAAAAGATATACCTTGTAGTAGGGAGATGATTTTATTATGCATGCATTCCATTTAAGATGTCATTGTTAACATTGGTCTAAGGTATAAAGATATCATTTTATCAAAAGTTGAAAGGAAAACTATTGAATAAGATTGTTCTTGAAGTCCAAGAGTATTATTCGACTTTGAGAGAGACATGAAAGGAGACAAAATGCACTATCATGACAGATGAATGGACAAATAGGCGAATGACTTTGTTAAACTTTTTTTTTATTATATTAAAGGACTTATATATTTTAGATCACTAAATATGTCACAGGAGTGGTATACTACAGAGGTTCTAAGGCAAAAATTTGATAAGGTGATATTTGAGGTTGGACTTGATAATGTAATTTAATTAATTATACATAATGCAACTAATTATAAAATAGTTGGAAAGGAGTTAGGTGATATATATGAGACTTTTTATTGGACACCATTGTAACTTATTGTCTAGATCTTATCTTTGATGATATTAGAGAGATGATGAGGTAAAGGCAGGAACAAATTGTTGTCAATATATTATAAAATTTATCTATAACTATGCTTTTGTATTATGTATAATGAGGAGATATATAGATGGTGCAAAGGTCTTTTGTATAATTGTTTTTCGGTTTTCAATTAATTTCTTATCAGTACAGAGCATTGTTAAACAAAAAGAAGATTTGAAGAAAATATTTTTGTTAGATGAGTAGTAGTAGTTTGCAGAGTTACCTCAAAATAGAAAGAATAAAAAATTGAATGAGATTTTAGAGACAATCTTTAATATTACATTTTTGAACTCCTATGTTATACTATTAAGGATCACATGTCTTTTAGTTAAAGTTTTGAGATTGATTGACAGCAAGAAGTCATCTATTGACTATATTTATGAAGCTATGAATAAAGCTAAAAGAAACGGTGAAGTCAAAGTTTTGAGATTGATTGATAGCAAGAAGTCATCTATTGGCTATCTTTATGAAGCCATAAACAGAGTTGAAAGGGACGATGAAGTCAAAGTTTTGAGATTGATTGACAACAAGAAGTCATCAGAGACTGTCTTTATTTACCCATGTGCAATATTATCGATAATAAATAGAATAAACAGTTGCATTAACTTATACTTATTATTTAAATCTATCATTTAGGTATTCTGCAAACTTTAAAAGGGATTGTGAGGTTAATCGATGTATCATTTATTGCATACACAAATTAATCCCTAATGAGAGTATAGTAGATGCCATACATCGAGAGATAGAGATTTTCGATAATGCTTTTCACTTGAAGGGTTTGCTTGTAGCCATTCATAACCATACTAATATGTGCTCTAGTAAACATATGAATCATTTATCTTTTAAGTTTGTTAAATCTTATATTTACATTAGAATAAATATTTATATTTATTTTTTCTTTTAGATGTTTGGTTGAATGGGTTTGAAATTGATTGTCCAAACTTGAGAGATTTTGCAATAAGAGTTCTAAGTCAAACTTGTAATGCAAATAGTTGTGAAAGGAATTGGAGTATTCTTGAACATATCTAGACAAGAAAGCACAACAGGTTATGACATAAACAAATCAATGACTTAGTTTTCATCGATTGTAACATGAGGCTTTGAAAAGAATAATAAAGGATTAGTTACTAACAATGTTGTTCGATGCGTATCGTATCGTGTATCGTTTTGGTTCACGATATGATGTTTCATATCATTGTGTATCGTAACTTAATACAAAAAAATCATAAAAATCCATAAAAAAAAAATCTGATAATTGCAAAGAAATCATATAATACAAAAGTTTCATAGTCATCATTCATAATAAATTGGTTTAGGAGTGCATTTGCTTAATTATCTTCCATAATCCACTCCTCTAATATATCAAAATTATCCAAACTTATTTGATTAAATTGTTTTTTTCTATTTAACTTTTTTAATTGCCTAGAAGAAAGAAAGATAAGTAATTAGTAAATAACATTAATAATTGAAGTCAAACAAGATATTGAATTGAATCTTTAAGTAGTAACTAATATAAGATTATCTTTGTCAAAACCGCATGTTACAACGGATGAAAACTAAGTCATTAAACTGCTTATGTTTCAACCTGTTGTGCTTTTTCTGTGGATATATTCAAAAACACTCTAATTCCTTTCACAACCCATTAACTAAAGGTTTGACTCAAAACTCTTACTACAAAATCTCTAATGTTTTGGCAATCACTTTCAAACCTATTTTACCAAACATTTTAAAAAAAAGACAAACATCAGGGACTTAATCCACAATAAATATAAGATTTAAAAAACTTAAATACGAAGATAAAAAGTTTACCTGGGCGTATATTAGTGCGGTTGCGAATTGCTACAAGTAACCCATAAGTGAAGAGCATTATCATAGTTCTCCATCTCTCGATGTATATCATCTACTCTACTCTCATCAAGGACTAATTTGTCTATACAATCAATGATGCCTCGATTAACCTCACCGACCCCTTTAAAGCTTGTTGAGTACTTGAATGAGTTTAGGTAATAAGTTATTGCATGAATAGGCTAATAAATTATTTGTTCCATCTATTATCTATAATGTTCCACACGGGCACATAATCTCTCTTTCTTTTATTGAAATTACTTTTAATGACTTCTTTTGCCCTATCCATGGCTTCATAAAGATATCTCATAGATGGTTTCTCCTCGCTATCAGTCAATCTCAAAACCTTCACTAAAGGACATATAATCTTCAATAGTCTAACACATGCATTCTAAAATTTATTCCTTAAGATTGTCTCTGAAATCTCATTTAACTTTTTATTTCTTCTATTTTGAGGCAACTGTAAATTATTGTCACTCTAAGAAGAACATTTTTTTAAGGCTTGTTTTTGTCTTACAATGCTCTGTACAGATAAAAAATTAGTTGCAAACAGAGTTACAACTTTACGAATGAGCTCTATACAATTTGTATATCTCCTCATCATACATAATATAAAGGCATGATTGTAGATAAATTTAATGATATCTTAACAATACTCAGTTATTGCGTTTATCTCATCCATCTTACTAATATCCTCAAGGAAGAGATCTAAACAATGGGTCATGGTATCCAATAGAAAGTCTCATAAGTATCTATGAACTCCTTCCCAACTGCTTTATAGTTACCTATATTATCTGTAATGAATTGTACTACATTCTCTAGCTCAACTTCGGATATCAACTTATCAAACTCTTGCATTAGGATCTCTACAGTATGCCCCTCTCTCTTGACATGTCTAAATATTTCAAAAATATGAGTCTTTTAGGAAATAGATAAGAAAGTTTAACAAAGGCTTTTCCCACCTATTTGTCCATCCATTGGCCCACTACAAGGTTTGCCTAGTCAAATAGTTGTTCTGAAGTCATCATGAATTCTAGGTTGAGCACCATGTGTAGTGCTAAGAGAGAAAAATGATTGTATGTAAAAAGAAACTCTTCCTCTTCTGCCAATTCCACTTGCAAAATCTTCAACAACCCTTTTTCTCTTGGTTGGTGATCGAGAACTACTACTACCAATTTTATTATACAATCAGAAGGAATACTATCACCCAATCCAATAGTATCATTATCATCTTCCTCAAACATCTCTAAATCATTCTTTTGTTGTATCCTCTAATGTATGCTCTTAATCATTTGTAGACATTGTATTTAATGGCTTTTGGTAATTTTCTAACTCTGCCCATGCAAGGAGCAATCCCTTCTAGGTGATGTTTCAATCATGAAATTTCACCACTAACCACATTCTCACAAAACAAATATTTTATCTTCAATCTATTTCCCTCAACTATTGTACCCTACTACCAAGCCAGATCATTGTACCAAAATTGGGAGTCCCTAACACTCCTTACCATCTCAATTGAATACTTCAATACAATAAAAAACCTAAAAATAAAAGCACTTCATAAATCTCTAATTTTTACATAACACTCAAATAGAGTGTCTCCTATTTCACAAATGCAATAAAAATCATATCCACACACTTCATATTTTGTCATTAAAAAAATATAAAATAATACCAAAACACAATAAATGTAAAGAAAAAAATCTAAAAAACGTAAAAGTATATCATAATTCGGGTTGGAAGCATTGCACAAATGCCATAGGGTACTTTTCTTGGAGCCTTGAACACTAAGGAGGGGAAGAGTCAACAAAGGGAGCCATGAAAAGCCTTAACAGAAAAGCCGTCAGAGACCCTTTTAATGGGTCCCTCGCCGTATCGCACGATATAGATAATTGGGCGATACGATATGGATAACACTGGTTACTAGTTAAGTATTCAATTCAATATTTTAGTTTATTTAATTATTAATGTTATTATTAAACTTTTTAGATTTATTAATTGTTAATGTTATTTACTTATCTTTCTTACAAGCAATTAAAAAAGTTAAATAGGAAGAACCAATTTGATTATGGTCAATTTTGATATCTTAGAGGAGTAGATTGTAGAAGATAATGAAATAAATACACTCCTAACTTAAGAAGACATTCAAAGAATTAATTTAGAAGGAGCACAACAATATCATCAAGGGGATGATGATTTTGATTTTGAAGTTGAAGGTGATGATCTTGAACAAGTTTGAGAAGATGAAGATTATTTAGTTGATCCTAATTATAATATATAATTTATTTTTTAATTATAAAAGTTGTAATTATTCATTGATTTTGATTTTGAAGTTGAAGGTGATGATCTTGAACAAGGATTGCTTAAATGATTTATACATTGAAAATTGAATGGTGATGGATGCATATTTATTCAACTTATGAATTATATAAATTGTTTTTAATTATAGTGATTTTCTTGATTTTATTTATTTTATTTATTTTTTAGTATTAAAAAGTAACATGGTGTGATATGATACGTATCGTATCATGGAACAAAACAATACATGATATGATACGCTACGAGCGATAATGGTAATTATGACTGAGTGCACTAGTATTTATTTGAATGGTTGATAGCACTTGGATGCTAAAATGGAAACGAAATAATCTTTCGATATTGATGGATGATGCCATCCATGTTCAATTGTCATAAATGTATATATATGTTATCTGCCACAGCCATCTCCTCCCATCCGCTCTTGGGCAGTTCTTTGCTTTAGAAAATAGATAGACGAATTAGTATTAATTTTAGGGGGATTAGTTGATGCAGTTTCACTGCCTACACAAGATAGAAAAAGAGATGTCTTGTTGGGTTTGTACCAGAACCACATACTTGAATGCTTTGCAACTCTTCTGCAATCCAATCTATGGCTCTGTCTGCTTTTATAAATGAAATTTACCTTATTCTTCTATGCAAGGAAATTTTATGAGGATAACCGGACTTCTAAATCTGCTGAGCTTCCTTTTCGTAGGATGGCAATGAAGTCTTTTTCAGGATCAAGCGCAGCACTCAGCTGAGAAAGCTCATGGGTGCATATTGTGACAGACAAATCTTGGACATCAACTCTATTGCCTTCTTGTTTGATGGCCGTAGGCTACGAGGAGAACAGACCCCTGATGAGGTAATTGTTTCTAAAACTATATAACATGGTTTAGGTAGTTTAATCAAATACATGCCAATTATCAAAAGGTCGGCTTTTAGGTACACTTTCTTTTTGTGGTATTCACTGGTCATCTGCTATTGCTCTAGCGATGTCACTTAACTCTGACTGTATTCACCAATTTCACACTATTAGCTTTGCTATGCAGTAGGATTAAACTGCATCCTATATGTTTTTTGAACCAGTTGCAGCACTTTGCTTTCTTTAACAAGGAGCAATAATGATCCACTCTCTTTTGCAAATTGCTCATTTTCTAATACATATCAAGTTGCCGATTATGTAGGAAACCTTTCTGGTTTAGAGCATAGAACTCGTTTGGTCAATCTTTTTTAGAGAAATCATTCTGAGTTTGGTTGAGAGGGTCTGGGGTTTTTACATGTCTTCTAGCCATAGATTTTAATTTCTTATATATTTTCATCCTGGATGTGCGGCATCACTCTGTGTCTTCAAAATGTTGATCATTGATTTTGGTGAACACAAATTGTAAACTGCAGCTTGAGATGGAGGACGGTGACGAAATAGATGCAACGCTGCACCAGACTGGAGGACGTGGACTTGTCATGCCTCGAGTTTAACATTTCCGTCTACATTCTGTTTATCAATGGTGGTTTATTGTGTAAAGGATTCTCGTTAGATCTCGGTCAATATAGAAACAGTATGCAAGTGAGACTTCTATGAGGGTCTCAATTTTGATGGGAACTCTGAAAAGGCTGGTGCGTTTGTTTGAGGGTTTAAATGCTGGTCTCATTGGTCCGTTTTTGAGAAGTGCATACATGCTTGTTATTCAGAGAGAGAGAGAGAGAGAGAGAGAGAGAGAGAGAGAGAGTTTGGTTCATTTAAAAGGGTACCCAAGACTCTACGTTGTTGAATTCGATGATAAATACTGTTTCTTTTTTGAACCTTTACATGTGAGAATAGTTCCTTGCAATGTCTGCCTTCGTTGAGCAAGTTCTTACTCGAAAATTTCTCCGTTTCTCCCTTGTTTTCTTCCTTCCCAGTATAAATATATAATTATTTTATACAGAGTACAACGGCATTGAAGCTCGAAGAGGATTTCCGATGCCAATGCATCATATAAAAACTTCACATGAAACCTACCCAAAACGTCTCGTGTCTACGTCAACCCAATGTAACACAATGATGGGTCGTCCTTAGGGTTAACATGCTTTTGACAACAAAAACATGAATGCCTCGAACCACAAAATTGTTATGGCTTATGATCCAGAAAGTACCTATTGGTGTTTGTGGCTGAAACATTAAATTCCTACTCCTGATGACTCTTACAACATATCGAGGCCTATATTTTACCAAAAAACTAGTGCTTCAGGGTAAGGATGCAAGTTGTTGGTGATAGATCAGGCGAGACCATTCGGAGGCGCTTCCTGTTTCACCATATTATGGGTATTTATCTCGTAATGTATTCAGCAAGATTTGGCGGGTGTAAATCAAATTTTTAAATGGTTACAAGAGTCTGACTAACATAAAGCCTCGGCAATTACGATCCTCAGAACCACTCATGATGACATTTATTGGCCATCCCCTGTCATGTAATTAGAAGCGCCATTATGGATATCCACAAGGTCCGCGGTGCATCTATCATGGATTTAGTAAAAAGCACACCTAGTTGACACTCCTCTAGTTAAATAAAGTTTGAGAAAATCTAAAGATTTACATTTAAATCTTCTCAAGTTTAATTTTACCAATTGATTATGCACCCATCTGTGTGGTTGGATTTGCTAGCAGTTGTTTGATTTGGGATATAAATCTATAACTATCAAAAAATATTTGATTAAAACTTAAAGGATGTATAAATCAAAACACATGGATACAACATCAGATCTCAAATGTAAATGATAGGGTACCCTCACTAAACAATTGGAGATGATGCCGACAAAGGTGTTTTTGTCACATAGTAAGGCCCTCATGTGCGCAATCGTCCATGAAGGGTCACAAAATCGTCCATGAAGGGTGATCACAATGGGTGCATAATCCATGATATGTGTGCCTTTTTTATATATTTATTATGACAAGTTTTAACAAAGCGCCCTAGGTCTAATACAACTACAAATCCAAATCCAGATCCACTTTAAAGGAAGATATATACAGAGCAAAAAACTCTGAAACAGATCTGGGTCTAGTTCATCAATAATTCAACTAACATAGATATGAATATTTCAAGAAAAAGAGATAAGATCTAGCTTAGGGATCTGGTAGCAACATGATGTCAGCAATGGATTTCGCCGAGAACCATTCGTTATCAACCCGATATGAGTGAATTTAGCCCCCTTTAAGTCTTGAGCCTAAATATGGTTATCCCATGAAATTAGACCTTGATTTTCTTAGCCTGAAATCTGATTTAGTAAACCTTAGTCTATTTAACCCATTTATGCATGTATAATATGCAGAACCACCATATTAACAAATTGTTTTGGACACATGGAATTGTCAAAATTTGAACCATATACAGCCATGGAAAGAACACCAAATTATTGAAATAGTTCAACCGTTTAGCAAGTTATTTCAACAGTGATTGTATGTATCATATTTTGAAGGACAACGTGAACAAACTTTATTTGGAAGGTTCAAACTGGGGGAAAGAAATTTACCCGCTATTATCATCATTTCATTAGGATGAACTACTGACAGAAGAATCGTTACCACTAATTTCTAATAGGATAGTACGGCCCAATCACCCCAAAATGAACTCTAGATCCGCCATGGGGGTTGGCCTAGTCCCATAAGGGCATTATGTGAAGGGCAGAAAGGGTCATTCCCCCTACCATCGTATGAAATAAAGGAAAATGCAAGAGGGAATGGCTATGACAATGCATCATCGGTTTTCTTTTTGTAACAAAGATATGCCACTTTGAATTGTATGTAGAAACACATTCCAGGAGAGTGTGTACGAGCAATTATCCCTTTGAGTGGAGAGCAATGCACCGTAGAAAACAAAGGGACGATTCGTCCTTCATGATCATCGCCTTCGACCCACGAAAGCTTGGAGATCAAGCGGGAAATCGTTTGGGATCAAGGTTAAGATGATTTATAAGTGAAAAATCTATGATTAGATGGCAATCGGGTGTGGTTGATTTACATAGGCTTGATGCTTAACCATATTGATTGGAAATCATTTTGAGTTTGATTTCCGTGAAATGTCGAACCACAAACTTAGCTGAAACAAAAAAAATCATGTTTTGGATATCGTAATCAAGGTCAGTAGGAATCGTAGTTGCACTAAGATACTACCACCCAAATTGTTGATGTGTCAAATAGCTGTCACCTAAACTAAAAATCGTGACAGCTATTTTGATTACGTCTTACAGCTGCAACCTCTATAATTACTGAACAATTCCCAGACAAGAATCTGCAGTATTTTTAAAGGTTCACTCTTTGAGTATTCCCAATAACCTAGGGGAGAGTCCTTCTTGGGAAACTACTTCATTTTGAAACATGAAATCTGCTATTTCCTAGCATAATTTTGAATGTTACCTCTTGAAACCCAACTCAGCCTAGAGGGATGTTTAAGCTATATAAATCAAAGTTAGAATGAGAGTTGGGCATTGTTTTGGACAAAAATCCTTCTTCTTTTCTTTTTTTATTTCTTGTTTCTCCAACTACTGAAGTATAGCCTGACGTTGATAGTAATCTAAGAGCATGCAAAGACAAGCTGGGCATTACTGAAAGATTTCATAAATAGTCATCCAACCCAGTACCAGCTGAATGCTATGCTCATTAATGAGCCGTTGATCATTAAATCTGGCTCATTTCTCTTTGTTCGTAGGATAACCATATAGTGTTAGTTCCTAAGCGTTATCTCCAACTTGTTTTAATGCCTATCATTACTACTCTATAATCTCTATTTAAGCCATTGGAATGAAATGAATTACAAAGATGACGAGGACTAACTCGTTGACTTTGAACCCAGATACCAAACTAGGTTCAAATGACTTTATCCCGAATGCAAACATTGGCTCATGTTCCAATAATACAATGGGATGAGTTGAAGGGCCCGTGACCCGATCCAAGACCCGTCTCACACTAGGATGGAATTCCACCTTTCGTAATTTAACATGCGTTCATCCAATTGAAGTTGAAGCCATTCATTGCTATTCTGGTGAAAAACTTGATGCAATTGAAGATGCTCCCACACATTCCAAAATTATCACGAGTGAAGTGTATGTAAGTTGAATTACTTGGCTTAAATCCAAGCAGTCTCAATATGTCAAGTCCCCACGTTTTTCTTTATTTTTTGCCTATAACAAGGCCCATATTGCTAGATATTTCCTTTGTTATTTCCAATATCAGGGATGTGTTTAGTAAGTTTTGTAGAAAAGAAACCACAACTGGTGGGCATTGGAAACTTTCCAAATCTCCAAGGTCAAGTTTCCTTGTACAAGGCATATCCAATAAGGCTTCTCCAACCATATGGAGGGCATCTTGTTCAGTCATTCTTGAGATAATAAAAGTCCTGCAAGTTTCAAGTAGGGTTCCTTTCCAAGGCCTTCTTGTCTCTTGTTTCTCTTATCTAAGCCTTGTGCGAGACTTATGGTGAGTTGTTGGCATGATCCTTGTCATGGATTCATAATGGATTGCTTCAACAAACTAGTGCACATCAATTTTGGTACTTTCATTAAGATTTGAACTCAAGTCCAGCAACAATTTTTTGTATTTCATCAAGTTGCAGAAACTCTCATTAGCTCATCCATTTCGGTCGATATTTTTTTTAGCATTTGAAGACATATTAGTTAACCTTCTAACCAATTTTCAACTCAATCGGAGTTCTAGATCGAAATCTGCAAGCGATTCTGTAAAATCTGCTACCTTCTTACCAACTCAACTGGATTTACCTCATTTGGTAGATTTCTACAACACGTTTAGAACTCTCATTCAATCCCCCAATGGCTTGTTCTGGCCAATATCACCAATCACACTTGCCCCATAACCATGATGAACTTTCAATTGAGGTCCCATGTAGCCTTACCTTTAATGAAGCCCGAATCCTAGCTCTTCAACATCGAGTTGAAGCACTTCAACACGAATGGACTTAGCATCTCGAGGGCACCTTCACTCGGTCTTTCTATCCATAAAGGGTTTTTTCCTCCTAACGAGGCCTTCCTGGAACCTGAGGGAGAAGCACCCCCATTCCCTTTCACAAGATCTAATAAGAAACTTGAACTGAGAGGGCTCACACATGCTTACTCATTTTCTTTACTCACACGCAGACGGTCTACCACATGATGGATATGATTCACCAAAGTGATAAAGACCGACTCACTCGCCACCTGTTAACGATAAGAGAGAGATTTGAAGCAAATGCTGAAAACAATCGAATGAAATTTTCTTAGACTTAATCCTATTTATACTCAAAACAACTCCCTGAGCTAGGTTCAATGCATATTAATTGCTATAAAGTCTCTCCTAGGAAATAGACAATCACCTAGTGAAATGCTTATACAGGATCAACTGTTTATGAGCTTGCTATAAAGACTTTCCTAGGAAATAGATAACCACCTAGTAAAATGCTAATATAAGTTTAGTTATCTATGAACTTGCTATAATTGTTGTCGTGGTAATTGCTAAGGCTACTAAATAAACATTAAATTCAAATTGTCTATCCCCAAGATTAGCCTACTAGAGATGCTGAGAACTTGGCTCAAATGTGGCTTTATTCTTGAATGACCTCCTGTTAGAGTAAACAAATAGACTTGAGTTTGCTGAAGTCATTAATACTCCATTCACCCAGCAATATTTTGGGTTTAGGATAGAATCTCATACTCTGTTCGTTCTGGGAAGGCCTAGAATGAAATCCAAGCTAACGTTCGTCCAGGGCCTAGTAGGAATTGGCAAAGACATGTAGAGTCCCTGGTTTGTCCCTTTCCTTTTAGCGAATTACAGGTAACACATTTTTCAATGATTCTATGAACATCATGGTTCATTTTCGTCCAGTAAAAATGTTCTTTAAACAGATCCAATGTTTTTCTTTTCCCAAAATGTCCTGCTAACCCACCACCATGAGCTTTTTGAGTGAAGAGTTCTCGGTAGGATCCTCTCGAAATGCAAAGCTTCCCATGTCGAAATAGGTATCCGCTATTTTGGTAGAATCCTTCTACCTCTCTTTTCTTGCCAACTGAACCGATGGATGGAAAGTTTGGGTCCCCTGCATATTGTTCTTTTTGGACGTCCAATCCCATCATGCGGACTTCGAGAACAGTGATTAGTGAATATCTTCATGATAGAGCATCAACCACTATGTTAGATTTTCCTTTTCTGTACCGAATGGTGTAGGAAAAGGATTCTAGGAATTCGACCCATTGCCATATCTTCTATTGAGCTTCCCTTGGCCCTGAAGATGCTTAAGAGATTCATGATCAGTATGGATCATGAATTCTTTAGGCCATGCTACCATATCTGCAATGCTCAGATTAATGCGTAGAATTCATTCTCGTAAGTAGAGTAATAGAAACTAGGTCCTCTTAATTTTTCACTGAAGAATGCAATGGGTCGTTACTCCTACATCAACATAACTCCAATTCCTACTCCCGAAGCATCACATTCAACTTCAAACAGTGGCGAGAACACTTTGTAAACAACTGATTAGAGATCACCTTGGCATAGAAATGGAAGATCACAAACTATTGAATTTGATTACGAATCCTTACTAACCCCGGGAGTATAATGTGGACATCAAGCTTGAAAAAACAGTAAACTGAAAAATGCCCAAAATCAAGCTTTGATCAACTCGCATCTCAAGAACAAGATATGTATATATATATATAAGAGAATTATTGTAATGTTGAGGATATAATCTATCAAAGTTAACCCCCATGACCATTAATGATGAAGGACTAGGCACTAATGATGTAACCTAGGTTAATGGAGCATTAATAATTTCAGCAAACTCAAGGTTGTTTGTTTACTCCAACAGGAGGTCACTCAAGAGTAAAGCAACATTGAAAATAGCTAAGAGATTCTTAGCGTCTCTTAAAATCAACAGTTTTAGTTGGCTTATTTTGGGGATAAATAATTTGAATTTAATGTTCATTTAGTGGTCTCAACAATTAACAAAACAATAATTATAGCAAGCTCATACATTGTTGAACCTGTATCAGCATTTTACTAGGTGATTATTTATTTCCTAGGAAGGTCTTTATAGCAGGTTAGATGGTTGAGCTTTTATCAACATTTTACTAGGTGATTGTCTATTTCTTAAGAGAGTCTTTATAGCAAGTTAATATGCCTTAAACCTAGCTCAAGGGGATGTCTTGAGTGTAAATAGGATCAGGTCAAAGGAATTTTCATTTAGTTGTTTTCTAGTATTTGCTTCAAATCTCTCTCTTGTCCTTAACCGGTGGCGAGTGAGTCGGCCTTTATCACTTTGGTGAGTCATATCCATCATGTGACAGACCGCGTTTTTTAGTGTAAGGAAATCAGTAAGCATCCGTGAACCCTCTCAACTCAAGCTTCATATCATAAAGTGTCGTGTGATGTGATTCCCCATGGAGGCTTGTCATATCCTGCTTAGAGGACCTTGGCAGTTTGATTAGAGTACTATTCACGACGAATCGGCTAACACCTACACATTCCTACAACAAGAGAAACAAATCATCCTCAAACCCTTGGTCGAACACCCTCCCAAGCTTGAATCATAGGTCAACAAGTAGAATAAGTTCATTTCTATTCGAGGTATGGAAAAATCATGTTAGTAGTCAAGTATAGCCTACATGCTTCTTCAATTATCATTTCGTGAAGATCAATCTGAGTTATCCTTAGAAGTCCAAACATTGCTAAATGAATTTGGAGATGTGATTTGTGAATAGGTACCCAACAATCTGCCTCCAATTTATAAAATATCACCCAGGAACAAACACTACATGGTTATCCTGTAAACTAAAGGAAATGAACTTGATTTAATGGTCAAACTGGCTTGTTAATGAGCATAGTAATACCTTGGTATTGGTTTGGATGACCATTTATGAAATCTTCTTGTGTTGGATCTGTCACTGCTTGACTTGTCCTAGAATTAGATTGTCTTACTGGTTATGGGGTTCAACTTGGATGGATTCTATCCTCAACATTACATATCTTGTTCTTGAGATGTGAGCTGATTAAAGCTTGATTTCGAGGAATTTTTTCTGTTTTCTGGTTTTTAAGCTTTGATGCCCGCATCATTCTCCCAATGTTGGTAAGGATTTTGATGAAGGAACACATACACATTTATAATGGATGGAAAGAAAATCACTTTGGCCTGGTTAGCACCATTGTTTCCCTCTCCAACATCAACTACCAAGCAATTGCATAACAAAGAAAGTTTGGTACTCACCGTAAGAGAGACTGAGCTAGCCATTGCACAAGCTAGCATGGTATACTTGGTTGTAGCTAAGGGAGTGGAAACCAACTTGCCAACGTAGGAGCATCCCCTACTTCCTAAGTTATTGAGGAAATTCACCAATGTATTTTCTGAGGAGCTTCTCGATAGTTTGCCTCCAATTGTGGTATTGAGTATCACATTGATCTACTACCTAGCGTGGCTCTTCCAAACAAGCTGGCCTATCGCTGCAACCCCAATGACGCTAATGAGTTGTAACACCAAATCAAAGAGGACACTTAAAATATTCTAGTATGATAATAAGAGAGAATATAACTTAAACATGTTTCAAGAATATTGTCAAAATGATGGTATTGTTCATGAAGTAACTGCTCCTTACCACAATCAAATGAGATAGCAGAACAAACAAATAGAATCCTATTAGACATGGTTAATGCTTTGAAGTAGAGTTTATGATTATCTATTTACATGTGCGTGAAGGTTTAAATAAGTCTTGCTATATTCTGAATAAAGTACCCCACTAAATTAAAGAAAGTAGTCTTTTTGAGGTCCAAGGACGAGCCTCAAATATCTTTTGAAACTCAAGTTAAAAAGAAGATGACTCGGTCGAGGTGTTGACTTCATCGACTTGACCACAGAAATTGAGATGTCCTTGTGATTATGAACCCTTGCGGGCATATCCATCTCGATCTTAGTGTCTCCTCTTATATCACTTAGTGTTCAGAAGTAGGAAATACGAAGAATAGTTCATGCTGAATATTATAATTCTACATGGCGGGACGTGAAAGCAATAAGGTAAGATATGAGTTGAGTCATATAAAGGAAAGTAGATGTCGAGATTTGCTTTCCTAAATTTGATGATTGTCGGAAGTTTATAAATTTGTTATTTGAATCAAGTTGGTAAACACAATTTCTTCTTTGCTTATTGAATCCGTTTGGATATGGGTCTAATCCATTGGCGTCATATCCCTATCAAGTGGACATGGGGATTATATACTTTTTTTAATATTTTATGTACATATGTAAAATCCCAACTGGAAAATAGAGATAACCTGACAGCCTGGTGTTTATCGCTTCAAGTCTTTAAAACAGAACATTGAGGCCGCACAGTTGTAGATCAAGCATTGACCGCAGTTCCCTCCTCAAATTAGAAATTCATTGAATTCAAGTCCTTAGCATTTAGGAAACTACAGGTTACGAAAAAAAAGAAGGTTGACGTGGAGTTAATTAGTCCAAGTCATTGATCCGATGAACTCGGCCACAGAAATCAAGATCAAATTGTTCCTTGTGAATATGAACTACTACTGCTGCTTTTTGCTACTGTAAATTCTGCTCTAAGAATTTCAAAACCAATATAATTTGCGGGCATGTCCATCTTGATCTCATTGCTTCCTCCTGTTGCTTTAGAGTGCTGAGAATTAAGAAATACGAAGAGTTGTTCATGCAGAATTATTATATATGGTGGAAAGTTGCTGCAATAAGATTATGAGTCCAGCCATAAAAAGGAAACTACACGTCTAACTTTTGTTTGGACTTATTTCCTAAATTTGATGATCATCCGAAGTTTATAAATTGTTTTCTTAATCAAGTTGGTAGCGCAACATTTACACGGGATCCAAATACAGTTTATGCTAAGATTCTTCTTTGCTCACTGGATTCGACCAATTGGATCTGTTTGGATATGGGTCCAACACATTGGCATCATATCTCCATATGTGGTCACCTGATGCACCTGAAAATGCCAGCTGTTCGTAGAGATCACCTCCTGGTGTTTATTGTCGCACGATCAGGTTACGGAAAATTCTTTGGGTTTAAGTCAGCATTTAGGAAACTATAGGTTAGGTAAAAAAAAAAAAAAGTTTACGCGGAATTAATTAGGACTCAAAGAAAAGGTTTTCTTATACAAAAATGAAAAGTTGAAGTCAAAAGTAAGACATGAATTAAACATGTCTATGGACCTGATCTCTTAGCATGATCCAAGCACTCCGCAACGTCAAACAATGTCAATGAAGTATGCTGAGATGAATATTACTGAACACCTTGTTTTAATGAAGTTTCATCCCTTTCTTGATCGTCAGTTTTTCCAAAATTCTCATCTGTATTGTTTGACAATACGCTATTTCCTTAGCTAATTGGAAATGAGTTCGCTCATTTTATATATATATAGAGAGAGAGAGAGAAAGAGAGATTGATTAATTGATTGATCAGGATAATGAACTGTGAAAATATTGAATTTCATACATTGAAAACAAAAACCAAAGGAGATCATTCCTCTACAAGTCTTAGATGGCTCAATCGTGCTCAGAGAACAACCTGAAAGTCATACGGGCAGATGGGACATGAATGTCGCTGCTCCAGCCACTTCTCTAAGCAAATGGTATGGAACGTATGGGCATAAAGCATCTCAGTTTACTCAACCCCAACCTTCAACTCATCCAAGCATACCATAAAATCCTCGCCTGGGCCCCTCCCTCCATCCTCAATCTTCACCTTCTTCAACTGGTCGACCGGAGATATCGACGCTAGGGCCGGCATTACTTCCGGCTCGGGGAATTGCTGCATCAACCTTGCCATCTCTTCTTCCTCGAAGTTAGCAAGACTCATATTTCTAGAAGGAGGTGCAATCTGGATTGGGCCAATCCTTGTTGCTATTGCCACGATGACTGAAACGCTCTGAAACATCAACATGGCGGATGCGCGAACGCTGTCATGGATTTCTTTGGCAATGCGATGGATTAGTTGCTCCCTTACTTATGAATCCACGTTGAGGTCATTATGTAATGGACGATGTGGGTCCGGATCCAATTGGATTCAGACCCACCCGAATCAGTGTTTTACAGCAACGCCTACTCACACACCGATGGGCAAGTTGAACGTACTATTCAAACTCTAGAGGATATGCTTCGAGCATGTGTGTTGGATGGTAAGGACCAATGGAACAACCTGTTGCACTTGATTGAGTTTGTATATAACAATAGTTACCAAGCGAGCATTGGGATGTCGCCCTATGAAATGTTTTATAGGAAAAAATACAGGACTCCACTATATTGAGATGTCCCTGGACTACGACCTGCAAAAGGTCTAGAGATGCTTCAATAATCGTCAGATAAGATAAACTTTGTTTGTCAACGCATTAAAACAGCTCTAGACCGACAGAAGAGTCATGCAGATAAGAGACGTCGTGATCTAGAGTTTATGATTGGCGATTATGTATTATTAAAAGTCTCTTCAACTCAAGAAGTGACTCGATTCGGATAGAAGGATAAGTTGAGTCCTAGGTATATTGGACATTCTCAAATCGTGAAACAAGTTGGAGATGTTGCCTACCAATTGAAATTGTCATCATCATTTATTGTATTGGATAATGTATTTCACGTATCCATGTTGCAGAATGTTCTTGATCTTCGCATGTCATTGAGGTCGAGCCGCTACACATGCATGAAGATTTGTCTTATAAAGAGGTGCCCATAGTCATCTTAGATAGAAAAGAACAAATCTTGTGTCGTCGAGTTTTGAGGACAGTGAAAGTACACTAGAGTCATCATTTACCGAGTGAAGTCACTTAAGAGCTCGATGATAAGATACGAAAGAAGTATCCACATCTCTTCAGGTAATTTCTAAATTCTAATAACAGAATTTTTTTAAGGGGGGTAGAATGTAATGGACGATGCGGGTCCTGATCAAGTTGGATCCAGACTCACCTGAATCAGTGTTTTATAGCAACGCTCGATTTGAGTGTTGCATAAATGCAACGCCTAGGCATTGCTGTCCTTGGCTGGCCAAGGCAGGTAATGGCTATTAAGGTCGGTTACCAGCCAGGCCAAGCTATATAAGAGGGGAGGGGCGGCCGACTGTGGAGAAGTCGTACGAGTAGGAAAAGAGGAACAGTCGCCAGAACCCGATAAAAAAATCCTCATTTTTGTTTTTGTTAAATTTATCATTTTTAGTTGTTAAACCTGAGTTAGATCATAGGACTTTTGTTTAATTCATGTTAAACCTTCGAAAATAAGCCTTAATACGCGAAAATCGGTTCAAAACAAGTGTAGATTCGTGAAATTTTTTTCAAATCCGAGTTACTATTTTTCATGGGTTTTCCGACCAAAAGGTCGTTGGTGACCAATCATGGGTTGGATTGGAAGAGGAGGGGTAGGCGATCGGTTAGGAACCATCGTCGGCCTTAATCGTCTTCGAAAACTGGGGAAATCGTCGCCGAAAAACTATGAGAACCGAGTGATTTTACTTATTTTAAATAGATTTAAATGTGTATGATTGATGTTTATAAAATTATGTTTGCAATTATAGGTTATTTGATATGCTTTTCAAATAGAATGTGTTTATGGTATTGATTGATAAAGAGCATGTTTTGATATGCATGTGTTGTATGAACATAATATTTAAATGTTATGGATATGGATTTGGATATTCGTAGATTTGGATATGATTTGTAAATGTGATGAACTGTAAATGGTTTTAGAAATGTAATGATGTATGAATATACGAGTCGTGCTTGTGTGAGTTGTGTGGGGTCTCTAGAGACTTGCAGGTCCCTCGGGCGATCCGATTGGGGGCGAATATAGGGTGTGTTCTTAGGCACTCTGTCGTGAGAGTCGGCATGGTTATCGTCATGGATGGGGTTATCGAGGTCACGTTAGCGAGGGCCGGACGACTCCCGTGGCCTTTGGGGCAGACATAGTATGTGCTGTAATTATCGTAATTAATGATGTGTATATGCATGTGTGTGCGTATGAATTTGAGATAATGATTTAAAGGTGAAACTGTGCTTTGTTATGAAATGATTGTGAAATTATGTATGCTTTTAGTATGATTTCTGTTTAAAGATGTTTAACCTCCCTACTGAGCTATGTGTAGCTATGTGTAGGAGGTCACTCCATTATTTTACAACTCATCCTGAAGCTAGCACTTCGAAAGCACACGGAGCAAAGTAAGAGTTGGATAGAGCTGTATTTTTATTTTAAATGGTATGATAAGTGTTAAACGATTTATAAAATCTTGTTATTTGGAGTTATTGTTAGGTGAGTCTCTCACCATTTTGACCATGTTGTTTAGAACTTCGATATTATTATTTATTTTAGTTACATATTTTGTTGAGTTTGAATTAAATTAATATTGTATTTGGTTACTGCTTATCATCACGCCAGTGCGAGAAGCGGCCACGTGACATTGGCTTGGGCCGGGTCATGATCGCAACTCGAGTGAGTGTGACACATTAAACATCCGAGAAACTAACAAGATGACGTTGGTTCTTCGTTCGAGTAAGGTGAGACCCAAGTTAGTTCAGCGTACGATGATTGGGCAGAGTCGCCGACGCGATCGATTCGGCAACATAAAAGTCGAGATGAACGCTTCCTTGTGTATATGATTCAGTCAAAATGAAATCCATTCATGTCAACTTGTTGCTGATAGTTTTGGATATTAATCAAGAGGTCGCTAACATATTCTTTCTTTAGCTCGTAGCGTCTGAAGCACACGGTGGTACAATTGAAAGAGAACCCGTTTCGTGCTTAGAAAAGTATCTCATTTTTCCATCAATTTTTTTGTGTTCCTTCTATAACTGTCAAAGATCCAATTCATATTCATTTATTAATATACAAATTAGAATCCAAGCATATAATGGTAAAATTAGAAGATAACAGTTCAACATCAAGAAAAGTTAAACTATTTATAAGCTATCAAATCCTACCATGTCCCCCAATCTCCTTAGTGTCAGTTAACCAGGCTATATAATAATATTAAATAAAATATGAGCACCAATAGATATGCTTTGTAAGTGGATGTGATTTCTCCACTACCACACACTAAAGACATGCATTTTTGAATTATACATAATATAACATAAAAATCCTTATCACAAATCAAATCAGTATACGAACATGTTTGTATAATCAATTGTACACTAAAAATACAGATTTAGTTTTAATATCTAGAGCACTACCGTGTCCAACCACCAGCCATGTCATAAGAGTTCCTCTTGTCTGGTCGGATCGCCGTCGATGGTATCCACAGAAAGTCGGGTCCAAGATCTTGACAACTATCTCACTCACTTGTCTGGTCTAACCCCTCAGGTGTATAGGGCAAAAATATTTGGATAGAACACCAGTGGGGTCATACTTTCACATAATTAAGTTCAGAAATTAACAAGTAGGGCCATGCATTTTGTCAAATAAACCATGGGGTATCATCAAATAAACATGTTTTTTACATACACGAAATGGCACAACATATCTGTTCTAATTATGATCAATTATTTATAAACCACACTTGGTAGTATTTATCATCAAACTTTGAACAACATTTTGGACCAAAATGGCGTTCACCAGGATTTAACTTTTGTACCAAAATTCCTTGAAATTTATTTTCATCTCCAAATTGACGCACTTTCCATAAAGAATCATTTTTTTAATTTTTCGTCATCATAAAAGACTTTCAATTAAATTGTATTTAAAAATTTTCTTGCATGGAAAATTCTTTCGAAACTTTTAAATGATGAAAACCTCTCCGAAATAAGAAAAATTGATAAATCAACCCCTTAAAATTCCTGATGTAATCCAAAATAGTTTTTCTTGACTTCTCAATTTTTTTTTAAATTTAAATTCCAAATATTTTTATTGTAATAAATGTTTTCCATGTGCTTACAAAGTCTTATTGTCATACTGAAAATTTTCAATCAAAAGGAAATCCATTCGTGTCAATTTGCTGCCTATGGTTTTGAATTGAGCGGTGAGACTGAATTTCGACCAATACATGTGGTTACCTATGGATAGTAATCAAGAGGTCGTCAACAAATTCTTTCTTTGGCTCGTGGCGTTTGTAGTTGAGGTAAGGATAACGTTGCCTAATCCAATCAAACTTGGGGTGCAATTTGAACATCCCGCTTAGTGTTACTGCATTCAGACTGGCATCCTTGCAGTGCACGTGGAGACGGTCTAGCACCGAGGAGGTTTCATTGGATTCAACTTATGTATTTTGTGTTTCTTATTTGGGTTGCGAGTGACATGGGGGTCTCGCACGGATGGACATGAGTTGAGTCCCTGTTTAAGATGAGTTGGATCGTGTTGGATCCATTAGAGTGTCTTGGATCGAAGCTATTAGTGTAGGAGTCCACTATGAGGTTGGACTTGATCTGCTCCCAACTAGGTATGGTCAACCTCCACGTGCTAGTAGTTATCAGTATGAGAGAAATATACATGTGTGTGAGAGCTAAGAGCAGCAAAAACATAAAGCACAATTTCAGGAAAAGAACTCCCCAATTAATTTTGTGCATAATTGACAAAATGAGATGATGAACATCAAATGAGGACACTTTATCAAGTATCAATTGCATGAATGATAATGTGCGACTATCTAGGCTCGACTCTAAATAGCAATAAACAATGATGATGGTATGCCAAGCACATTCTAACTGATTACTCGATGGGCCAAAAGATGCCTTTAGGAAATAAGCAATTTTTTATGGGTATCTAGTGCGAATAGTAGAATTATGAATGGCTAATGAAAAGATGGACATTGACCATAACAATCATAGTAATGCTAGATGGGACAAAAGCCATATATATATATCTATATTGTTGGATTAAAATGTTAAAGCAACATTGCTACTTGACTAGTAGTGTGTAGCAATCTATCAAATGATTTAAAACGGAGTGAAGGGCCCTAACACGATCGGATCAAAGACTTAAGACGAGGACCAATAATGCTGGATCAACCACCTTCCTACGACTTGAACACTATATCTCAATCACTTTACTTCAACCGAGAGGGCACATAGAGAAGAAAACAGGGAGAAAGATAACTATTAACTTTTAATCTTGCTAAATGGCTCTCTTGGATTGTTTGGATTGATTACAATGATGTAGGATCCTTGTTTATATAGAGGACCACCATAATATATTCTAAAGAAAATAAGAATGCTAAATTTGCATGAAGCTTTTTGTTAAAGGAACCCAGAATTTTGCAAGAAAATATAGTTTTGAGAGTTTAAGTTTATTCCCTTTATAGTCCCACAAGAATCTTGCCCCTTAGTTAATTAGCCATGCTTTTTCCGTATATGAATATGAATCATAGAAGTCCAACCTTCTTACACAATTTTGTTCTTTCCTTCCATTTTTTCTTTTTTTTTTTTGTTAATATTTTTGCAGGATCTTTGATTTTCCAGCTTGGTACCTTTCTCGTCCGTTCACACTTCCCTTTTTTTCATCTTAACATACAACAACCTGTCTTATATCAGTTGTCTTGCTGTCTCAGTTTTGTATGGTCTTAGATGATCAGACCTTTGCCCATCGAAACAGTTTCACCAAAATAGAAAGCATTGGGTATTGTCATTTTCTATTTGATTCAGACCTTCCATTCACATAGCATATACAGTCCTGTACGAGAAGTTGCCCTTCCATTCTCATGATATCTTGCCTTATAAGTTAGTCATCCATTTCCATTTCTATGATGTTGAGCCTTGTGTATAAGTCATGCATACATTACATATATCCTTTAGTAATTTTATATATTACGCACATGAATATTATATAAAACCACATGGCCTCTCATACCTATGCATATTTTATGTCAACATGTATATTCTCTTTTTAAAGGTGAGTACAAATATTTTATGATAATACATATTATACACATACCTATATGACATCTATATACCATATTTTACCTATATATATACAGTTTTTTGTTTATGAGCAATATGTACATGTATATAGGTTAGTTTTTCAATTACTAATGACTTTTCATAATGGCTGAAAACAATTTGGATTTTCTTGCCCGAAATTTTCTCCAAGGATATACCCTTCTATATTTGCAAATAAGGCAAGTGGATTCTACAACTTTTTCTTTTTTTTTCTTGATATTTTCCTCGATCAACAACTTCATATCTGATTTGATTCATTGTAAAATAGATCTGGACCCTATTGATAAATATCCCATGATCCAAGTTTTTAGGATCATTTCATATGTTTTAAAATTGAATATTTGAAACCAACTTTTGTGAATCAAAAATAGATATTTTTTATGAAGGAAAATTTTGGTTGTTTACAACCACAGTAAGACCTGTGTACCAGTTTCATAACCTATAAAAGAATCAATTAGGCCTAGGATTAGGGTTGAATCATTAGAGCTTTCAAAAAGGAGAGAAAGAAGAGGGGTGTGAGTAAGGGGAGTCTGAGACTTCGTTGCCATCTTCATTGATTCCCTTAGAAGGTTGACCCGGGTGGCAGAAGTACCCATTTGTATTTTCCCATGAAACTTTGCAGGGAGCTGCTCAACTCTTTCACAAAAAAACATTGGATCAAATCAGACTTTTTTTCTCTAGGAAATCACGATTTTACTATACCTTGTCAGGCCATACTGGGAGCACTAGATTCGGCCGAACTTCACTGATGTGACTCATGTGATTTCAGGTGGAAACCACCATCTTGAGCCAACCCTCTAGTAGGGAGGACCACCTTATACTCGTGAATATATTTTCCAGCTTGTGGCTCTCACAGTTTGTCACATTTGGTTCACGTTGCTGCATGTGGGGCCAATATTTGGTGATGTGGGACCCACGTTTGGTGGAGAGGGCCACTTTAGCATGTGGGATCCTCGTTTGGTTGTTGAGACCTCATTTGATTCAGCAAGGTCCGCTTCAAGAGATTTTAGGGATCCCATTTGATTCTAGTAACATGCTTTTGAGGTTTATTTAAGATTTTTCATTCCATGACAATTTATTGTTTATTTTGTCGAGGGACAATTATTAAACATTTTATTCAGCTATTGTAATGTATATTCAATTCATAGGTTTAATAGCAGAGGTACCTAAAGGAGGTCGAGCCTAGCAATGGTACAAACTCATTCTCAGGCGACCGGGTCACCTGACTCACTCCTTGAGCAAGTAGAATCTGATCCCTCAGTCATACAGGATAATGTGGCTTCATTAGAAGTCCACCTATACCAACTCCAAGCTAAACTAGGTCGAGCTTGAACTGATTGAGCCAGTTTGACTTCCTCAGGCAACACTCCACCTGTTCTTCTCATTGTTGAGGCGTTATAGGCTTTATTGAGGACGAGAGGCCATGCCTATAGCTTCTCCTGTTGTTGCACCCTCCAGGTCCTTAAATGCCTGAACCCAACAAGTTTCATGATGTTTAGAAAAGTAAGCAAGTGAATAATTTTTTATATAATGTTGATACTTATTTTGAGACTACACAAATGCCGGAGGAGGACTGGTTCCTATCATTCTATTCTTAGAGGAAGATGCTAAACTATGGTGACGGATCAAGCAACATGTGTTGGGGCCAGATGGACAATCATGCAAGCAGGCTGAGGTGTTGCTGCCCGTGATCGAGGTAAGACTGATTCACGTGGCCAGGGTTGCTTTGAGTGTAGAGGACCATACTATACCTACCCGAACGGTGGTTCAGTCGGAGTGCAGTCACCCTAGGCAAGCATAGTGGAGTTCAGCCCTTCGAGAGTCATTGGAGGTGCTGGCCAGCAACAAAGACAGCCATTGAAATATCGAGAGGTGTAGTCAATAGCTAGGTGAGGGTAGATCACATACAGAAGGAGCACAAACGTTCAAGGAGGGAGCTATTGATGCAAATGGTAAAATGAAGTACTCATCACAATGGACACCTAGATATAGTGTTGGGTGTCAGGTTCTTGTATGAGCTTGGTAGACCCTAAACAAAGCTACAGAAAGATGTGCCAAGGGCTCAACCCTTGCATGCATCCTGCATGGTGTGCATGCATGAACTAGCCGAAAAGGCTTTGTAACATGTCGTGCCATCTGGTGCTCCTACACTAGACCTCATTTATACCTCCTGACGACCTTTCCCCTGCGCGTCAAACACTACTTGCACCCCAATACCTTGCTATACTTGTACCCCAGCCACCACCTCCTTCAATTGAGCCACTTGTTGCCACTGCTACCTCCATTATTTTCTTATCAACTATTTAAGTGGAGCATAGCCTTACGAATGAGTTGTAGACCCACACCACCTGCTAATGCCTCAATTAGGTAAATTAGGCCAGGGATTTCCTAGATGAGTTCAAACTAATGAGTGAGGCATTCAAAAATCCTTTTGACCATCATTAGGTTGGTGGGGGAGGAGGATGCACCAACTCCATTCAACAAATCTGAAAAACACAAGAAGCATTGTCACTCTATAAGAGAGATATGAACTTAAACTTTTTTAATATATAATGAGACATGAAATCATCATGACTCAGTGGATTAAAGTCGGTATTATTATTAAACTTTAGATGGAGTAGTTTATGAAGGCAAATTGATAGTACCCCATTTTATAAACAGAGTCTTAATAGAACTCCATTTAAAAAGATTTTTGTTGTTTGAGGTCAGTAAGATAAAAGAGAGTATTAAACCAAGAAAAATATAAATATATCTATCATTGAAGGAACCACCATAGATTAATATTAGTGTGGGGTGATTTCTCATTTTCAAGCTGGAAGATGAAGGTGTATACTCCTCGGAAGAGATACTCAAAAAAGAAACAAAAATCAAAAGGGTACTCAGAAAGTAGAGTCTCAATAATAACGCGATATTCTTTTGCAATCACTACATCGTTGGGATAGACTATGAACTTGCACAACCAAAATAGAATAAAGTTGGCATGCTCATCTAAGTCACCTCTCCCGAGTGACGTGAATTGGCCTCCAAGAATCCTCTAGAATGTAGATTATTAGAAAGAAAAAAGAAACAAAAAGAGGGAGAACCAAAGGAATAGAGTTCGTAACCATCACAAGGAAGATCATTGATGGCATGAATATCAAGAAGGATACGACCAATCATACCCGATTTAAAGATAAAATAGTTGATCATATTAGATCAGAAGCCTAAAATGTTGAAGAAGAGGTTAAGGTCGGTAGGAAAGACAACTTGGGATAGTTAGATGAGGTCAAAATTCTTCATTTACCCCAGTCATATGCGTGTTGGTTGTTCACTTGATCTAGCCATTAGATATATTCCTTGGAAAGCTTTCATTAAGTATGAATGTCCTTTGAGAAACGATCATACTGGTACCAACTAGCATAAAGTGGTAGGATTTTTTAATGATTATCTCATCAACAACCCTGAGGCCTTCTTATATAGATACAAAGGGGTTGAGAAAAAAGTAGTCTAAATCAATAAGTGGGGCCATATGATAACCTAAAGTTGGGATTTTGGAAGGAGTTATATTTCTAAAAGTTATTAGGGTTGAGATGATTAGGAAAAGAAGAGACTTGAGTTAATTTCTGACAAGAGCCTAGAGTGTTGCTAATAGGTAGCAGTGTCTTGCAAAAGGCTTGAGGAAGAAAGTAAAATCTGGTCATGTTTTGTAGACTGAATATACTACATCTTGGTGATGTCAATTCACATAATTTTATATGATTATTCAATTTGATATCCAAAGCAGCAGTTGGATTTACTAGACGGCTGTGAGATTTGTCATACAAGGTTAAATAACATTTAATCCAACCTACGTGAATTTTTGAAACAAACAAAAAGTAAAGGACAAAATGTAAAGGAACACAAAATGATAAGTATGTGCATATAAATATGATTAGACATTTAATATCAATCATTAATGTTAAGTTATAATGATATCAAGTACACCATTATAACACCCGTCGACCTACCAAGTCTATCTCAACATCTTTTGAAGAATCTCTTTTAAATTATCCTAATATTCCTTGAGATTGCTATGTTCAGGAATATCGAGTAGAGCATCTTTCTTAAGGGCTTCACGATCAACCCACAACGTATGTAACTCTTGTGATTCTTCATTAAGTTTTCAAGAAGTTGTCACATCCATTTTGTGAAGAACAAATCTTGAGACTTCAAGGAGTTGAGATCCAATTGTACCCGAGAAACTTCGATGAACAATTTGTAGAGATATTGGTAAAGGATCTCGAGTTGTTCCTCAAGAGATAACATTTTAGCCTAGAGGGACGACTTCTTACTCTCGAAACCCATAATGTGGAAAGCCATTTTCACTAATCAAGTAGAAGTACTGTGGTGAATTTTGCTAACATCATCAACTTGCCAAGAAAAGAAATAATTGTGCTTGTGATGATTGGTTATGGAAGCAAGCTGAGTATATGCAATTAATCGACTATTGTGGCAAATCTTAAGATGTTCACAAATTTTGACACCAATATGGGAAACTTCCTTTATTGGTTTCTCCAACTTTTAAGGAAGGTCTATTTTGGAGGGGGGGTGTATCATATGAAGACTACAACCCATTGTATTTAGAGTGGAGGCAGGAGAAAGAAGTTTTGTATGGAGCTATTGGATTATAAAAGATAGGATATCTTGCGGTACGATAGAAAATCCATCTAATGTAGAAGATGCGGTAGAATTTGCTACCTCCTACTCAAGGCATTGTAGAACCTAATCGATGCATGGTTCAGAGGAGGATAAATATCTCTCACCAACAACTTTATGTATAGAGCCTTGGATGTCATCAGTTAGATTCTCTATCAAGATAGGCTTAGAGGATATACTTTTTACTCTTATTTGTGTCTTGCTCCTTGTAGTTCTTATTGAAGAAGTGCATTCTTAGGCCTTTTTGTGGTAGAGGAGAAGAAGATGGCAAATCGAAAGGATTGGCGAAAGAGGATGAAGAATATACAAAAGGATACCGGCATTGAGACCTATAATTATTATTGATGGTGCATCCATACCTAATCTATGATCCTCAATCTATATTTGTCAATTGGAACCCTAATTATATCCTCAATCTATATTTTGCCAATGGATAAAATGGTCCCAACAAAACTATAAAGCGAGCTTGAAAAAATTGAAGTCTTGGTCAACCAAGGTCTCGGGATCAATGCTATCAATCGATCCCGAGGACATCAAAAATGGTGTGTGATATCATTTTAAAAAAGAATTAAAAGTGATTGTACCAGAAAATCCAAAAGAATAGGAAAGAATAGAGATGGTGGCCATCAAATTGTAAGGCTAAGTAAGACAACATGACGAGATCATGAATGCCCTAGTGCATCTAGAGATGGCATTTATGATCTCTAACCCTATCCACTCAATCAATATACAATTGATTGGTTGTGACCTAAGGAATAAAATTTAGGCAATGAAACATTATGAAATTGTCTTGGGTCAAGCCAAGATGAAAATCAGCAAGGCCTAAGGTCGATTAAGTGGAGGTAGGACAAAAAAATGAGTAGGAAGCCATAGGAGTAAGAAGGCAAAGAGGTCTCAAGGAGATGTGTAAATGTGCAAGAAAAAGAAGTAAGGAGGATCTCTATTCTTATAAACTCCAAACGTATTATGCAAGAAACAAAATCTCAAGAATTGTACCAAAGAAACAAATTTATCTAAACCTTTTTCACATGAAATTAATATGCCCTTGATGTTTGCGAACATGGAGTCATAGGAGCATGTGTTGACGGTGAAAAATATAGAAGGGTATGTGAGAAAGTTAGGAGTCTCATAAAGAAGGGGCACTTGGCATGGCTCTCGAGAGACCTCAAACAAGTAAGTTGGAGGCCTTCACTTTCATAAATCTTGAAGTATGGAGGGGTCGTGGGGTCAATTAGCATATTATAGCCAAGATGGCATTTAATACAGAAGTGCTCGAGAAAGGTTGGTATGCTCTCTACCATTTCAATAAAAATCTATAAATAGCGATTGTAGCAAAGATCAATGCATCAATACAATCAGAGTCCTTATTCCTTTATTTTCAGCACATCGAGTGCTCCATTCCTCTTCCTCTGTGTGACCCATTGCAACCGGAATACTCAAAAATGAATTCTTAGAGACTCATTTCACTCCCTAAAGCCTTGTCTATATCTCTTCCTTAAGCATGTGGGTTAGAGTTGTATGACATACTCCTTCACTATGCTATATTCCAACGGGCTTATGGATTGGCCACTTAAAAAAGGGGGAAAAAGAATATTCTTATGTGATAATGTAAATCAGCTGCAATGGCGATTAGATCGGTTCTATTTCAACCCAAATACGACCCGCCCGTCAACGTCCCTAAATTCATGGGACTGGGTCATACCTGACCCCCTTTGACATTCCCAGAAACTGGTCAATATTCAATCCACGTCAGCTTTTTGACATGGCAGATCCCTAGCCTCTCATCACCCTGGTCCGAAGCTGTCGGGGTTATGCGAAACCGAATACACCCAAAGAAGAACGTCCACCAAGCACCCTCGGAAGGGATAAAGCAGTCCAGTATCTACACGACACGTGTCGCATGGATGACGTGGTACTGCCCAATTTGTTTAGTATGTCCCTTTAAAGGTCTGAAGGGGCCATAGAAAAGGACGTTACTGAAGTGGCCCTGAAACAGCCGGCATTGTATCAAGGTAGCAAACGTTTCGCTCTTTTTATTTTTTTCTCATTGTTATCCTAAATATTGTTAATTAATGATCTTTTACTAACTCATTAAGTTCATTTATTTGTTTATTCATTGATATATTAATTATATATTTAACGTACAAATTCTACATGGGTTGTGAAGGTCATTCCTTCTTCTTCCTCGGCATTTCTCAATTGATCTGATTTATTGGAAACTGTAAACTCAGATTCAGGTTTTTTGCGTATGAATTAATTTATCAAGTTGGTAAAACTAATCAAGAACATTCTTCTTTATTTGACTGTTTTTGCTGTATTTGTTTGACGTGGAATTAAATTTTGGTTCTAATTCTTCCTCCTTTTTTTGGTTTATGGGGTTTCCTTGGGTCACTGGCAGGACCAGCATGGAGAAAATGTGTGGAGCTTTCACCTTGGTTGTTTTGTTATTCCATGTTGCTCTAGCTCAGATTTCTTCTCCGAAATGGCAGACATTAAGCGGTACAAATTGTGCAGTTTACGATATTGCTTCCTTTTTCTTTTTGCTTTTGATCTGATAAATTTCAATTGATCCTCAGCTTAAATCGTCCAAGAATGTATGCTTAAAATCATATTAGCAGGCTTTTAGGATAAAAGTTTTAGGCAATCGTCGAAATGCAATTAATAGAGTGACAACCATACAGAAGGAAACCAGCGTCTCTCTTTAGATGCCTAGATCAACGTGTGATATTCTGAATCCTTGTAACAATGGAATTCTAATTCCTCCGGCCGATCAGGATGTATGTATTCATGCATCTGCGTGTCTATACAGATATTGATCTTCTTGGTGGGGATTCCCCCATCCCGGAAAGGTAGTTCAAAAATTGGAACTTATTTCTGGAGATTGTTTTGAAATGGCGAATGTGTAGCCATGGTTTCTTACTTCAACAGGGTGCAAATATATAAGTTTCAACAGTTTACATGCTTCTTCACACTCATTGTCAATACTAACTAGCATTCTCTAATTTGTATAGTTTTCTATTTGCAAACGAATTGACTTAAGATTTGTTCTATTGATTTGGTGTGTTTACATTAGATTAAGATTCAAAAAGTTTCCCGAATGCATATATGTGTGTATGTGTGTGTTGTCACTCTGCTTCCAATATAACTCAACATGCATGAATTGCTGAATGGGGTCTTTTTGACATCTTTATAGCTAACCAGCTGCCGTAATTGGCTGTTGCAGGTAGTGCACCAATAATCATTGCACGTGGCGGGTATTCGGGGCTCTTTCCAGAATCCAGCAACCTTGCATATGAAAGTGCTGTTTCCTTCAGCATGCCTGGTGTGACTGTTTTCTGTGATCTGCAACTCACAAAGGATAGCAATGGCATATGTCTTGGTGGTTTAAGGCTGGACAACGCAACAAATATTGCAACAATTTATCCGAATGGTGCTAATGGTTACACTGTCAATGGGCAGCCTCTCCATGGATGGTTTGCAATTGATTTTGCATCAAGGCAACTACTTACTAATATCACCTGTAAGTTGGATTTTTTAATGTGCATTCTTTTCACTTTGATCTCTTTCATCTTCAATGTTCTTTTTCTTCAGCGGAATTTTACTTCTTGAAGATTATAAAAGTTACCATTATGAAAGTTATTCTTTTCTGTAATTATGGTGTTAATTGGCAATAAAACCAAGCATCTTTCCCAGACTAGATGGGGTCAGATATTTGGGTTCTTAGGTGCCATTTTGATCCATTCTGTGTTATCTGCATGTATGATATTAAATGCAGGACCACGGTTTACTGCCAGTACATTTTAGGCCTAACACTGCCACATTTATAGTTTATTATGGAGATAAAGCACATTGAATAAGAAACGTTTCTATGGAATAGATCCACAAGCTTTTTACAAGGGAATTCTCTTGATACTTGTAAAGCAAAATTTTCAAAATATATATATGAAGTCGGTATTATTTAGGACTGAGCAACATAGTTTTTTCTTTTTTATCTCAACCGTCCATCACTTTGATTGGATGTTAAGATTTGTAAGAATAGGCAAGCATATTCCAGCCTCTCTCTTTCTCACTCACTCATACACACACACACATATATTCAGCGAGGCAATGAAAAGAAACCTATTAATTTGCATTCTTATTTGATTCATGAAGCATTGTCCATTTAAATAGCTAATGGATCCTTTCTTTATTTTTTTGAAGCTAACTATTCTGCTTCGTTTCTGATTTTTTAGTGGCCCAAAGTATTTATTCACGTCCAAGCGTCTTCGACAATACATTTCCAATCTCAACCCTGCAGGATGTTGGAGGACTAAGAGCACCTCATGTGTGGGTGAATGTGCAGGTATGTTCACATATACCATACTTGCATGATTATCTCGAATTTCATGTCAAAATTTACTAGTTTTGTGTTACTACGTTGGAAATGAAATCTAATTATCTTCTTCTTATCACAGTATGACTCATTCTTCAAGCAAAACAAGCTAAGTGCAGCATCATATATACAGACCGCAACAAGAAGCATGACCATTGATTATATATCTTCACCAGAGGTTGCCTTTCTCCAAAGTATGAATGGAAAAGTATCAGCAAACACAAAGCTTGTCTTTAGGTTTCTAGAATCAGATGCCATCGAGCCAACGACAAACAGCACATATGGTTCAATGGTGTCCAAGCTCTCATTTATTAAAACATTTGCTTCTGGGGTCCTTGTTCCAAAGGATTATATATGGCCGGTCGATAAAAATGGGTATCTGCAGCCTGCAACTACTCTTGTGAACGATGCCCACAAACTAGGGTTACAAGTGTATGCAGCTACTTTTGCAAATGACATCCCTGCTAGCTACAATTACAGTTACGATCCTATAACAGAGTATTTACAGTTCATAGATAATTCTGAGTTCTCTGTTGATGGGCTGCTGACTGACTTCCCTTCAACCGCATCTGAGGCAATTGGTGAGGATTGCCAGCTTTCTCTTGAATATCTCTAATAAGATGTTTAATGCTGCATGATTTGATTATATTACTCAACTTGAAATTTAAGAAATGTTTAACCACTTGTCTGATCTAATAAGCTAGATAAATGCTTAGTCTATTCCTGCCTATACAGTAAAAATTTGGAAGATGAAGTACTTAAGTTCAAAGATCTACAAGTATATATGATTCATTGGTTGGTTTTATTCTTCACCTTCTATTTACCAAGTCTTGAGATATTTAAATTAATACCCAAAAGCTCTTAGCGCATTTTTTGGTGTCCCAGATCTATATGATCTTTTTCCTTGTTCAGTTTAACAGTGTAATTCACTATATTGATTCATTTGGTTTGCTCCAAGCTTTCTACAGCTCTCAATCAATGTTTGCATGGCCTTCAATTCTTCAAAGAAAAACATGATTGACATAGAATCAGCAAATAAGGAAAGGTGCTTTAGTTTGTATTTGTGAATTGTGGTTATATATATATATATATATATATATATATATATATATATATATATATATATATATATATATATATATATATATATATATATATCATAATTTTTGTAATCCATGTTGTAGAAATCCGACGAAGTTTTACGCTAGCTGTCGGAAGCCTAACACAACCCTCCTCCTTTATCCGGGCTTGGGACCGGCAATGCAAGGGTGATCCCTTACATGGGCGGAGTTGTTGTTGTTGTTGTTGTATATATATATATATCAAACATCTTGTCAGAAATTCAATATAATTCATGGATATCCAATGCAAAACTTTGTCAATCTACCTTTTTTGATCATTTTATGCTGCCAATGGAACTGATTTTTTTTTACGTTCGTAGGTTGCATGGTTGCCAACACCACATCACCAAGCAAGGGTGAGTTGCACTTTATACATCATGGGCATCTTTTTGTGTCTCGATGTATGGCATGTAACGCTTGTTTGCAAGCTTGCATGTTAATAATCTGCAATGTACTGTTAATTAACTAGTCTTTTTTCATCATAAAAAGAAAATCCTATCTCTAATGAAAAGTGCAATAGATGCAATTAACTGTATGAAATGATTTCAGCAAACCCTCTAATCATCACACACAATGGCGCAAGTGGAGTTTTTGCTGGCTCTACGGATCTTGCCTATCAAAGAGCTGTAGACGACGGTGCCAACATCATCGATTGCTCTGTTCAGATGACAAAGGACTATGTTCCCGTTTGCTTGAGTAGCGTGAACCTTATGACTGGTACAACAGCTATGAAGTCATTCATGTCTCTCAGTAGCAAAGTTCCGGAGATCCAAGATGATAATGGAATTTTCTCCTTCGATCTCACATGGGATGAGATTAAAAGTCTTTCGCGTACGTATTTCTGTATCTCCACTTCTAACTCTAACAGTGATAGATAGTGTATAAACTTACTACAGATTCTTGTCAAATAGCTTTTTCTACTCACAAGAGGCATTGCTCATGGTTGCAGCTGAGATTACCAGCCCATTTTCAACACAAATGGGCCTACAAAGAAACCCTGCATATAAGAATCAAGGGAAATTCATGTCACTGGCTGATTTCCTAGCTTTCGCGAAAGAGAAGCCAGTTTCAGGCGTCTTGATTAACATTCAGGTGAATCGCTTCTAGCAAAGTTTTCCTTATTCTCACAGAGTTTGATTTTTGATACTGCAATTCATGAAAACTAAGGGTTGAATTCGGAAAACACATTCCTTTTCCATATTTAATAGCGCTAAAGTCAACCAGCTTCACTTCACTCATCCGCACAGACTCTGGTGTAATTTTTCAAGCTGGAACTCCATGAAGTTCAAAGCTAGCCCTGCATGTGTTATTGTTGCAGAAAATTGCGTGGATAAGTGGCCTACTATATCAAAGAAGCTAGTCTTTTATTGAGTCTTCACAGCTCGCAAGCCCGGGATTTAACGCCAAGATTCTGGCATGAGTTGCTACCCTTTTGCATGATCAGTTCCGTTGATTTGGTCTATTGATCCCCTGTTGTAACAAATCCATACTTCTCAAAGTTGGCAATTCATAGATACAATTTATGCGGTCACTGTCATGCTTGTATATGCATCTGAGGAGCATAGCATATAATGTGGTCCCCATGACTTGTTTATGGATTCATATGCAGCATGCCTTCTATCTAGCAAGCAAGGGATTTAGCATTACAGATGCAGTTGTCAACGCCTTGAAGAACGCAAGCTATGACAAACAAACTACACAAAAAGTATTCATACAGTCGGATGACAGCTCGGTTCTCTCCAAATTCAAAGGAACAAGTTACACCAAAGTGTACGCAATCGACGAAGTAATTAGCGGTGCAAGTGCCACAAGCGTAGGCAGCATCAAGCAGTTCGCAGATGCAGTTACTGTTACTAGATCTTCCACAATGGCAAGCTCAAACTTCTTTGTCACGCGATTCACCGACGTTGTGGACAAAATGCATACAAGTAACATCTCTGTTTATGTGTCGGTGCTCAAAAACGAGTTCGTAAGCTTGGCCTTCGACTTCTATTCAGACCCAACAGTTGAAATAGCTACTTTTGTTCAAGGATTGAAGGTTGATGGCCTTGTTACTGAGTTTCCTGCAACTGCAAGCAAATACTTCAGTAAGTATGGTTGCGTTATGGTTCTCCACTCAGATGGCTGTAAAGGAAAGGAAACTATGTTGTCTCACATTTAACCATTGTGGCTTTTGAACTCATTGTGTTAAGCTTTTTACAGGGAGTGCATGTTACAAGCCTAACAAAGACACAGCATTCACCATATTATCTGTAGAGCCAGGTTCTCTTCTTAGTGCAGCAGACAGTCAGTCTTTGCCTCCTGCTGAAGCACCTGCTCCAGTTCTCAGTGTCTCCGATGTCATAGAGCCACCATTGCCGGCGGCATCAGTTGTACAGAATCAGTCTCTAGCACCTGCACCGGCAGAAGCGACTCACGGCTCATTCGCTGGAATCAGTTTAGTGCCATCTCTGGTCATGTCGAAACTTTGTTTTGCAGCTTTGGTTCTCTCCATATTTAACTAGATTGTGTTGTGAATTGTTTTCCTCTCCTTGTACCATAACAGTTATTTTAAAGAGTGGTTGTTGATCAGTAAAGATTACTAAAACCTGAAACTCTAGAAGAACGTGTTGTCATTCATCTTTGTATATTAGGTTTGCGCTTAGAATCCTTCTTTTGTTGTTTCTGACATTGTTTTATTTTGGTTCGTCTGCCATCGTGTTCGATAATCAATGGTAGGACACTTCTGTTCTCAAAAAAAATGAAAGGAAATTACTGTTGAATTTCCCTAGACTGGGTAAACTAGGACGACCTTGTCCATACACAACTTACGTACGTACGTATATATATATATGTGTGTGTGTGTGTGGGTGTCTCTCAATATATATACACATACATATAAACAAAGAATCCATCTAGTATGGAAAAAGGCTTAGTTGATGTTATTGTATATATATAAATCAGTCTTCATAACCATAACCAGTGTGATTTCAAATATGTTAAATTTGTGTGATATCCATATTGATCGATATCTAAATTCAGCATATTTCTTCTGACCCATTCACAACTTGTTTGTGGTTTTTTATTTGGATCGTTCATATCCATATTGAATCTGATTCAAGATCTATTTGTGTAGTCCATCTAAGCTCGGGTCCAAACAGAGTCCTTTATGTGTGCATCTAGTGCTTAGAATCACGCTTGGTGTCGTCATTTCTTTTTGCCGTCAAGAAATGGTCAACATAAACAAGACCAGATTTTCTACTGAGCAACTTCGGGTGGAGGCTTGTACATACTTTTTGGGTCAGTTTCGTGCCTAATTTTCTTCTCGTGTCTAAAATCAACTCTAGTGGTGCTGGTTTTAGAGTTCTCAACGGACCCACCTTTTTCCCTTTAATTTAGGATAGTACTTAAGGAAATGGACAGGGACCCGAACTTCATAATTAATCTTAACCCTCATTCATGATTTCGTCCCCCCATAAAGTAACCAAGTCTGGTTGACCAAGTCAATCCAGCACTTCTTGATTAATTTCAGTTTTTTTTTTCAATTCTTCTTGATTAATTTAGCTTCTGACCTGGGAAGAGTGTCTTAATTAGGTCATTATGTTGCGCCAATCGAGTCATAAATCTTTTTTCTTATTTACAACGGGAGGCCAAAAAGCCTAACACGAACACACATGCAACCTCTGGGAATCGAACTTGTGACATGGGGCATGGGAGTCAGAGGCCCCTGCCAGGTGAGCTAACTAAATCAAAATCATCTTTCAACACTTTCGGGTCTTCTAAACCTGTAACGTTTCATTTCTTTTGTTTTTACGAGACACCTGTATCCGGAAGCCCACAAGGACCCTATTAATCCAGTTCAAACCAGGTCGGCCCAGTATGGGGTAAAACTCTCCCAGTGCTCACTTTCTGTGGAAAATTCGAACTTGATACCTTGCTTAAGGGGAACAAGTGTGGAACCGCTTGAAACAACCAAGAGTTGGATCTGCACAGATACGTGGGCCGCTTTCTGCTTGAGACAAGAACTTACATGACTATTTGTATCTGGAGAGAGATCCACATCCGTAATTGTGCCCATTTGAATCTGTATCCAATCTTGAGTTTAAATCAATGTTATCACATCAAATTTGGTTCTCTTGTGAATCTCGGCCCATCGAACCTATTTCAGATTTGTGTCTGCCGGGTTTAAATTTGTTTTCGGATTCGTATTGAGTTTATGGACCCACATCAACGAACTAATCAATACGCCTGCACTGGACATAGTAGTACTCTAATCTTCTGATATATAAATAAGAATCATTTCTAGCGACAATATGCCAATGTTTCCTTTGAGCCCACTCCAGTCTGCAACAAATGTTTAGATCCAACCCATTCTTAAATCTGAAATGATGACGCGTTTATGGGTTGGATCTGCATCAAACCCAGTCACGAATGTATTCGAGCCCTATTAACTGAGGACCTGGTCATGGCAAATTCGTTGTCCAGGCATGTTCCCTGTTGTGCCATCTCGTGTTAACAGGTCAACACAAATCTACGTGGAGTCCATGGAGGCAAATTAAATTCCTCATGAGTGGGAGGAAACCCTCCGTGGGCCCCCTCAAGCATAACTTAAATACTTTAAATGGCATTAAATCCCGTTAAATTTTAGAAAGAGAAAAAGAATAGTAAAGAGAAGGTTCGTCCTTTGTTTGTTCTTGTGACATAACGACTCCATGCAAATGGCATTGTTATATCCCCATGATTTGTAAAGTGCCTTCATAAAATTTAACCTAAAGCCAAAACTAAAAACAAGGGTCTTCATCGCACTAAGAAGAGTAGGCTATGTATTCTTAGGTGTCATGTATCTTTTGTTATATTTGCGTGTAACTTCGTAGAAATACAATCTTATTGTTTTCAAACTCATCTCGCAAGCATGAATAAAATTCCCGAGCACATTGTGACTTGAAGACTTCCCACTAGTGAATTTTCCTTTGATTCTCTCTGTAATCAGGTCCTGTGTGGCAACACCCTAGCAACTTAGTATTGAGTTATGAACCTTTGCGTATGATGAAGTGCATCCTTATGTACTCATAGGAATCTCGCATTCTACGTTCTTATGTACTCGTAGGAATCTCGCATTCTAAGTTGAAGCATGTTATTGGGCTATGTACCTTTCTGTTATCAATAAAAACTTTGTTTTTGTTCAAGTTCTCTACTGCCTCCCAAATACCCTTTGTATATAGTGTACCTTTGTTTCCGTTGAACCACTATAACCTGGCCTAGATCTGGATGACTAGGTGTTTGTCACAAGCGCCAACCCTACTGGTTGATGCCAATGATCGGGGTGTGACAAAATGTTTTATCTTTTAGATTCATAAATATGAGTGCTTGTGCAACTCATGTTTTCAATAAGTTTTCAAATCCTAAGATAAACATGTTAAGATTTCATGCACAGTGGACTCAATGCAACATTGTTATGATGGAACTCTCTTGTGGGAATTCAAAGCAAAAGTTGGCTACTAGTCTTTTGGATCCATTTCATACATAGAGTTTTTCAAAGTATATATATATATATATATATAGTAGCATTTAACTCCAAAGAGGAACCCTCACAGTGCTGGCTTGCTGCGCATAGCCCCCAGCTAGAACCAAGACCAGGCCTTATGTAACACCAACTAGGGGATATGCTACTTTAAAAAAATATTATATAATAAAAGACATGTTTGATTTGCAAAAAACATAAATGAAGTAACAAGAAAAATAAGACAAGAAATTGTACCAACTTGATGCAAACATTCAAAACGTACTTATGTAGCGCAAGGGGCCACAACTCTCCTGACTACAACATTGTCTCAAAAGAACTTTCAACTTACATTTTTTACAACATTCAAAACGTACATGAGTATAATAGAAATTTCACCTATCTTATACAAACATTTGTTTCATACATATGTAGCATATCTAATTGTTGATGATGTGTGTACATGTTGATGATTAATTGTCTAACACTTAGAACAATAAAACATAACAGATCTAATTGTTGCTCTATAATATTTACCTTCTTAACTTTAATGGTATCTTCTCGTCACATAGAATACCCGATGCCCCCTCCATTTTAAACAATCTGTATTAATTCTATGCATAACATCTCCATCAATTTTTTTGATCGCTCTAAAAAATTAACCCTAGGTATTTAAAACTTTCTTGGGAGGGATGTAATTTGTGTCAATCTTAATTTTTATATCCTCTAAAGTAACCAATTCCATATACTTTGTCTTTGTTTTACTAAGCTAGAAACCTTTACTTTCAAATGTTTCTCTCCACAATTTCAATTTTCTATTTACTTTTTTCTGAGTCTCATCCACTAATACATTGTCATTTACAAATAGCATATACTAAGATACTTCATCTTGAATATGTTTTGTTTACTCATCAAGAACCACTATAAATAAATATGGACTTAAAGTTAATCCCTGATGTAGCCCAATATTAACTTCAAAGAAGTTTATCATTCCTTCGTGAGTCCTTACACATGTTTTTACACCATCATGCATGTCCCTTAGAAGATTGTATTCCCATATGAATCCCATCATTTTTTTCTCATGCTATCCAATGAGTTGTTGTTTCCTCATACTAGTGAAAGTATTGTAGTTAAAAAAGAAAACTATGCAATCTAAAGGGATCAATTGGGACTTAGAGGGATATGCTCAGTTAAAGGAGTTAAGAAACCAAATGAAGGATGGTGCCTAATAAAATTAAAATCTAAGGTTGCAGGAATTTAGAACTAAGGTGAATGAAATCAAAGGGAACTAATTATACTAATTGTAGAAAAAAGAATGACATATGAAAAGCTTTTAAGAGTAGTCAATCCTCCCTTTTGATCGATTTCTCATGTTCTTGAAGCACCTTTGGAATTTTTTAACATTGGCTAGGTGGTCAAGGGGCCAGACAACCTTGCTTGATGTGCTTGCTTTGGATGACACACACATTTGATAATGGATCTCTCTTAGGAAACATACACACATCACATGGGTAAGAAGAAGAGAGAATGGAATTGAGGAAAAGAATGCTCCTTTGCTTAGTACTGATGCCTTGCTTTGGATGAAAGAGAGATATTATTGATCCTTCATAGATGTGAGAGATGGATACAATGGAGACCAAGGGGCTTATTTATAAAGTGGTTCAATCCCTTTAGAGATAAGAAACAACAAATTTTGATTCTTACAAAATCATTAACAAATTATAAAAGGTAGGTGTTTTGAGCTTTAAAATATATATATTTTTTATTTGGCTAAGTGGCTTCCATTTTGGCTTGATAGCATGGCTGGATTGGTTGATTACTACATGGCTTGGAGGATCCTTAGATGCTCACTTTGGCTTGGAGGCTTGACATAGCTTGGATGGCTTTTCAAGGTGGCTCGATCACAATTTAAGCTCTTGTCTTAGATTTAAAACCTTATGAAGCTTGATAATTGTTTACCTTAAAGCATCAAAGTGGATCGACCCATTGTGGCTTGATGTGGAGTTCATTCCAATGAGGTGAATTGAGTCATGACTAAGGTAGGCTTGAATTGACTCAAAAGTGAATTTTTAATATAACGCTTGATTAAGTAATTTGACTCAAAATGAATTTTCAATATCATAACATGGGTCAACTAGAACAAATGTGGATTTGATAGGCTTGGGTAACCTAGGCTAGGTTCAAATGAAACTTAAACTTAAATAAGTCAAGGCTTGAGCCATGTACATAAATGTATAATAAGTTTTTTTAAATAAAACTCTTTTTACCTTTTTTAAAAGGTAAATATAAATATAGAGCCTTTTATCAAAATGGTAGTGATAAGAGCAAAAGGAGAGCATGACAAGTGTATTTCAATAATGTTCAAAATATAAAGTTTTGTTAAAACAATCTCCTATACATATATGCATATACATTGAATTCATCATTTTTGCAAATAGAACCTCATTTGATACCCTAGATGAGCGTAAATTTATATGTGCATATATATTTCAAATTTTTTTATGCATAATAAATATAAAAACTAACCTATATTAAATATATAATATAAATAATTTTTTAATAAAATCTCATGGACAAGGTTTTTTGTTTTGGCTTGTCATAGAGTTTTTAGGTGAAAATGGGTGTAACTGGCCCAGGAATTTTAAATAAAGTTCATTTAAGGTTAGAAACACCTAAGGAGGGGTAGAATACCAGCTATGGTCGACACACTTCATGGAATAAATTTTGGTGAAGCCTAATTTGTCATCTAGATCCTAAAGCCTTCGAAATTCCTCCTTGTTTCTTCTTTCTCTCTTCCAAAATATTTCATTTATCCTTCATGTGAGCTCTAATTTTTATAGAAATTGAGATTCAGGGTCTGACCCTATGCCCCTTGAAATTAGTCATTTAAAAATAATTTTTAAAATATATTTTCCTAGAAAAAATTTGGGTGTTTACACATCCTTTTCCAGAGCAAAGAAAAGTTGGTAGTGGAGATAATGAATCAACCTTCTAGTTACCTTCTCTTAATATTCGAATGATCTCATAATAGTTGAATTTATTGAACTCGGCTCCTATCTTCTCCAAATATTTCATCATATAACTCTTAAATATTTCATTTTGTTCAACTCTTTCACCTCTTTGTTGCCTCTTACTTGGTTGACCTCCAAGTGAGAAATGCTACAGATTAAGACCTTCGTACTCATATTGTTGCTATCTGCAACTTGGCCAACAAAGCTTTGCATTCAGCCTCATTAATGGGGATTCTAAATTCAAACCACAAGGCTTGTTGAATTCTTCTCTAGTAGGCAACATGAGTATTAGCCTGACATGAATGTAGATGTGTAGAGTTGTCATCTAAATAATTTACAAGATGCATAGTGAGGCTATGCCTCAAAGAGGACTAAACGCTCTACCAAAAATAGTGTAAGCATAAAGATAAGGTTGCAATTATCATGCAAAAAAAAGTAAGCAATACACTAGCTTCTCTATGAGAAAGTAGCATAGTTTTGCGCCTTGTAACACCTTACTCACTATGTACAAATTTTTGGTTCTATGAAACCCTCAACTTGTACCCAATCTTTTTAATTTTATGAAAGTAAATAAAAACTAAGTCTAGAATGACTCACCTCTTATTCACTTTGCTTTTATGTGTTGTAGGCCCTAATCAAGTTTTTTTTATAATTACCTTCCTACCCTGATGGGCAAGGGTCGGTTCTTGCACTACAAATCAAAACATATTTTTTCTTAAGAAAAATTTTGGATGTTTACATATACCCCTCTTTGACATCAATCAAGATAAGGCCTTATTGATGGTGAAGAAATAAAGACCTAAATTTGACTTACTTCAAAGATCTTGATAGAGAATTTTACTTGAGAAACTCATAATCTTTCATGAAACTTGGCATGAAAAGCAATTAATTTTTTTATGGAGATTTTATGGGTCCAAAGAGGTATTTTTCATAGGATGTACAATGAACCGTATATGTTACGGAGTGCAAGACAATGATTTTTGTTTTAGTGATAATAGAAGGATTGCTAATTTTCAAAAAAAAATTATGTCAACTCAAGAAGATTTTCTTTCTAAATCAAATCCATAAGACTGCCTTAAAATTCTTTTACTTAGAAAACCAGTGAGGTTCTTTAAAAAGTGACAATCTTTAACTTTTGAAAAAATACGAGTTTATTCCCATAAAATAGGTTTCAAAATAATCAAATTTTAAAACATCATGAAATAATACTTAATCTTGTTCATGAGATATATAATTTCGCCAAGAACATGAACCATGAGTAATTCACTTCTTTCCTTCTATCGTGATGTAGTGAGTACAGTCCCATATTTAATTGTCCTTGAGTCCCTTCTGAAGCATCCTTAAGGGACACCTGTAGATAACTTAAGTCCTTTCTAAAGTGTCCTCAAGCTATCACACAAGTCTCTCTTAACCTTTAGACCTATCTCTTACCTATTTTCTTCAAAGAATGCAATGATAGTTGGTGGGGTTGCAACTACAATGATGCACTGCCAAATTAAATAGGAGGTGTTGATGAGATAACGTCTTCTTCCAAAGTGTCTGATGGGTTACTTCAAAAAGGATGATCCACTTCTGAACTCTTTGCTAAAAATTTTGTAAATACAAAAGACCTCTAGCAAGATCAAGTGAATGTATCTTAGAAGGAGAAGACCTAAAAGAAACTATTTAGCAAAGCCCAAAAGATTAAAGATCTATAAAAACCATGACAATACGCTAGTGAGAACATGAACAAAGCAATCCTAAGATAGAATAAATCTAGAATGAGGTGGGAGCAAAATGAAGGTATGGATATGAGTGATGCATAGAGTGAAAGTGAAGTGAAGGAAAAGCTCGGATGGAGAGAACCTAAAATAGGCTCAGAAAACCTAAAATAGTCTCAATCTTAGTGGGATGAATAATTATGCTAAAATACTAAGATAATGCATTTTAGTACAAGACAAATGAAAGGATAAGACTCTTTACACATACTAAAACAAATCTAGGTAATAAGACAATAACATTCATGCAAGTCAACTCCTTGTAGGTGATTATAACTCATGTGCTGATTTTGGAAAATCATCAAAGTATTTTAAAGAAAGCAATTCCTCTTTTAATGAACCACTTCAAATAAAATTTAGAAGGAAAAAGCATTCTCACTTGACTCACAATATTAATTTTAGTGATCAAAATCTTAATTTTCAAAATCTCAAAAATAACAATCTAGTGATCCATAAACAAATGGATAAGCAAGGACTCTTAAATCTAGATAGAGCATGGATCCCTCAAATGCAATAAGATCTCAAGGTTGGATATGTATAAAAGATGCAATATTTCTTAATTGCAAAAAGATATACAAGAAGACTTTCTCGGTCCCTTTTAAATTGCCCTGAGTGTATAAAGGATGATAACCCAAAAATAGAACTTTACTTTGCCTTTGCCTTCTTCATACACTTTTTCCTTTTTTTCTTTTTCTCTTCTTTTTTCCTTTTGTCTCTTCACTTTTTTGTCAAAATATAATATTTCAATGCAAAGAAGATGAATATATCAAAATACATCATGAAAGCATGAATGTGTAACATACCTTGTAAATCTATTCCACTAAGTACAGACACCACAACACACATGTAATCAAGAACACAATATCCGATCTACAAGCTAAGATATCCTAGAGATAAATTATTAGTATTTTGCAAAATGAAGAAAATGTCAAATGAAGATATTGACGATTTCTTAAACTTTTCAAGAAACTAAAAATCAAGCAAAAAGGATTTTTCAAAAGGGTTTAATTTGAAGTGGTTCAAAACAATGTGAAATCATACTTTTGAAATCAAATCCAAAAGGCACAAACAATGTAACTGCATCAAGATATCAAAACTAGAGTTTTAAGAATAGTGTTCCTGACCACGGAGGCAGCAACTCCAGGATATCAAACCATAGGTGAGCAACACCAAGGGCATTAGGCATATCCCTACCTTCAAATCATTTTTAAGAAATATTATCTTATAATCCATATAAAATTGGATTTTAAGAATAATATCTCCGGTCATCATGGCAGCGACTCGAAATGATTAAGCCATAAGAGCACAACACCAGAAGCATCGTGCTAATCCCTGCTTTTAGACTATTTTTAAGAGGTATGACCTCATCCTCTATAAAAAAACCAGTCAATCAAAACACAAGTCAAAATCCAATAAACATCATGCATAATATTTCTTTAAATATTGGATGTTTATTGGATGAGGAAAGTCTCTATCATCAACATTAGTAAGCCAATAAGAAATACCAGAAGTAACTATTTTGACAATATAAGATACCTCCTAATTTGGACGCCACTTACCTAAAGGGCGAGGGCCTCTATGATGTATCAATTTAAGAACAAGATCACCTATTTGTAATTTCTGTGCATGTGTGTTTGGCATAATGCCTAGAGACTCGATGCCTATATGACTGCACATGCTCAACGGTAAGTAATTGCCTCTCATCTAAAAGATATAACTCTAGTAATGAGGTCTCATGCTAAACATCAATCAACATCTCAAGAAATATAACTATATAGAGAGAAGGCAACTGAACCTGGATAGGTAGTACAATCTTTGTACCATACACTAGCTCAAAAGGTGTGGCATTATTAGGAGTCCTCATGGAAGTTCTATATGCACATAATGTATGATAAAGCTTTTACTGTGAAGCTTGACCCTTGTAAACATGAAAATTTCCACTCCCAAGTTAGAAAACTCGAAGTGAACCTTTTCATACCTATGCTTGCACGAGTGTGCCAGCTAGCTTACTCAAACTAGCAAAGGTTTTTAAATATTTTTCTGACTTTGGCGATTGTAGGCAAGCAGACTCTTTTCGCTTTAAACCTTCTTGAACCGATGCTCAAGGGTCAGTTTAAGCGCTTAGGAACTTTGAATTGCAGACAAATTTTTACTTCAATTTAACTGAATGTTCAGTGTTTTTGAAAGAATTTGATTCATGCACTTTTGCCAATTTTTATTATGGGGTTGGACGACTCTAAGATTTTTGCAAGTTTTATTTATTTTAGCCTAATGTGTGTGTAGAATGTGTGGCCTAGTTTTAGCGTGGTTTTGAGTGAGTGTTGAGAGATTTGTCGCGATGAGCAGATGCAGAGATGCTATAAATTCTGTTTTGGGTTTTTGAGAACTATGATGTGAACTCACCCAAATTGAAACTGCACCCACTCTACATCCGAAGTAAAACTCACGTGAATTTGAAAGTGCATTTACTCTACTTTCAAGAAAGTAAAACTCACGTGAATTTGAAAGTGCATTTACTCTACTTTCAAGAAAGTAAAACTCACGTGAATTAAAAGTGCATTCACCCTACGTTCACGAAAGTAAAACTCACACGAAATGAAAGTACATTCACTCCATGTTCACGAAAGTAAAACTCACGCGAAATGAAAGTGCATTCACTCTACATTCACGAAAGTAAAACACACGCGAATTGAGATATATATATATATTTAGCTTAAGAGAGCGAAAAGGCTCGAGTGCACGTGAGTGTAAAGAGCGAAAAGGCTCAAGTACTCGTGGGTGTAATAGTGATAATCCACCAATTTAAGAGCGAAAAGGCTCAAGTGCTCATGGGTGTAATCGTGACAATCTACCAATTTAAGAGCGAAAAGACTCAAGTGCACATGGGTGTGATCGTGTTCATGCACCAATATTACAACATGGGGGGAGGCTTCACTCCATTAATACAACCCCTTTTCGAATTGAATTTAATGGAGAAAATAGCTTAAAAATATAGTTTAAAGCACTTATAAATTTCCCCATTCGCTTTTGCTCTTTTGATGCAACCCCTTCGCTTTACTTGGTCGAGTTTCACTCCACTTCAAGTTGGTTCGGTCCAAGTCAGCCCCCTTTACCGAGCCTTCCTTGGTGCAGTCGGCCACCACTTGATCTTTTGGGCTTGGTACAGTTCGGTTCCTCTAGCTCCCCCAAGCCTTCTTGTTGGTATGGTTTGGTCCAAGTCACAAGTTGAGAAGCTTACCTCAACCTTGGTCGAGCCCTTGACCTTGGTCATATGGTGCAGTTCGGTCAAGTCAGCTCCACCTTCCTCAAGCTTTCCTTGGCTGAGCTCCCTCTCCAAGACGTCTTCAAGGTGCATATGGTAGAGTTCGGCCCCAACCAACTCCATGCCTTCTTCTTGGTGTGGTTCTGTCCAAGTCACAAGTTGAGAGGTTTACCTCAACCTTGGCCAAGCCCTTGACCTTGGTGCAGCCCCCTTTACTCGGGTCCTCCTTGTTCAAGCATTGGTCGAGCCTTCCCCCTTGACCAAAGCCCAAGCTCCCACCTTTTGCCAAAACTTCACATGAACAACTTTGAGATGCTCCACTCATTCTCTCTCCTCCTTTCCAAAACTCCCAAGAGACATTCACGTGAACCCCTTTGCCCTATTTATAGGTCAAGGGTGGATCTTTTAGATCGGGTTTGGATTCTTGGGTTCAACCCGATCCAATTTTCAATGGGTCATGGATATGGATCATTTGGTCTAGATCAAATCTAAATTCTTTCTTTTGTGTTCTTCTTTGGGGCATGAAACGGACGATTTTTGAGCGGGCTCTGGTTCCTCGGTGACCCGATTGTAGCCTAGGTTTTTCTCAGTCTCTTTAACCGGCCGATGTCTGCTTTTAGGACATTACATTCGATGCTTGATTTGATCCATCTGGTCCCGTCTTGAGCTTGTTTTTGATGAGGTCGATCTTAGATTTTCAAGCGGACACTGATTTCTGTTTTGACAGGCTCGGTTCTTGATTTTTTAGGGTTTTATCAGGGTCTTGGTTCCATTTTACCTTTTTGAAGCTGAATTTGCTTTGATATGAGCACAAGGTTCGATCTTCAATCTGGCTTTCATCCAAACAAGCTTGGCCCATCCTTCACTTTTTAGCTTGGCCTCAAGCTGGCTTTTTGTGGGTTTCACTTATCTGTTTTGATCTGCTTTGAAATCCATGGGCTTTTAGCTTGAATTTAAAACCTTTATTTTGAAATATTTTTCAAAAAGTTTAAGCTTTAAAATTTTAGGTTTTTAAATGTTTTAGAAGGCTGTAAGCTAGATTTTGAAACTTAGGAGCTTTTGAAAAATATCACCATTTTTAGGATGTTTACAGATGCCCCTCTTTGGCATTGATCTAAATGTATTTGGATAATGTCAAACAAAAAAACACCCTTTATGGATTTTCTTTCCAAATTTTCTTGAGAATGAATCATCCTTCTTTTCGTAAAACTCCTTTTTTTTTTATCAAAGGAGGGGGATTTTCAACCAAAAGGGAACTTTTCTTATATGGGGTGCTTTTTCTAGGCATGATCATGCATGAATGACTTTTGAATGCATGCATGAATGAGTGAGCTTTTTGGGAGAGTCAATTTTTGGGGTTTTGAGCTCGGAGGAAGCCTTTAAAGGCTGACTGCCCAAAGCAGGTTTTATCCCGTCTTTTTGATATTTTTGGGTTTTTAAGCCTAGAGAGAGCCTTTAAAGGCCAATTGCCTCAAGCAGGTTTTATCCCATGTCTTTTTGACATTTTTGGGATTTTAAAATTTCTTTTTCAAAAGGAACTCCTTTTATCTTCCATCAAAAGGACTTCCAATTTTTCATACTTCCCTTTATTTGGGTTTTGACACCTACTACTTGGTAGAGGTTTTTGGTAGAAAATTTTGAAAAATATTTCAAAGTTCTATTTCCTACAAAACAAACTCTAATTCTCAAACAAAATAAAATCCAAATAAGTAGATTCTATTCCTACTTTAGGATTTTCATAGTTGAACATTTTTTCATTGGAATAAGCGTCCCGTGGTTTTAGGCAAAGAGTCGGAAAATTTACTCTTTTTGAGCTTTGGCTTTTCTTTTTTTTTTTCTTTTTCAAGAGAAGACCTCTTTTGAAGATGTTTTTGTATTCTCTTTTTTTGGGAAAGACTTCTTTTTCGAGGAGTTTTTGCATTCTCTTTTCTTTTTCCTTTCTTCTTTCAAAGAGAAGACTCCTTTTTAAGAAGTTTTTGTATTCCCCATTTTTTTCGGGGAAGACTTTTTTTTCGAGGAGTTTTTGTATTCTCTTTATTTTTTGTTTTTCTTTTGAACATTGCCAATTTTCCTTTTTGGAGAGAGAAGTAAATGGGAGGAAAACTTATCCCTTTGGTTACTCGATTTAACCGAGATCGTCCCATTTCCTAATAGCATCTGCCATTTAAAAATATTTTACCATTTTGAACAAGGCTTCATTTTGTAAGCCAAGGATTTTTGAAATGTCACCCATTTGTTTTTGAAAACTCTACTTTTCGTAAAGCATCGATTTCTTTATTTAGGGTCATACAATCAATCTTGATCCTTCTTTTAAGAAGTTTCAAGGAAGCTCAATTTTAAACATCTTTCCAAAAGAATTTAACATAGACCCTTTCAAGTATTTGGCATTTTTGGGGTCTACTAAATTTCTACCCATAATATTAATATATCAATATCTATTATTGATTTTTGTTACCCTTTTTATAACATGGGGACATTCCTACTTGGGCTGCCACCTTTTTGGGCCTCTTTGGGTGAATGATATGTATGTGATGATTCAATAAAAATACATGCATTATGAAATGATGATAATATGAAATGTATTTCACATGTGATGGAGATACATGTTTTATGAAATTGATTCTCCATGGAAGGTGTCTAGGGGATGCATTTTTAATGCCCCTAGTTTGATGGAGATGAATGCTTCACACAGCCATATGGTGAAGGGCCATGGTTTTTCAAAGGGAATTCTAGGTGGACGATGGGATAACATGTCCATGCATTTGAGATTTATGGTATTTCTAATATGATCATGACACTTTTGCTTAAGGATGGAAAAACATGACCAACCCTAAGTGATCTTCATGGCCATCATATTTGAATTGACATGATCTCCACATTTTCCATCGTGGGACTCATGTATTTATCCTAACTTTATCAAGGTTTTCATATCAACCAAATATTGAAAATCTTTCTTTTCAAAGTCATATGTAGGGTAAAAATTGTTTCAATCAAAACTTGATCTTTTTGAAGAAGCAAATTCTGGAAATCCTCCCTTTCTAAAAATTTTTCTTGGGAGATATGAATATGATTTCGATACTTGCCCCTTGATCGAAATATATTTCCCATGCTTGATTTTTCTTGAAACAATTTGTCCAAGCATGGTTTTTTTGAAATTCATTTGGAAAATATGCCTTCATGGGGCATTTGATCAAGTATGGGGAATGTGTCTCAAAGAGGCACTTCAGCCACACGATGTAGGGCTTGTCCCTTAATGGAGTCTTGAGGATGAACTCATACTCCCTTGAAAGGGGTTGCCATTTATCTTTCCTACCCATTAAGATAGGTTTTTTAAATAAGTGCTTTGAATGAATCAACATTATTCATGTTTCATGACATGGGAAATAATGTGTTGAATTTGGAAGCCTATACCAAGGCCAAGCACGATTTCTCTATTGGCTTGATAATTTCTTTCATATGCCAACTAGAGTTTTCGAAATGTATGGCACACTTTCTATGGATAATCATCTTCATATTGATCTAGTAAAACACCCAATGCATTCACATGATTTGGAATGTAAAGCTTTACTTTGGAGGTTTTGAAAATTTGAGAATTTACCATGAATTTTTTGAAAGATCTTTGGAAATCATCATTTCAAATGTTAACCCTTTTTCGAGAGTCTCATTGAGAGGTTTGCATCTTGCTAGCTTAGAATTAACCTTGGAGGTTTCAGATTTAATTTATATGGAGACATGCCTATGATGGCTCGATACTTAGGAGGTCGATTTCAATGCCCCTTTGGCTTGACACAAAACTCGAGTTCTAAGATGATGTTTAGACCCGATTTTGTTTATGCAAATATATGATTTCAAAATGCAATGCATGATGCTCATGTAAGCATGCATACACTATGGGTTAAACCGACTTCTAAAAATCCCCAAATTTTCCAAGTCAAGGATTCTACGAATTTTAGGAAGCTTGGAGGTATGATCATTTCCTCCCTGCTTTGATGGTTCTCAAGCATTTTAATTTTGAGGAAGCTCTGGGCAAGAGAAGGGGTTATATCAAGCTTGGATGAATTTTTGGCAGTATAGACAATTTCTGAAAAATTCGAAAATAGGCTTTGTACATGGCCATTATTTTTGGAGTTTTTCTGAAATTTGTCTTTTTTAAAATATAAATTCAAGAATCAATATAAAGGCTTTCTTTTTTAATACTTTTTCTTAAATAAAGAATGGGGGAATGAAACAGATTTCTTTTTGAAATTTTCAGATTTTCAAATGTTTTTGAGATTTTGAAGGTTTTCAATTTTTTTTGGTTTTTGAGGATATCTAATTTTTTTGGATTTTTTAAAATGAGAGATCTTCCATCAAACCTACAAAGAAAACTCCGTGAATTAGACTCTAATCAAAAGGTCTAAGCCATGGGTCTCGATTTTAGTGGGTTCTAAAGGCACCCTTGACCCAAGTAGTCTTAGGTGGTGGCTCAGGGGGTATGGGTGGGCTCTAGCCCAATCCATATCAACTTGGGTTGGCTTTAGATAGGATGTGTTTCAACCTACCTTGATTTTTGGCTCCTAGGCCCCTGTAGGGTTTATATCTTATGTTTAAGATCATGTTCCAAGGCTTTTTGGTTTTTGAAAAGGTTTTATAAAGTTCATGCCCTTGGAACATAGAATTGTCCATGTCATGGGTATATACCCATTTTATTTTAGGTGAGATTTTAGATTTTGGGGTGGTGGAAGACTTGGGTTTCCACACGACCCTAGGTTGGGAGATATGGTTTTCAAGGGAAGCCATGCTCGGTCCCTTGAGGGTTTTGGGAAGGATTTTAACATGCTCCCTAGGTGCAACTCATGGTGCCCCTAGGGATGGATTATTTGGGTTTATGGTCCTAGGCTTGGGTTCAGGGTACAAGACTAGGCTTGAGGAAATGGTTTTATTCATGGTAGGGTTATGAGTTTCTAGGATGTCAATGCATGCTTTAGGAGTCTCCATGTCTACCATATTTTGATCTTTATTTTGTTTTTACTTTTGAAATTCTTTTTTGTGGTGCGAGATATTTGGAGCACCTTGAAAATCCTCTTTTTTGGGCACATTTTGTGGGTTTGTGGGTGCATGAGTGTGGTTCAATGCATCCAATGACCCTATTTCGATAGGAGAGTTTAGAGGATGATGGGTTTCAAGCATACCTCTTTCTGGCTTGTCTACCTTTTTGTGGTGAGAGCAGACCTTGTCTCAGGGTGACTCTGTTTTGAGTTCTCATTACTTTTTGAGGCGTTCCTTTTCAAATCCTACCTTTGTGTGACTCTCGTCCATTTGTGGGGTATGGGTTTTATGTCACACTATGTTTGTGTGCCCTGAATCAGGGATTTCATTTCTAGCCCTCAAGATTTCAAAGTTTTATTTTTTAATTTTTTTGTCTTTTTGAAAATTTTCCAGATTATTTTGAGTTTTTGAAGTATAAAAATCTTTTTCTGGTTTTTCTTTTGAGGTTGGAGGGTTTGGAGGCTTGGGAATGGATGATTTGATCCACCTTCGGGTTTCATCTTTAGCCTCATACCCTTCGTCTAGTTTAGGATCAGTTTTCCTTTCATGATCTCTATGTGCCCGAGATGAGCTGCTATGTGATCAATGTGCTTTAATCTAGTGGCTTAAAGCGTCCATCTTTCTAAAAATTTATTTGATATTAGCTAGCTCTTCTTGGCTTTAGATGATTTGAAAAACCCCTTTGAGTTACTCGACGAGGATTTCCTTGGCTTCTCATCCATAGCTTGCAAAATTTTTGGTGCACAATTTTGAAAATATTTTTTTAAAAGATTTGAAGTTTTACTTGTTTAATTTGAAGTTCGCTTAAGACCCGAGTACCACCAGGCGTGCCAATTCTGTAAACATGAAAATTTCCACTCCCAAGTTAGAAAACTCGAAGTGAACCTTTTCGTGCCTACGCTTGCACGAGTTTGCCAGCTAGCTTACTCAAACTAGCCAAGGTTTTTAAACATTTTTCTGACTTTAGCGATTGTAGGCAAGCGGACTCTTTTCGCTTTAAACCTTCTTGAACCGATGCTCAAGGGTCAGTTTAAGAGCTTAGAAACTTTGAATTGCAAACAAGTTTTTACTTCAATTTAACTGAATGCTTAGTGTTTTTGAAAGAATTCGATTCGTGTACTTTTACCAATTTTTATTATGGGGTTGGTCGACACTAAGATTTTTGTAAGTTTTATTTATTTTAGCCTAATGTGTGTGTAGAATGTGTGGCCTAGTTTTAGTGTGATTTTGAGCAAGTGTTAAGAGATTTGTCGCGATGAGCAGATGTAAAGATGCTATAAATTCTGTTTTGGGTTTTTGAGAACTATGATGAGAACTCACCTGAATTGAAACTGCACCCACTCTACATCCGAAGTAAAACTCACACGAATTTGAAAGTACATTCACTCTACTTTCAAGAAAGTAAAACTCATGCGAATTGAAAGTGCATTCACTCTACTTTCACAAAAGTAAAACTCACGCGAATTAAAAGTACATTCACTCTATGTTCACGAAAGTAAAACTCACGTGAAATGAAAGTACATTCATTCTACGTTCACGAAAGTAAAACTCACGTGAAATGAAAGTGCATTCACTCTACATTCACGAAAGTAAAACACACGCGAATTGAGATATATATATTTAGCTTAAGAGAGAGAAAAGGCTCGAGTGCACGTGGGTGTAATCGTGACAATCCACCAATTTAAGAGCAAAAAGGCTCAAGTGTTCGTGGGTGTAATCATGACAATCCACTAATTTAAGAGCGAAAAGGCTCAAGTGCTCGTAGGTGTAATCGTGACAATCCACCAATTTAAGAGCGAAAAGGCTCAAGTGCATGTGGGTGTGATCGTGTTCATGCACCAATATTACAACATGGGGAGTGGCTTTACACCATTAATACAACCCCTTTTCGAATTGAATTTAATGAAGAAAATGACTTAAAAATACAGTTTAAAGAACTTACAAATTTCTCCATTCGCTTTTGCTCTTTTGATGCAGCCCCTTCGCTTCACATGGTCGAGTTTCACTCCTCTTCAAGTTGGTTCGGTCCAAGTCAGCCCCCTTTGCCGAGCCTTCCTTGGTGCAGTCGGCTAGCACTTGATCTTTTGGGCTTGGTGTAGTTTGGTTCCTCCAGCTCCCCCAAGCCTTCTTGTTGGTACGGGTTCGGTCCAAGTCACAAGTTGAGAAGCTTACCTCAACCTTGGTCGAGCCCTTGACCTTGGTCGAGCCCTTGACCTTGGTCGAGCCTTCCCTTGGTCATATGGTGCAATTCGGTCAAGCCAGCTCCACCTTCCTCAAGCTTTCCTTGGTCGAACTCCCTCTCCAAGACGTCTTTAAGGTGCATATGGTGGGGTTCAGCCCCAACCAACTCCACGCCTTCTTCTTGGTGTGGTTCGGTCCAAGTCACAAGTTGAGAGGCTTACCTCAACCTTGGCCGAGCCCTTGACCTTGGTGCAGCCCTCTTTGCTCGGGTCCTCCTTCTTGATCAAGCCTTGGTCGAGCCTTCCCCCTTGACCAAAGCCCAAGCTCCCACCTTTTGCCAAAACTTCACGTGAACCACTTTGAGATGCTCCACTCCTCTCTCCTCCTTTCCAAAACTCCCAAGAGACATTCACGTGAACCCCTTAGCCCTATTTATAGGCCAAGGGTGGATCTTTTGGATCGGGTTTGGATCCTTCTTTGGGGCATGAAACAGACGGTTTTCGAGCGGGCTCTGGTTCTTCGGTGACCTCCTTTTAGCCTGGGTTTTTTTCCAACCTCTTTAACCGATCGATGTCTGCTTTTAGGGCCTTTCATTTGATGCTTAATTTGATACATTTGGTCCCGTCTCGAGCTTGTTTTTGATGAGGTTGGTCCTAGATTTTCAAGCGAACACTGATTTTCGTTTTAACAGGCTCGGTTCTTGATTTTTGAGGGTTTCATCAAGGTCTTGGTTCCATTTTGCCTTCCATAATCATGTCATTCATGCACCTCCTTTAGAGTTGCATTTAGTGGTTATTCCTTGTCCTTTTCCAATGTGAGCATTTAATGCCATCGGTCCTATATTTGTACATGCATCTAATGGTCATAGGTTTATCTTAGTTGTCATAGAGTACTTTACCAAATAGGTCGAAGTTGCATCTTTGTCTAGAGTTCTGGGACATGTACCTTCATTCATTAGGAGAAGCATTGTGTGTCGTTTTAGCATTCCCAGAGATATCATTTGTAATAATTCGACTCATTTTAAGAATGAGCATGTTGATCGACTATGTTGTTGCCTTGACATTACCCAATATTTTCTCTTACCATACTATCCCAAGAGAATGCAACCAATAGAATCCTCATTGGCATTAGAGAAAACTATTAGTCAGGGTTGTAAACACCCTAAAAATGGTGATATTTTTCAAAAGCTCATAAGTTTCAAAATCCAGTTTACAGCCTTTTGAAACCTTTAAAAATCAAAATTTTAAAGCTTAAACCTTTTGGGAAATATTTCAAAATAAAGGTTTTAAATTCAAGTTAAAGCCCATGGATTTCAAAGCAGATCAAAACGGACAAGTGAAACCCGATCCAAAAAACTAGCTCGAGGCTAAGCCATCATCTAGGCACCAACATGTCTACCACAATCTCCCTCATGACATTCACACAAAATAGGCTCAACCTCGACTCGATCGACACATTAGAGTAAGATAGTAGAGAACCCTTTCTTGTAAAGAATGCCCCCAAGGAGGCGATATTGGATAGATAGCTTTCTAATGGTCTTTCGGTCTTTATGAGTAGCATATCGTGGGAACTCGCATCTCTCAAGAAAAACATGGATATCATGAAACCAAGGTAAACCATTGTTTGTAGGCTCAACGCAACACATGGCGGGCTCAGTGGAACCATGTTCATAAGCAAGAAGGGCCAACCTTCAAATCTCGATAGACCTAGTTCAAAGACTTGGATCAAGAACAAAAGATGATGCTAGAGAGGACAAACTATTAGCAAAGGTGTTATCCTCTCTCCCTATATATGTGAAAGAACAATGGTCAAACCGTTGTACTAAACCTTGTATAACACTGTGATAGAGTGATAAGCAATCATGTTTTACCTACCAAACTCTAATAAATTGGTTTATGACCAAGAAGGAATAACCAAACACATCAACTCGATTAGCACCTAGACTCAACAGGATCTTTAGGCCTTATATGAGGGCTCATACTAGGCAGCATTATTGGAACCCTCAAAGTCTAGTCAAAATGAAAGAGGGATCTCTAATTCTTGAGGGAAACTAAGACAACTCCGATGCTTGCCCTAGCTCAAGTCCTAGAACTGTCGAAATGTATTTTTTAAGTATAATTGACTTCCTCATTTTAGAGCACATGGTGGTTCCAAACGTAGGTATTTGTAAGGATTTTTTCATCTGGCAAATGAACGGACACCAGAACTTGATCATCCAAAGGTAAACTCACTAAGTTGTTGGCAAGGGCTTGACCTTTTAAGAACTTTTGGAAATGATATCTAAGGTCATATTCCATTACAGTTAGATATCATTTACCAACCCTACTAATGAGGATAGGCTTCTCAAAAAGGTGTCTAATTGGGTCTAAGCTCGAGACAACTCGAACCTTGGTGGATAACTTATAGTGGTGCAACTTTTGGGTGGCCCACACTAATGCTAGATAAGTCTTTTCCAACCGTTATACTTTTATTCATACCTAACTAGGGTTTTTTAGATGTAGTATATAACAAATTCAATCTTTTCATCATCCTCATATTGTGCTAGGAGGGCCCCCAAGGATAACTCATGAAAGGACAGGTACAGAAGGTGTGGACAATCTGGCATAGGGAGCCTAAGGGTAGGGGACTCGAGAGATACTCCTTTAGCTTATTGAAGGATCTATGGCACTTATCATCCCACTCAAAATGGGCATTCTTTCAGAGTAACTGGTTAAATAGTTCATATCTTGTGGCTAAGTTAGAGATAAACCTTTATATGGCTTCGATTTCACCATCGAGACTCCTAAGTTGGGATACGTTAGAGGGCAGTGGCATGTTGATGATGGCTCAAATTTGAGGGGTTAACTTTTATGCCCCTTTGGCTTACTAAAAATCTTAAGAGTTTACCGGACCTAACACCAAAGACACACTTAAGGTGTTCAACTTCAAGTTGTATTGATGCAAATGGTGAAACACTTGTGACAAAGATTGTAGGTGCATGTCTCTTTTTTTAGATTTCATTAAGATATATGTAGACCTCCATGAACTTATGAATTTGATGGTAGAAGATAGTCATTATACCATATTGATATGTCACTTGGTGTTTTTGAATTCAAAAGGCATTACTGTATAACAATAAGTATCCCAATGAGTCATAAACGTGATCTTTTACTGGTCTTTAATATGCAATTTGATTTGGTTATATCTAAAGTAGCTGTCCATAATGGAGAACATTTTATGATCTATCGTACTATCGACTATGAGGTCAACATTTGACAAAGGAAAGTCATCCTTAGGAGTGACTTTGTTTAGATTCGTTAGTTCGATTCAGACTCAACTTTTCCATTGGGTTTCTTAACTTGACAATATTGGACAACCACTTAGAATAAGCTATATTTCAAATAAACCCAGCTTTAAGCATTTCCTCTAGACTTTCTTTGACTTTGAGTTCGACCTTAGGATGGATCTTTCTAAGTTTTTGCCTTACTCATTTTATTATATGGTTTAGGATAAGACGATGTTCAATTACTTCTGGGTTGAGCCCAAGCATGTCTAAATGTATTCAAGCAAATGTGTCCTTATTCTTTTACAAGAACTCGGTAAAAGCATTATTTTTAATTTCAATCAGTCAGACAAGCACCTATTTTGTTAATCTTGGGGTTATACTTAGATTCTAGGTTAATTTCTATGAAGTCTCCTCCTGTAGGTTAGAGGGTTTTTCTAAGGCTTGACCAAACTCAGAAAGGGTAGCAATAATATCATTGTTTCTCCAAACTCAGACATTGCATCATTATTGTCTGAACTCTCCCCTATCGTGCAACCATGGATGATGATTGGAGGTTGCAAGATAATATCTGGACGGAGAAGGGTTGTGGATGATAGGGGAATTAATGTGGATGTAGTGAGATAAAAAGTTATATATGAAGGATGAAGAATGTATGATGTTGACAGGTAAAGGAAAATCAAACTCAAGGAGTAAAGTACTATGAACCGAGGAAGAAGACTTTGAGGGTGCACTAGGGACTCTAAGAACAATAGGAAATAGATATTATTTTTTTCTCAATTTTTTAGTGTTTTGGTTTTTCATTTTTTCTAGGAGTAGGACCAGGTAAGCTTAGAGGATACACCTATTGGCACTTGGAAGAAGGGTCCATACCAAGTCGGAGAAAAACTTCTCTTACTTGGAAAGGAGGGAGTAGGACCAAAATCAGAATTAAGGCTTGAAAACTGTAACTTGAGGCCAAAGTAGTCAAACTCAAGGTCATTAATGCTCCTGTTAATGGTGATAGGATGATAGGATCGGCTTCAATCGTGAGGATGATGGTACCAACTAGGATGAAAGTGTGGTCATCATAACCTACTAGATGGAGGTGGAGGCCTTAACATTCTACAAGCCACCTAGATAGAGGTATACCATTTACTCTTACTCTTATGTAAAGAGCTTGATCATATGGGAGAATAGGTCTAGGTAGGTCCTCTTTAGAAAAGTGATCGGTGTTTGGGTGAAGATAGGTGATATAAGGACAACTAAGGAGTAGTCAGGAGAGGTATTGTAAAAAACTTTTACCTTGATGAGGATGGTCTTTTATGACCTTCCTATGAGTGGATGATGAATTTATGAGCTCTAAGATAGACGTGAATTTGAGTTCTAGCAAAGTGATATTCTAAGTCATATTGAGGTAAGGGATCTTTCCCCTTATCTTGAATTGACAGTGGAACCTTGGGAACTCCAATTTTTGCAAGTTCATACCTAGGTTTGGGTGGATCTCTAAAATGTTTAGGTTTGTAGATTCGATTTGTCTGAATAACCTCATCCACATATGGATGATCAAAGATAGAGAGTACCCTTTGAAGGGTTATGGGATACCAGGATCCCTAAGTTGAGGAGTTGCTAGGACTAAGTATGATAACAAGTTTCTGCTTCTTAGGAAACTGATGGGGTAAAAGGGGTCTACTTTAGACATGAAATCATATGGTTTTAGAGTAAATATTTTGTAGGTCAAGGTAGATTCATAATCAATATGAGCTTAATACGAAGACTAATGAGACATGGAACATTGTGTACGTGGACTAGGAGGTGGGGTAGTTGGTGTATAGTAAGGTGAAGAATAATCGGGATACCTTAGACTTGTTGAAGGAGAAACTGAGGTATATTTTGGAGACTAAGGTGTATACTTGGGAGATGCAGGAGTATATTTTGGGATTGAGGTGTGCACTCGGGAGATGCAGGGGTATATTTGGGGAATTAAGGTGTGTACTTGGGAGATGCAGGGGTATATTCTGCTGATACAAGGGTATATCTTGATCTTGGTTTCTCTCATTAGGCTCAGGCTTGGTTGTAAGAATAACCTTCTCTTGGTCAATCAAATCTTTGATCATATGCTTCAAGAAAATGCACTCATTAGTGTTATGCCTGTTGAGCCTATGAAGGTGACAATACCTATTTAGGTATCATCCTTTCAAAGTTGGATTAGGTGATATGTGAAGAAGAGTGATCAAATCTTGATTAAGAAGGATATCTAAGACTTCCATTAAGGGTTGCCCTAGAAGAGCGAATTTTTTGTCCACATTCCAATTAAGATTTCATGATGTTTGTGTCTCATTTTCTCTCTTTTTTTGGTGTTTAGGTATGGAGACATGGGTTTATTCAGATCTAGACTAGTAAGAGTTAGCAAGGGATGACTCCTTCAATTCAGGTCTAAGATTTTGCTTTTTGGTTCTATCTTTGGTAGGTTTTGTCTTCCAAAATTCATCAAACACTCATTTCTTTAAGTTTGACTCAAATAGGATAGCCTTTTTTTATTAATTTTTTGAAATTAGAAATTTCATGAAAGGCTAACATGGTTTTTAGCTTGGGATAACATTTTTTTAGGATAAGCATTACAACACATGGCTCTTTTAAGGATTGTTTCACCTTGCCCAAGACAAGTCTCCATGGGATGATAAAGGTATGGGCATCTTCACATTTCCTTTGTTTGGTATCCTAAGGGTAGATAGGATGGGGGCGACCTCTACATTATAACTAAACCTTTTCATGAAGGATGTGACTAGGTCTTCAAAGGTTTTATATTGATTGAAGTTTTGACTAGCCATTCACCTAGAGGTTTTTTACTCTTAAAACTATGAGGAAACCATTAGATATATTTGGTAGAATCTTGCTTTGTCTTTATTGCTCTCTAAGTGAACAGTTTATAAGTGAGAATTTAGGTCTCCTTTCACATCGAATTGATGAAACACACCTATGTTTCATCACTATCCGTCAAATAATCCAATGGTAGAAAATCTCCTATTTGTTATCTTTTCTTTTCCTTGTTTGTGCTCCCTAGATATTCTTGGCATATCCTCGTTACCTTCTTTTCTTGCAAGTTAGTTCTTGATGGTAAAGAAACTCTTTTATGGTGAACTTTGGTTCCTTTGGTTTTGGATGATCTTCTCTTGATCTATGCCCTGTTAGTAGTCTTGATTTGTTCATAGTCCAAGTTTTGGTGTGATTTGATTTCTTCTTCACCTTCTTCTTAGGTTTCACTATGTTTTCTTCTCTCCTTTTCTATCTTCATGATTTGATTCTCAAGTTGGGTTTGTTTGAATTGATTTCTTAGAAACTCTAGCTCAGCCTCGTAGTCTCGGGGTGAAGCCTCAAGTGAATATGCTCTAGAATGGTTGGGCTTAGGTTGAAGAGGTTGATTGTTAAAAGAAGTTGCATCCTCTATGAGTTAACGATCTATGGGCTTTTTAGATTAGAGAGCATTATGAGACACTGATAAGACCTTGGCCTTGGATTGGGTTTGATATGAATGTGAAGACATGATGATTTTTTTTTGTTTTTAGATCTAGCATGTCTAGAAAGGCTAAGTGCTCAAGCATGTGTAGGTGTGATGTGTAATATAAACTCAAACGTATGCAATAAGTGTGTAGCTATGTGAGTGTGTGCAACAATCCCGTATATTCGTACTCTAGGTACACCTTCTTGGAGTGTAGAAAACAAAGACACTTACAATCAAAACAAGCAATAAAGTAAAAACTCTTAAACTAACCAATAATTTTGATTAGACCCGTGGGTCCCACAGGCATACCGAAAGAGAATTGTGTATAAATTTTAGGTTTTGCAAAAAAAAATTGTCTTCTTAATTTTATGAAAGTAAATAAAAACTAAGTTTACAATCACTCACCTCTTATTCGCTTTCCTTTTATGTATTGTGGGCCCAAATCAAGTTCTTTTTACATTCTTACCTTGATGGGCAAGGATTGGTTCTTATGCTACAAAATTCATGTCTAATAAAAGAGAATATACCATCACGCTTGAATTGAGATGTGAGCACAAAAAGGGGCTCAAGGGATGTAGATCTAATTGGGATATGGGTCAAAGTGGATATAGATCCAAAATAGATATGGTCTAAATGGGTATGGATCTAAAATGAATATGGATTCTAAATAGATGTGTACCTATGAATGGATAGGGCCACAATAAGAAAATGATGTCCTAATTAACAATTATGTAATAAATAAAATATATAATTAATTAAAAAAAGTGTTAAGATACAGAAATTCTAATTCACAAAAAACCTCGATTAGCAGAAAATCCCAATTTGTAGGAAATCGTGATTTGGAGAAGGTCCAAATTTGTAGAAAATACTAATTTAAAGAAGATCCTTTTCTGTAGAAGATCCTGATATGTAAAAAAATTGATGTGCAAAAAATTGTGATTTGCAGTGTACAAAAATTTTAAATAATTGTTTTTATAAAATCAAATGTACATGAAAGTTTTTAGAAAAAATTATGCAAATAAGTATAGGAGTGGTATCTTAAACATGGATGAATTAAATCTAATATACAAAATAATCCTAACCTAACCAAGAATTAAACTATCTATGTAAGAACAAAACTAAAGAATGAAGATGCAAGATGATTAAAAAGGGATCAACTAAGACTTATGATGGTATAGGCATATGATGCTTATGTTAAATGAAATATGAAAGAGTCGTAGGAAAACTAAGAAGTTTAATAAGAAAAGCAAAAATTAATAAACTAAAGATGGCAAGAGATTGGCTAGCTAGGGGTCAGCCAACCCCTTGAGTGTTGATGACAACAAAGATCACACACCACAACAAAAGAGAGAGAGCTCAATTTCTTATTCCTTCTTTCCTTACCCCTTACAATGACGATGAACACCCTATTTATAGTTCTTCTTAGGGTGACTTGAAAAGAAAAACTTGGTACAACATTTCTCACTTTGGTAAAGTATAAAAACAAAAAGCAAGAAGCTGGAAATTTTGGTATTTATATAGATTGTGCTTCCTTCTTGAGCTTTTGTTGCTGCAAATGACAAAAGAAACTAGAAACTGTTGGATGCCCCTTTCTTCTTTGATTCAGCTTTTATGTATGCCAAGTATACATTATATATAATGTAGATATGACAAATATACATATATATTATACCGAATCCTACATACATGCGCACACATATATATTTTATGTAAACATGCATCCATATATAGGTATATATATCTAAGGTAGACACATATATATTTCATGATACTATATATATATATACTTACCTAGTGTTATAGATATAAGACCTATGTTACATAAATATATATAGTTTTATACATAGGATTTATATATATATATATATATATATATATATATATATATATATATATATATATATATATATATATATATATATATGGATTAGTTTTTCAGTTATTATATATTCATATATTATATTTTCATACATGTATATGCATATATATAGCATATATATAATATGTATGCATGGCTTTCCATAATATCTTAAAACAATTTAAGTATTTCCAAGGATATACTCTTCTGAATAAAGCAAGTGAATGTTGCAGCTTTCCCTTTCTATTTACTCTCTTTTCTTAACATATTTCTGGATCAACAACTTCATTTAATTTTGATTCAAAGAAAAGCAGACCTAGACCATATGATCCAAGATCCATAGTCATTTTATCTATTTTAAAATTTAAAACTTTAAAACCAGCTTTATTAGACAAAATATATTTTTCTTAAGAAAAATTTTAGGTGTTTACACTCACATAATATAGGAAGTCAATTCTCATCCTCGTCCTTCAATGAGATTGAGGTCACTACATCTTGTGACGCCAAAAGATAAATTCACATGATATCCCATGCTTGTGGGCTAATGAAACGAGAAAAACACTTTAATGTTCCTTTAATTGAGATAAATCCTCCTCACGTTTAGTATCTCATTCGAATTTCAAAGTTTTCTCAAGTATTTTGAAGAAGAGACTTTTTTATGCATGTTTGGATAAGAGCCTACTTAAGACAGTTAAGCATTTATTAAGGCATTGAACTTCTTTAATTGTCGAATGACTCTTCATTTGTTTGATTTGCTGCTATTTTATTTGGGTTTACTTTGATCCCACATTGGTTGACCATGAAACCAAGAAAATTTTATGCATTTGGCAGTCAACTTCATGCAATATTGTCGTAACTCATCAAATGTCTGAGACAGATTGCTTACATGATTCATCACCTCCCTGCTTTTGATAATCATATTGTCCATGTAAGCCTCCATATTATGACCGAGTCAATAGTAAAAAAAATTGTTCACTATTCTTTGATAGATTGGTCTAACATTCTTTAGTATGAAGTATATGGCTCCACAACAGTATAATCCTTTGTTAGTGATGAAGGATGTATATTCTTGGTTGGATGGGTACATGAGTATTTTGATGATACCTTGAGAAGGCATCTATAAATGAAAGGAGTTGATGGCGTGCAATATAGTTGACCAACCTGAAAATGAAAGGCAAGGGATAACTATCCTTTGGACATGATTTGTTGAAATCTGTGAAGTCCATACACATATGGAATCTTCTATTACCTTTCTTCAAGTCACTATGTTGGCAACCCAATCGGGTAATGAAGCTCACAATACCAACCCAATTGACAGGAATTCGTCGACTTTGTCTCAAACCACCCTTATCTAATCTGATGTGAATGTCCTCTTCTTTTGTTCAATCGATAGATAATTTAGATCAATATTCAAGTGACACGTGATAACATCCAAACTAATGCCAAACACATCTACAACACTCCAAATGAAGACGTTGTTTTGCAATAAGAATCCAATGAGTTGGATTCACTTCTATGACGTTGATGATGACCTTATGTAAGTATGATCCTCCAAATTGGGTCTGATCTATATTTAGAAGAGCGGTTCAGTTGAAAATAACTACTCATATTTTAGATCTTCTCTAATATCAAGATCTCTTATTGAAATAGTCATGGAGTTGGTGCCTGTTTGGTGTTTCTCCTAGATGATGTGAACCGTCTGCATGGTGGCAAGATAACTCTCTTGGTTGTCTTTTGGTCTCTTTGGATGTATCCAATTCTCTAATGCAAATGGAATTTCAGCATTAGGTAGAGAGTCAAGAAAACGACTTTAGCAATAGTGACAGACCTTCATCCAAAGATATAGTATATGCCAAAGGTGCTTTGACAACCAGGAAATCTACTATTACCATCTTCCATAGTGAATTCATTATGATCATAACTGGAAGTGGTATGATTTCTTCATGGTGTAGTGTACTGGTGGTTAAGCCAACCAAGAGCCCTCTACAAGGCTCAAGGCAATTTAGACCTATCAAGAGTCTCTCATAGGCATAATAAATTAAAATATCAACTGAATTACCTGATATCAACCTACTAACTTTGTAAATTGGCTATAGGTAATGTGTCAATGTGTGTGGTGCAAAATGCCTTTGAAATCTTCATTGGTGAAAGCTATGGAGAGTGACCACTTAGTTTCTCATGGAGAAGGATCTCCTCTCAAAACTCATGCTTGACAATCACTCATGGATGTTTTTGTTTGCCACTAGCGAAACCTCCAGTGATAGTATGTATTTCTCCAACTATTAGCGAGTCATGGGGATTGTCATCCCCTATTTTAGATGGGCGGTAGGTTCTAATTAACAATCCCAGGAGACAAACTATTGCAAGTTGCCTCACTAGATAAGGTATTAATTCTTATCTTTGAGATGGCATCACTCCTCGCTCCTGTGGTCATGATCCTTATGAAAAGAGCTCCATTTTTATGGATCCTTATGCACCAATGATTTATTGGACTTCTTTGGCCTACAAACCACTTCTGTATTATAATTATTAGCAGTATTTTGAACTTCATCATGACAATGAGGTTTATAGGAAGAGAAAAAGGTTTCTTCTCCGAAGTCTTCTTTTTCAAGTCCATTTTAGTTGTTGGTGCAAGAATCTTCACCTTTAGGCCTTGCTTCCTGTTTTTCAAGTTTCTATTGTAAGACGTCCTCAACTTCTACATAGATTCAAATTCTGGATGAGCTCACTTAGATTAGTTGTATGATTTTTTTTTAATGTCATACACGAGAAGCTTGTGTCTTAGTCCATCTTTTAATATAGCGAAGGTCATAGATTTCTCCAACTTCAGGACTTGGATCATGGCCATGATAAAATGCTTCTAGTATTCTTTCAATGTCTCATTTCTGTATTGCCGAATTCTAACAAAGCTATTAGATGTCACCTCCTCCTTGTTACTCATGAATACATGGAGGAAAGGCCTTTCATAGAAGACTCGATGCTTCATGAAGGTTGCATCACGAACCATATTTTAGATGTTCTTGTTAAGCTAATTAGGAATACTTTGCACACATGGCCACTATTGATTTATAATATACTAGATGATCAACCAAATCAGTTCTATCATCATATTTATCAAAATAGTTGATTGAACTTTTGAGGCATCCTTTGAGAATTTCTGTCATCTTTTAACTATGAGTTTTGAGGTCGTGCCCTTATCTTTGAAGGCTTCTTCAAGTTTTCACCATTTTCAATGATCTTTTGGGTAGAATGGCCAAAGGTGATTTTCATAGAATCAAAATGACCAATGACTTCTAACCAATCTGTGATCAGTGATTGAAGTAGCTCATGCTAGGTGGGATCGGCGCTATGGGAACTCGTGTTACGATTCCTTTCTAGCAAGGGACAAACATTTTCATCACGAGTATCATCTCCATGCTCTCATAACCTCTGTTGAAGGGGGGTTGAAGGAGGTCAATTATCCTCATATAACTTTGTAAAGGAGGACTCTCATGATGGTTTTGTTCTGGCATCATCTTAACTAAGGAAATCTACTCCTTATTTTGGGGTACACGCCAATTATAGGTGGAGGGCTAGCATGTTTTGTTAGCATCATCCATTTTGTAACTCTTGAATTGCTTCTTGTGGCATTGAGGATTTGCTTCTTCTCAATTAGAGGGATCAAACTATAGGATTCACTCTATCTTGCTTAGTGGAAGATGCTCCCTTCGTCCTTGGTGGAGCCATAAGCCTCATATCTTCAACAGGGGGCCTATAGTCTTCTTGTAGATGGCACTAAAAAGTAATGGTGTTAAAATTATCAACCTTGATCTCAAGCTCTTTTTCGCCTGTACTTTTGCATTAAGTTGTCCTCTCGGTTGCGTAAAAGTGTAATCAAGAAGACAAAATGGATGATGCTAACAAGACTATAGCGCCTCTTAATCCTAAAACATCAAGGTTGGTGAGAGAGGATTCAAAATCGAGTCTTGGGGACCTCGTTTGACACGCAAGCCTCACGCAAGAAGATTCAGATTCCTTTATACCTAGTGATAGAGGAAACCCTCAAGCGGTCGTTTTTAGATTAGTGAAACTAGTCAAGGCTCCTCATTTGGACAATGATGGATGTTTTGAATTATCCCTTCCAATTATATAGATGCGAGGAGTACATATCTGTGTTCCTTTTCCATGGGTGTTCAGTTTAGTTGGAGGCAAACCCGTATCTTGGGAAAAGAAACCAAATATGAAGTATTCTTTCATGCACCTGAAACAACTCATGACCTTCAACTGTGAGCCTCAGTCCACTAGCAAGTTGAGCTTATCGGTCTGGGTGCAATACGGGGAAGGTATACGTACATTGGTGCACCGCCATTACGTGGAGGTCGCGCCCACCGAGTCGTGACTCTTCGCTTTTCATGACGGTTTGATGTGGGCCCCACCCGACTTGCGCGGCGGCCTAAAAGCGACGCTTTTAGGGTCGGGTCGTAGTAGCTCCAATAACGAAACACGACCCGAGTTTCGACTTCCCTTCCCTCGTGGAGACGTGGTTCGTTACTTCTCGCTTTTTTAATTTGTTTCTGCCTTCTGTTTCCTATAAGAAAAAGAAAAAAATCTCGCTCTGTTCGCATTTTCTTATATCTGTTTCTTCGCTCGCTTGTTGTTTGCCTTCTTTAGAGAGAGAGACTAGGGCATCGTCTCAGAGATTCTTTCCTTTCCTAGGGTTTGTTTTCCCGGCCAGATTCAATTGCCAGAGTCACGTTTTCCGGTTGATTCTCCCTCTTTCACGCTGTGCCGTTTATTCTTCTCAATATTTCCGTTTTCTGCCTTCTTGCTTCTGGCTTTTGGTGTAATTGAGTGGGAACGAAGTTTCTTTCTTATTGGTTTGTGGGCGTTGCTTTTTTATCTCTCTTTTATATTTGTGCTTCGGTATTGGTGGTATATTCTTTGTTTGGTTGCGTTTCTTGTTGCCTTTTTAGTTGTTGGGTTTGTTTTGTGTGTTTTGGGGATGTTTCCTTCTGGGAAGAATTGTTGGTGTTTTGGGATTAGGTTTTCTTTGGGTTTTGGAATACTATGGGGAGAAAGGACTTCTGTGGCATGCAAAGTAGGGATTACGTTTCTCAAGCATGGTGTTTTGGGAATTAATGGGATAAAATGAAGGGCTTTTTGGAACTTGTATTTCTCCTATTGATGGAGTTAGTTTAAGGTTCAACCTTCTCTATGTTGCGTTTACGCTCTTTCGTTTGGATTAAAAGCATGTCGGCATTCTTGCTGTTAAGTTTGTATCTTTCTGCTTCCCTTCTCTTTGCAACTGCCGGGTTTCTGATTAATATCTGGCGTTTGATGTGGTTTCAGGTGCAAGCAGATGGGGTTTTCACGTTTCTGCTGATCCGTTTTGTGAGGCAATCATTGATAGGGATTTCTTAAGAATCAAGTAAAGATACTTCAAGCATTTTGTGGTGGAGGAATATGTTTGAATTCTGTGTAGGAATTGAGATTTTCTGGTCTTGAAGGTGGAAGTTCTAGGAAACAAAGTAGAAAGGATATGTTACGATCTCTTCTACTGGGCTTATGCAATTAATCAGCTTTCTTAGTTCGTAAGTAATTTGGTGCGATTTGGATGAAGTTATAAGGCAAGAACCATCAATGTGTTTTGCTGGATTATTCATCTTGAAGAATATTTTTTCAGTTGGGTTAGGGATATTCGATGCATGTTCTACTTTGAACTCCGGCCTCTTTTAGGGTATGACGTCTTCTAATGAAAATGGATGGCTGTGAACCAAAGTTCCTTCCACAGTGGCTCAAAGGGACAGTAAGTGAAAAGAGGATTGGTGCATCATCTAATCACGATCCTTCTGCTGCTAGTAAAATCAATAGAGGTAACAGATATGCAAGTAATTTTCTTTTCTCCTCTTTGTAGCACATCAGAAGTATGAAATGTGTTTTTATTGGCTTTATCCAACTGTCATCTCATGATAGTTCTTTAGTAGCATTAACATTACGTATGTTCGTCTTTCATTCATTGTGGATATATGTCTCCATGTGTCAACCTGTAGCTGTTAGGACATCAATTTCTTTGTTGGCTATTAGATGTCCCGTTCACTTCTTCGTAGTGCGGGATCTCTGACATTCATTTGTACCGCCATACTTTTTCTTGTATGTGTTTGTTAGTGTATTATCCTTCAGTTGCAGAGTTTCTGATATAAATATGACCAATTGCTGACATATTCTATGGATGTTTCAGCTGAGGGCTTTCTGAATAAAACTGAAAGCGTATCCACGAACAAGTCCTGGAAGAGCAGTCCTGGTAATACCCGCAAGACTCATCTCCATTGTGAAGGAGATGGATTTTCTAATCTGCAGGACTATGGTAGCTTTCGCCGGAGCTACTCAGAACGATTGCGTGATGCTGGTGGCAAAAACAAAGAGACAGAAAATGAGAGTAGATGGGATGCGATTTACAGTAATAGAATGTCAGGCACTCAAATGAACATTACTTCTCAGGATAATAGAACCTCCAACTGTTATGGTACTTCTCGCAGATCTTCTGCTTCTCCTCTTGGAAACAGGACTGAAAACAATTCGCTGTTGAGGCGTTCAAGGTCCTTTGCCTCGGATGCAGGATCAGAGGATAGCACTGGAAAGCCACAAATTCTGAAATCAATGCACAGGGCTTCATTTGATAGAGATTTTCCAATTTTGTGTGCTGATGCAAGAAATGAAGCTGTTGGTTTAAGTCCAAGAGGCATCTCTTTGTGCACTTCATCAAGATTGATATGCAAGGGTTATGGATCTTCCAGCATAAGGCCCGATTGGAAATCTGCTTTAGCAGAGCTTCCCTTTTTTGCTTCAGTTGCTCCATCAGAGACACAGTCAAATCCTTGTCTTTCTGCACAAAATGCTGGTACTAACATTCTCGGGGCTTTAATGCAAAAGAGTGATCGTGAGGATAGTCCTCAGGTTAGAATTGTAGCAGCCCATGTTGTCTTCTAGATTTGTTGCTTATTTAGTTGTTTTCCTTAAATCTGTATTTTCCCTTTTCAGTTACAAGTAGAGACCAATAAGATGGAGGAAATGGTTTTGAAGAAGTCCAGACAGCTAATTCCAGCAACCCCTTCTATGCCGAAAGGAACGGTGCGTTATTATGTTTCTTGGTTGTTTTCAGCTTTGTCGTAAATATTTTTTCCTGTATCCTAAAATATCAAATGATGTTAGCACATTTGATCATACGTTATGATCTTTTGGGTTTCTTTTTATTTTTAATTATTTTTCTTCACTTAATGAAGAAATAGTTTGTTGTGTGATATATGTGTGGTCCAATACTTGAAATGTCGTTTTACGGTGCAATGCTACTTCTTGCTCTGGTTTTCAAATATGTTCTCCAATTTGCACACTTGAAGACATTCACATTCATTTAGGATCTTTTCTTTTAAGGAATAATACGCAAGTTTTGGTTTAAGGGCGTCCCTTGCATCTTTTTTATCCTTAATACAAATTTCTTTTTATTGTTCTAGGGTTCAAATCTCCCCTCTCTCTCTCTCTGCATATGAAAAAGGTTTTGCTTGACTACTTTAATTGAATTGGCAGGATCCTATTATGTTATTTGATGAATCAATATATGTACGATATGCTACGGTGACAGTTTTCTTTTCATTCAAGTATTTACCTACACCAAGTTCACTATAAAATAATAAAAGTAGCATATATGTATTGTTTCCCATGTTCCCGTTTTGTTCATGTGTCCTGCCAGCTTACTTTTGTCCAAATCTTTTTTCCAAAATTACAATTTTCCATTTATAATGGTGCAAAAACATGTGTGAGGATTCATGAAGGAATGACAGACTTCTTTGAAGTTAATATTGGGTTACATCAAGGATCAACTTTAAGTTCATACTTATTTATAATGGTGATGGATGAGTTAACAAAACATATTCAAGATGAAGTACCTTGGTGTATGTTATTTGCAGATGACATTGTATTAGTGGAGGAGTCTAAGGAAAAAGTTAATAGAAAATTGGAACTATGGAGAGAAACATTAGAAAACAAAGGCCTCCGACTTAGTAGAACAAAGACAAAATATATGGAATGTAAGTTTGATCATTTGGCTACTTCAGAGGACATAGAAATTAAAATTGGCACACATTGCATTCCCCAAAAGGAAAGTTTTAAATACCTAGGGTCAATTTTTCAAAGTGATGGAGATGTTACACATAGAATTAATGCTGGTGGGTTAAAATGGAGAGGAGCATCAGGTATTCTTTGTGATAAGAAGATACCATTAAAATTAAAAGGTAAATATTATAGAGCAGCAGTTAGGCCTGCTATGTTTTATGGTTCTGAGTGTTGGGCAGTTAATCATCAACATGTACAAAAGATGTCTGTGACAGAAATGAAGATGTTGAGATGGATGAGTGGGCATACAAGAAAAGACTGTATACATAATGAGGTTATTAGAAACAAATTAGGAGTGGCACCAATAGAGGATAAAATGAGAGAACATCGTTTAAGATGGTTTGGACATATAGAAAGAAGATCAAAAGAAGAACCTGTAAGAAGGTTAGAAAAACTAAATTTGGAAAGTATTAAAAGAGGTAGAGGACGACCACAAAAGTGTTGGAAAGAAACAATAAAGAATGATCTAGCTTATTGGGAGTTAACTGCTAACATGGCACACGATAGAGATCTGTGGAAACAAAGAATCCATGTAGCCGACCCCGTCTAGTATGGGAAAAGGCTTAGTTGTTGTTGTTGTTGTTGTTGTTGTTGTTGTACAATTTTCCATTTATAATATGGAGTTGACATTTGGTGAACTAATCTTGCTGAAATGGATTGAGAAACCATTTAATCAAGGCCTCTACATTCTCAAGTTAGATTGGTCTTGCGAAGGCATGACCCTTGTGATTCGAAATAATTCTTTTCTGAATGTTGAGGAACCACAAGGCAAAGAAATTGTTAGTGAAAAGTAGCTGTATTTCTTTGGAAAGGTCTTTACAATTGGTGAAACAGGTTAATTTGGACAAGAGAACTGAAAATTATTTGTTAGGCATGCTAGAGTACCGTTATATGCTGCCATATGATATGTATGATGTGACATTATACGTATTGATCCACGCCTTTATTTTCTGTACAGGGGTCTGAATTCTATTGATCCATGCCTTCATGCACTTATCAATCATATCATATTATATGATGTGATATTAATAGATTTGTTTTGCTAGTTTTAAAAGGTTCTTTTTTGTTTTCGTACTCCCACTGCCTGGAGAACTCAATATTGAAGCCTGCAATATGAATTTTCTGGTTATGTTTTCTGATCAAATTTCTTGGCATAAATGTGATGAGTTCTAATACTTCCTGTTTTTAACTTTTAAGTACACTTGTGTGTTCTCTTTGGATATATACCCTACTTAGACACAACAACAAGTAAGCCTTTTCTCATGCCTTATGGGGTCGGCTACATGAATTCTTTGTTTCCACAATCCGTAGTAAATAAGTCCGGCAAAGTTTTAAGTTTGCTGTCGGAAGCCTAATGCAACCCTCCTTTATCCGGGCTTGGGACCGGTCATGACTTACATGAGCAGGGTTATATACCCTACTTAAACATGATTTAAAATCATGCAACTTTTTTAAACACTCCTCAAAGTGTCATGATTTGAATGGGGAGATTGACCGGGGTCACTAGTTGGCTACATCCCGGGGGGGGGGGGGGGGGGGGGGGGGGGGGGGGGGGGATATATACCCTTCTAAAAGGTTAGGGCTGGAGCGAGGCATGGCCACTTACAACAACAACTACTACAACAACAACTAAGCCTTTTCCCATACTAGACGGGGTCAGCTACATGGATTCTTTGTTTCCACAGATCCCTATCGTGTGCCATGTTAGCAGTTAACTCCCAATAAGCTAGATCATTCTTTATTGTTTCTTTCCAACACTTTTGTGGTCGTCCTCTACCTCTTTTAATACTTTCCAAATTTAGTTTTTCTAACCTTCTTACAGGTTCTTCTTTTGATCTTCTTTCTATATGTCCAAACCATCTTAAACGATGTTCTCTCATTTTATCCTCTATTGGTGTCACTCCTAATTTGTTTATAATAACCTCATTATGTACATGGTCTTTTCTTGTATGACCACTCATCCATCTCAACATCTTCATTTCTGTCACAGACATCTTTTGTACATGTTGATGATTAAATGTTAACACTCATAACCATAAAACATGGCAGGCCTAATTGTTGCTCTATAATATTTACCTTTTAATTTTAATGGTATCTTCTTATCACAAAGAATACCTGATGCTCCTCTCCATTTTAGCCAACCAGCATTAATTCTATGTGCAACATCTCTATCAATTCTTCCATCACTTTGAAAAATTGACCCTAGGTATTTAAAACTTTCCTTTTGGGGAATGTAATGTGTGTCAATTTTAATTTCTATGTCCTCTGAAGTAGCCAAATGATCAAACTTACATTTCATATATTCTGTCTTTGTTCTACTAAGTCGGAGGCCTTTGCTTTCTAATGTTTCTCTCCATAGTTCCAATTTTCTATTAACTTTTTCCTTAGACTCCTCCACTAATACAATGTCATCTGCAAATAACATACACCAAGGTACTTCATCTTGAATATGTTTTGTTAACTCATCCATCACCATTATAAATAAGTATGGACTTAAAGTTGAGCATGGCCACTTACAAGAGTTTAAAAATATTGAAAAAAAGCAATCATGTTTCCTTTTGTATAGATGTAGCATGTTCAAACCAAAGTAGGAACCCGAAGTAGCTCATCGTTAAGGGATTGGCTATTAATTTGTAGGTTAAGTTAGGAGCTTCTTGCATGGGTTGTGCATCGGTGGGGGTCCGCATTACTCCCTCGTTGCCAGTATATGAAGAAAAGGAGGTCCAAATGAGAGTAGGATCAACTTCTCTGAGTATTAAGAACTGGCATATTCCTTTTGAATCTCTTAACAGCATAAGGTCTAGAACCCTATGTCCGTGGGTCAAATGAATAACCAGAAGGTTCTGAGCTGAGAGATCCGAGCCCATTGTAATCTGCAGCCACTAGGCAGTCAAAGCACCATGTCTTTTGGAAAGGTATACTTGGGTCCTAGTTTGGGCATAACATGGGGCTCTGCATTAGAAACTGCAGTCTTTTTTTAAATATGAAAAGAAACATGTATAACTCCGCTCATGTAAGGGATTACCCTTACATGGCCAGTCCCAAGCCCGAATAATGGAGGGTTGCGTTATGCTTATGACAGCCAGCATAAAATTTTGTCGGACTTATTTACCATTGATTCTAGGTTACGTGGAAACAAAGAATCATGTAGCCGACCCCATCTAGTATGGGAAAAGGCTTAGTTGTATATAAAAAGAAACATGTATGGCACATATTTCTTTCTGTTTCAGATCTTGTCATTATGTTGATCCTTTTAAGTGTTCATAGGGCAGGGCTGGTAAACAAACTGAACGAACATGAACAGAGACTTTGGCTCCTCACGTGGCCTTGGAGCTCGTGCTTGGCTCATGTTCAAACAAGTCAGTCATGCTCATTTATGCAGACTCCTCTTCATTAGTGTTCACAAACAGCTTGTTTGTATGAAAAAAAAAGGCAAAACAAGCCACATCTTCTACCAAAAACATACAGAAATCTAGCATCTAGAAATTTTGGATAGACAGAGAAAGGACGGAAAAAAATTAGAAAAATTAAAACGTTGAGGAGGAAGAAAAATATCAAAGTCAAAAGGCAAGGAAGATGTTGACAGAATTATCGAAAAGCAAAACATATTCTTTTGGAGGTCATTTTGAACCATGTCAGAGGTGGATTGTAAGTAGCAGGAGGCGGTGGCTTTTCTCTTTTGCGCTTTTGATGGTTTTGAAAACCCTAGGGTTAAAACCAGAAGACAAATGATACCCTGCAATAAGAACGAAGCCACCTCTGATGGCACCCTGAAAAGGGTAACTTTACCACAGTATTTAAGGGCATCTGTTTTAAAAAAATAACGACTCTTTCCACCTATTTTTTTACTGGTTTAGATGAATATGATACGGTATATCAGTAATAACGTAAATGTATTTCTGGATAAGCTACACGAGCTGATTTGAGCCGGACAGGTGTTCTTTGTGTTGGGCTCATAATCTTGAATGAGCTCGCTTGTGTTTGGCTCGTTTTCACGCGAACAGAACATGATCGAGTAAAAGCCAAGCCGAACAACGAGCGTCTCAGTTTGTTTAACAGGACTATTTTAGGGTATTAATTTGAAGCATTATCTACTGTAGTAAGTTGTTCCTGTAGTTTGGTTTACTCATACAAACTAGGCATGTTTGTTCTGTACACTTTTGTGGCCATCTAGGCATGTAATCTCATTTCTATGATATCTATGACCATTTCAATGTTCAAGGTAGATTGCAATGCCAAGATTATCTCGCTTTCATACTCCTTTCTTAGCTTTTATATTATTATCTCGCTTTCATACTCCTTTCTTAGCTTTTATATTATGTTCTGATTAGTGTTGTTACATTATGCCCTTGTTCATGTACGTCATGTTATATATCCATGTTGAGATCCTGAGCTTGATTACCTTTTTATGTTGGAATGAATTTTACAGCATGGGATTGGCTATCGTGATCGTGCCAAAGGGAAGTCTTCATCGCTTGTAAACATGGGTTCTACTCTGTCTGTAAAGCCTGCACACTCCAATGTGCTGAACTCTTCTTCATCGACTCAAGGTGGAGGGAGGTTGCTGGTTCTTAAAACAGCTAAAGACCATCTTGTTTCTGCTAACAAGTCCCCAAGTCCTGACAGACTCATAACTGGAAACAATTTGAACTCTGGCAACACTGGTGTCACTGATAAGCGTGCCAATTCTGCAAGTGCCCTATATTCTGAGCAGAAGAAGCCTATGAGGCAAAGTATAAAAGAGAGAAATGAGTTTTTCAATTCACTCAGACAAAAGGGAGCAACAGAGGATGCTTCTCCAAAAAATTGTAGGTCTCTTCCAGAGACCCCTTCGACGACAATGTTGGATGGATGTGATGAGAATTCAACCAATGGAAGTAAGGAAAAGGATGAAGCTCTAGAAGGGCCTGTGCTTCCGGAAGCTGTAAATAACGAGGATAATGGAGTAGGTTTTAACAGCGTGGTAGAGAAGACTGCTTCTACGGTCACTAGCCACTGTGAGAGTGAATCATCTTGTGTGATCCCGGAGGAGGAAGAGGCATTTCTACGTCGTTTGGGTTGGGATGAAGGTGCTGGAGGTGATGAAGCTTTGACGGAAGAGGAAATAAACAGCTTCATTTTACAGGTAAGGACGTTCAACCATCTGAAACGTCAACGAACCTCTTTTCTCATGTTATGTTGTGGGAAAACATGTTTGTTGCCTCTAAAGGAATTCTGCACCTAAAAATTTGACTGCATCACTGTATCTTCTCTTCACAGCATATGCAGGCAGTGCTTTCGAAGAATATGCTCCGAGGCAAGAGTGCTTGGAAGTTGAGCGCACTGAGGATGCACGAGATGATGCATGTGGGCAATGTGGGCAGCGTCTCTTCAGACTGAGAAGAACAAACTAAGGAGTTTACCTCCACAGGTGATGCTTTTCGGAGTTGAAAGAAAGGGTTCCGTTGGGTGGGGAGAACATTTTAATCTCATGACTTGCAAGTAGAGATTGGTACTTCATTATTTGTTCTCCCTCTTCTAGGTTTTCCCCCCACCTTAAAACTCTGAAAGGTAGATTGCTAAACTGAGTCCTTTGCAGGCCATTTTTATGATTATTATTGCGTGTTATTTATTCTTTGATTTTTGGCAGCACATCTTTCTCATGATACCTTGGTTTGTATTGCCCAAAATAAAACGGCAGGTTTTGGGGTGGTTCAAATTATATTACAAAATAAAAAATTTGAAATCCCTCCTACCAGCAAAGGCAGGCATGTGTCAATTAGCAGTCGTTTGTTTTAAATGAAATTCGTTTTTTTAACAAGCATTCAACCGCATGTGTTGTTCCAAGGGCTAGTGGGAGACCGAGGGGGTTTGAAACTGCCGAGTATTGTGTGGTTCAGGACAATTAACAACTCTTGACCTAGGTTTCAATCAATCAGAACCAGAGGCAGGTTATCAGATTGGTTTCCATTATAGTTTTGGTTTGGTTTTCGAAAAGGTGAAATCATAATTGAACCAGAGAACCAAATCGATTCTAGTTACAAACGGTTTTAAGGCTGCTCTGGTTCCGTTTTGAACCGACGGACTGATTCTGAATCGGTCATGCATAGGGGTGATCATAAATCGGTTTTAACTGATTTTTCAAACCAAACCGAAATGTCTTAAAAAAATTCAATTCAGTTTTGGTTCCAAAGGACCTAGAACCGAAAACCAATTTACGTTATATTATCGATCTCGTGAAATTATGCCTCCTTCCATGCTCTAGCAAAAGTCCAGAATTTTCTACTCTGCATGCAGATTGCAGCGGAATTTTCTCCTTTGCACTTATATTGCAGCGTGCCTCTTCCGTCAAGTGCCCTCCCTTTCTCACATCCAAGAAGATCTGCGCTTGTCTCACTCTCGACCAGGTTTGCTCGTCTCTTCATGTACTGTTATCTCTCTCTCAGCAATTGGAGATTTCTACGAGACTCGGTTAAAAATTTAGTTGTAAACAACTGCAGAAATACATGCATAGGAAGCTAATATTCAACAATTATAACATGACCCAATCAAAAAGAGCCGCACCGTAGATTCAGTAAGTCGTAAACAAACTCTCTAGAAAACACAAGAAAATTGTAATAAAAAAAGGAAACTTATATGTGTGAGTTGTTCTTAAGGACTTATCTTAAAAAAATCGTTGTCCCGCTACAAAATACGTATAGGTACTAGCGCTTTTCTCACAAGATAAAATGCACGTACAACTCAAAGTTATATACCTCACTTCGAGTCGATTTTGACCACGTCTTAGTCGTCCTTGTCCAAGGAGTACACGAGCAGAAGACACTACGAGCAGAGAGAGATGCAAGGGAGACAAAAGAGAAAGTGTTTAATTGCATAAGTCTAGATTAGGGAGTCATAATCCTTTATTTACAGGTTGCGTGATGGATTATGGATCACGGATCTGATTCAAATGACACACCTCTCTGTCTCATAATTATTCTCGCGTAAACACTTCTGATTGTTAGATCAAAAGTTTTTCGTGTAAAAAGATAGACCGAAGACAATTCTCAAACTAAAACTCAAATACAACACGACACATGTGTGGTCTAACATGTACTCCTCAAGCTTTTTGAACTAAAGTTTAGGAGCTGCTAACTATATAAAAGGACATGTGGGTTTGTCTTATTTTTCAATATAGGACTAAACTTTGTCTTCTCTTTGTTTTCATATGCATAGGTCCCTTGCATGTGACTTTTTTATATTTTAGGACTTCACATATATCAATGATGCATCAATTAAATATTTAGAGATATTAAACATGAATTAAATATTATTAATACATATGGTTTAATTAACATTAAATCCAACAATTCCCATAAAGACCTAAACCGTAAAGTGTTCTCCCAAACTAGCCATCATATTATGCTTTCATTAATGGTATCTTTCGGTTTGAAACATTACCCGAGTTATCCAATATTATCCTTATAGTAACTACGTGAATATGTCTTAAACCTAAACCTTGACTATAAAGGTGACTATTGGTAACAATAAAATAAAAAACTATAGAGTAATCTTTAAGGGTGATTCATTAATGGTCATGCATCCATATCATATATCATGATTGACTTCAAGGAACAACTCAATTTCCCTATTGTGGCCACACAATGTCAATCACTTAACTAAACATCTCCAAAGATGTAGTGCTAACATCCTATCCTACGACTTCATCTTATTTAGAGAATAATCTAAATGGTATCATTTAAGGAAACTTACAGTCATGACACTTTAGGTTTAAGGGTATAGACACAAAGATATTGAAAGTATCACACAATAAAAAGTGTCATCTTATTTGTCCAACAACTTATTATTACCACACTGAACCTACTTTGTAGGATCTGCATTCAGTGAAGTTGGGTACTGCTTTTGAATAAATTGTGAGTTTCAGTCTCATCCACAACTTAGTTTTCTCAACTAAGGCTACTAATAAACCCTTAGTCAAATGATCAGTTGTGTTATCTTTAAATCCAACAAAATCTACAATTATGACCCGAATAGACATAAGAGTTATTACAAACTTTAGTGTGACTTGAATGTTTATCTATTGCTTTTGGTTAAATTTAAAACTACGGATCTTAACAATGATAGTCATGATATCAAAGTGAGCAGATTTTTTACTATAAGTAAACTGGACATAATTCCTTAAGTCATTCAACTTTCAATATCGTCGCATCCAAAGCACATATTTCTACATCAAAAGTAGAACGAGCAAAAATAGTTTGTTTCTTATATTTTCACGTGATAGTGTTACCACTCACAAGAAACACATATCTAGTGATCCCATTACTCTAGAGTTCTTTGCTATCGAGCTAGCATCACTAAATCCTTAAAGAATAGAAAGATGCTTATCGTGATGTAGTCCAAGGGAAATTATTCCATTTAAATAGTGAAATACTCCCTATCTGAAGATCCTCAATGAGTTCTATCTAGATAATTGATGTATCTACTCAACTTATACACAACAAAAACAATATCTGGTTGTGTAAAGTTGGTTAGATATATCAAACTATCAATAATCTGAGAATATTGTAGTTGATACATGGAAATGTCACTTTCATTCTTATATAAAGCATTAAATGAATCATATTAGGTTTTAACAAGTCTATAATTTGTATATTCAAATCTCTCTAAAACTTTCTCAACATAGTGAGATTTAGAGATTACTATACCATCAGTATACCTTATGATTTTAAACTGTAAATCATATCAGTCACACTCATATCTTTTATCTCAAACTTATTACATAAAAACAACTTAGTATCATTAGAATCAAATGACAATATATAATCTACATAAAGGTAAAGAATGATGAATGTATTATTAACTGACTTACAATGGACACACTTATTATAATTACCAGAAATAAATCCAAAACATGATATCACACAATCAAACTTTTCATGTAATTGTTTAGGGGCTTGTTTTAAATCATATAATGATTTAATAAGCTTACACACCTTATACTCATTTCCACGAGCCACAAATCCTTCAAGTTATCCATATAAATTTTCTTATTCAGGTCACCACCATGTAGGGAAACAGTATTCACATCCATATGATGGATTGTGAGGTCATATACTAATGTCACTGATATAATCACCTGAATGGTGGTCATAAAAGAAACCTGAGAATATACAACAGCAACTAAACCTTTTCCCATACTAGACGGGGTCGACTACATGGATTCTTTGTTTCCACACATCCCTATCGTGTGCCATGTTAGCAGTTAACTCACAATAAGCTAGATCATTATTTATTGTTTCTTTCCAACACTTTTGTTGTCGTCCTCTAACTCTTTTAATATTTTCCAATTTTAGTTTTTCATATCTTCTTACAGGTTCTTCTTTTAATCTTCTTTCTATATGTTCAAACCATCTTAAACAATATTCTCTCATTTTATCCTCTATTGGTGTCACTACTAATTAGTTTCTAATAACCTCATTATGTATACGGTCTTTTCTTGTATGACTACTCATCCATCTCAACATCTTCATTTCTGTCACAAACATCTTTTGTACATGTTGATGATTAAAACTAGGGAATATATATATATATATATATATATATATATATATATATATATATATATATATATATGTATATATATATATGTATATGTATATGTATATGTATATATGTATATGTATATATATATGTATATGTATATATATATGTATATGTATATATATGTATATGTGTATATGTATATGTATATGTGTATATGTATATGTATATATGTATATGTATATGTGTATATGTATATGTATATGTGTATATGTATATGTATATGTATATGTGTATATGTATATGTGTATATGTATATGTGTATATATACATATACATATACATATACATATACACATATACATATACATATACACATATACATATATATATACATATACATATACACATATACATATATATACATATACATATATATATATACATATATACATATATATATATACATATATATATATATATATATACATATATATATATACATATATACATATATATATATATATATTATATATTTTGTTTATCCTTGGCAACTAACCTAGTCTTATATGATTGTTTCGTCTACATTCAGTTTCTTTTTGAAAATTCACTTGCAACTCATAGTAGAACAACTATGAGGCAAAACCACTAATTTTCAAGTATTGTTGGAGAGAATTATTGGAATGTGCTTAACTTTTTGAAGAGTTAGAACAATTCACAAAGGAAACTTACAGTTCACACATCCTTCTCTCTTAACTTCGACAATTGAATGATCTCCTAAGGTCACATCTCTACCATAGACAACTTAATAAGACATAAATAGAGATTGATCAGCACAAACGTACACATTAACCCCAATGTTTATAATTCATTACTATAGCTCATAAATAAAAAAAGAGATAGGGTTTAAGAGATAGAAACCTGTCACTAGTAGGTGTAATGGTCACCATATTTACTATGACTCCTTCAACAATTGTATGTTTCTTGGCTTTCTTTGACGTGATAGTCCCTCGTCCAATGTCATACCTAACTACAAAGGTAGTGAAGTTTGTTCTTGAGTTTCTTTTTGATTTTGACATTTGGTTTATGTTTTGGCTCCTTCTGATCGTTAGGTTTACCTTAAGGGTGTTGTTTATAGGCATAACGAATTTCTGACTTTTATGCTCTTTCTCTATTGTTATATCTACCATGAGGTCATCAAGGGTTATCTTGCCCTTCTTATGCTTGAAAACGAGGTTGAAACCCTCTAAACACTTAAGAAATTTCTGAATAATAGATATAACAATAAACTTTTGAAGAAGCTCCATTTCAGCTTCTTTAAGATCATGACATAAAAATTGAAACTTATAGGTATGTTCGGTTATAGATTTCTCCTCTAACATTTGATAATTAAGGAATTTCACTACAAAATACTTTTCAAGACCAAGTTCTTCGTATTTTATTTTTGATTCAAGACAAACCACAAATTTTTCAGAAGGGGAAGAACTATAAATGTTGAATAAAACATTCAATAATATCGATAATATACAAAGCGGCACATAATGTCCTCTTTTCACTCAACGATTTTATCCGAGCTTTTAGGGCAAATATGATTAGGTTGGGGCAATTTGACTCATATACAAATGCAATCCTAAAATAGTTAATTGGATTTTCATACATTGTTGCCATTGTTTGAATGGGGATCGAAAACATTTTTGGCATCAATGTCAAGTTGATCTTAGGTTGAAAGGTAGGAGACAAAGACATGTTTACTACGGATGATATTTATTTCTCTAAGATTGTTGAAAAGTTTGTTGTAAACAATTATAGAAATACATGCATAAGAAACCAATATGCAACAATTATAATCATGCCCCAATCAATAATAGTCACAGATCCAAAGTAAGTAATAAACAAACTTCATGAAAAACACAAGACAAAGCCCTTGGGAACTTGTCTTAAAGAAATTAGTGCCCTGCTACAGAGTACGTATGAGTACATGAGCTCTTCTTCCCTTAGGATAAAACACACATACAACCCAAAGCCACGTACCTTGCTTTGAGTCGGTTTTGATTATACCTCATTCGCCTTTGGTCAGAGAAGAAGGATGATAGGAAGCAATCACCATGGACAAAAAACACAACGATTGGAGGGAGACATAAGGGAGATGGAAGAGAAAGTGCTTAATCACATAAGTCTGGATTAGGGAGTCCTATTTCTTATTTATAGGTCGCATGATGGATCATAGATCATAGATTCGATCTAAATGATGCACCAATCCGTCCTTTAACCGTTTTGTGTAAACACTTTTGATCGTTACATCAAAAGTTTTTCGTGTAAAAAGATAAATGAATACCAAAAACAATTCCCAAACCCAAGCCTGGCCCAAATGTGTGCGTGTATGGTCTAACATGACCTCCCCAAACTCTTTGAACTAAGGTTCATGAGCTACCAACTATATAAAGGATACATTTCTTCAATATGGCTTTGTTTTATCTTGGTCTTCATATGCACAAATCCCTCACATGTGACTTTTTTATACTTTAGAACTTTTACATATATCAATGTTGCGTCAATTGAATATTTAAGGATACTAAACATGAATTAAATGTTATTAATGTACCTGAGTTTAATTAACCCAATTTTAATTAACATTAAATCAAACACTCTCCGAAGCAAGGCAACAATTTGGGATTTCTATTTATTTTGATTTTGATTTTGTTCAATTTGGTGATTTCTTTGTTGTTTCTCCGTTTGAGTTTTTGTAGTCATATATTATTCATTTGGTTTTTCTATAACATACACTCAAATATTTGTTGGTAAACCCATTCATTAGGATTGAAAAACGATTTAAGTAAAAAACGTAAATGTAACGAGTTCAAACAAATGAGAATGTTTGTCCTTATCGTGTCATGCATCCCTCCAGATGATCGCCACACATTTGCACCCTAAGGTTTAGCCCACCTGACAGTGCTCTCTAACTCCCATCTCTTAGGTGGTGGGTTTGATTTCTATGATCAGGATGTATTTTTCACTTTTTATGTAGACTATCCATCTATTTAGTCAGATAGTCTTGATTGACATGATGCTTATTATAAATATAGCAACTCATACTTTCTCTTTCGTTATATATATATATATTATATATAATTGTAGTGGTGTTTAAGAAATATGATAACTTTATTACACTCGTGTCATCAAAAAAATAACGAAAAGACATGAACATATAATATTAGAGGCAAGAATAATACAGTCTCTCATCAAAAAACAGCGAGATACATCAGAAGCGAGGATACTTCAGTCTCTCTTTCTGTCTCTCTTTATATATATATATATATATATATATATATATATAGAGAGAGAGAGAGAGAGAGAGAGAGAGAGAGAGAGAGAGACGCACCTTACTTGATAAGTCAAAATTGCATGAGTCGGGCAGGGTCAATATTATCATCCTATTTGTTTGGGAGACCCTCACGTTATTATACAAACTTTATTGGCTTTGGATTTGAAGTCCTTAATGGATTCCACTTTGTGCTGAAAAAACTGTGGGATCATTCCCATTTTTGAAAAATAGGCCTGTCCTATGGGTAGGGAGCTGAATGGCTCAGCTCGTATGGTCTTGAGGACCTACGTGAACCAGGCCAAGCTGGCCTACAGTGACAGGTTCATTGGATATTAGATCAGGTTTATAAGATTCGATCCGAATCTGTTTCAAATTCAATCCAACCTTAATATTTCATTTGAAAAAGACATATACACATGTAATAAAAGATATATATATATATATATATAATATATATATATATATATAATAATATATATATATATATATATATATATATATATATATATACACATTCAATGGAAAACTAAATATATATAGTATATATATATATAGTATATATATACGTATGTATATATATATATACATACATTTATATATATAATATATATTTGTATATATATTTAATTGAAAAATTATATATATATATATATATATATATATATATATATATATATATATATATATATATATATATATACTATATCCATATTGACAGCTCTACGTAGACATGCCCGTACCCTGAACGTGGAACTGTGATCGAATCAGTTTGGGGCTGGTTTTAAGGCGGTTCTGGTTTGAGTCGGCAATTAATACAAACATTTAAATTTTAATGAAGAAAACAAAATCTACACAGGAAATAGAACTCACGTCTATGTCGTAAACGCCTACCATATAGCGTATAGTATCATATACACGCATACATAGATACGTACAATATTTTCCTTACGATAGAATTCGATCTACTTAAGGCGATATCCACAAACGGAAAAACGAAAAAGCAAAAGTCATTAATAATTTCGTATTCGAAGTGCGACGATACTCATAATCACTTGCGAAACAACGCGTCCAGTGTCGGATTTGGAGGATATACCGTTGCGTTGCAGAGAGAGAGAGAGAGAGATGAAGATTGATGCTCCCTTTCTCTCCACCGAAGACGAACTCCGTCTCCATCTTCTCTCTCTGCTTTTTGCACACTCCATCGAAATCTACAAATACTCATCTTCATCTTCATTCTCCCTCTCCTTCACAACATGGAGCAGCACGAAGAAGAAGAAGAACTCACTATCTCGTCTCAGCGTTGGTAGCTACGAAGTCCGACGAGGATTTACAGATGAGAATACAGTCGTAGAAAGCGCTCGGTCTTCGTTGGAGGTTGGTATCGAAGGTAGTCCCGGTTCTTCCAACTACGTGGCTCTCCTCAGGGGAGGCGAGCAAGTCACTTCTGTTCTGCAAGAGATGGTTAAACTGGTAGGATTCCCTTTATTACGAATACCGTCTTACTCATTTCCCTAAATTTTCATGTTAAAGTCCATTAGTGTTATAGGAAATGACTAGGCAAGCTTGTTACGTTGTGAACTTTCTCGGCAATCGAGCACGGTAACGGCTCGACTGGCGGGTATTTGGATGTTCCGAACGAGGGAAGCCCAACACGCACTGGTCTATAAACGAGAGCAGTGCATAAAGTGAAAAATACGAATACGAATATGCTGAAGTCTCTCTGGAAGATTCTGCTACGAGGAAACCTTGTCGCTTTAAGTCGGATTCGGGCAAGCATAACGCTTCAATGGTATGAGGGACCATGAAAAAAAAGAGAGTACGAATTAGTGTTGTAAAAAAGAGGGGGAAGAAAAAAAAGAGAGAGAAAGAACAAAGAACCGGGAAAGGCCGAATGACTGAAAAGCCGCAACACAAGAATGCAACAAAGAAGCGCGAAATGTCGAAAGGCCGAAAAGTTGTAAGACTAGAAAGCGGCAAAGAACTCTGGAAGGCTGAAAGGCCAACCCAAGAAGGCGGCAACAAGCCGCGAAAGGTCAGAAGGCCCAAAGGCCGCATGCTAGATGGTGACAACAAGGCGAGTGGCCGAAAGGCAGCAGGTCCTTTGACAAAATTATGAAAATATCTAGACATTTTTAGAAAAAAGATTGTTTTGAGCGAAAAGTCTGTTTTACCCTCCGACTGGTCGTGAAATTTACGAAATACCAGGCTATTGTTTTACATTATTGTCCTTTCCGGTTTAAATGATTTTATTACTGCCATTGTGTCAAAAGACAAGTTTGTCTCTATACTTTTGAAAAATTTTCAAATTCTGGTTGTGTTAAAATTACAGATTTAACCCAATCAGTTACCAATTTTACAAAAATACCAAGAGTAATTTTACGAGTCTATCCTTGGGTTTTTCAAAAATTACAAAATTGGATAGATAGTCAAAATTACAGTTTTACCCCTGATATTTTTTGAAAAATGTTAAAAGCAGAATTTTTTTGGGAAAATTACAAGTTTATGCCAGGTTGCTTATGAGTTATTTTTAGCTCATTTTTCTGATATTATGCGTCATTCTAACATGATTCCTGCTATATGTGTTTGTTGTTTATTAATTGTTTACTTTTTAGACCGTCTAATTGTTATAATTGCCAAATACATAAAAATAAATTCAAGAATATGTATCGGAATTGGCAAAACAAAAAAACTAAACTGTCTTAACTTCCAAACATGGAAGAGGAGAATCCAACTTATTCTAACACTTCAACGTGTTGAGTATATATTAAAGAAACTTTGCGTCCGCCACCACCAGGCGCAATTGAGCAACAGATAGAAATGTATGAAACATTTCTAAAAGTTGACACAATAGCAAGGACAATCATGTTGACATACATAGAGGATGACTTGATTAGGGTTTTCGAAGAATACGAGATCGTAAAAGAGCTATTTGATTCAATAACAACCAAGTATGACATAACTGCCAAACGTACAGTTCCTACTACAGAAGTACAACTCCTTTAAAATGAGGGAAGGAGATAACGTAGTACAACATGTAAATCACATGTTAGTAATAGCTAGGGACCTAGTTATGGCAAAGTCAGTCATCCCAGAACCGATGCAAATATCAACAATCCTAAACAGTCTATCCCCATCATGGAACATAGTCGCCGCTGCCCTTAGGTTAGGGCTAGAAATTAACCTTTCTGAGTTGCTTGTGAAACTAGCAATATAGCAAGAACATATGAATAAAAACAAGAAAGAAAAATTGCTAGTGGGAGAAGATGAGATTGTATTCACCTCAAAAACCAACCAAAAGAAAAATAAACCAAACAAAAGGTTTGGCAAGAATAACAAAAAGAGCGGTCAAAATTTTAAGAAATAACAAGAAACCGCTTTTCGGGTCAATGTTTCAGCTGTCAAAAGGTGTGCTGCAACCGAAAAAGTGGAGGAAATAACCTACGGCACGGACAGTCAGAGAAGCAGGATATAATTTGCGTGATATGAGAATGTTTGTACATGGACCGCCCGCTGATAGGTTGGTGGATCGACTCTGGAGCTACCAGACACATCTAAAAGACCAAGGAAGGGACAATGGATCTAAAGGAATACAAACCAAGCGAACATCGAGTGTACATGGGAAACAATACCTTCTCAGATATTTTGGGTACTGGGTCCTTTAGAATCTTTGTATAAGGTAAACCGATTGTACTGACTGATGTATTAATTGTGCCATCTATAAGACACAATTTTGTCTTGGTTCCTGCCTTAGTAAAGAAAGGTTTTGAGGTAAGGTTTATTCCTGGTAAGGTGACTGTGGGGAAACATGGGAGAATATTATTCTTTGGAGAGTTTGATATAGAGCATAGACTGTTTAAGTTAAATGATAATGAAATTGGAAGTTCTTCTGCTTATATTTAATGTGCCTTTAATGTTGATGTTAATATATGGCATAAACTCCTTGGACATATAAGTCTGGAAAAGTTGAGGAAATTATCCAACTTTGACTTACTGCCTAGATTTGAGGAAAATACTTTCAACAAGTGCGAAGCTTATATAGAGGAAAGGTTTTCCCAATGAGTCAACAAGAGCAATAACCCTGTTGGAAGTCATTCACATGGATTCATGTGGACCATTTAGAGTAAGGTCACATCGTGGAAAGGTTTATTTTATAACCTTTATCGATGATTACTCTAGATATACGTATTTATATCTTTTGACACATAAATTTGAGGCACTGAAAGCTTTTAAAGAATATAAGAAAGAAGTGGAAAAACCAATTAGGACATTCAATCAAAGTCTTAAGATCAGATAGAGGTGGTGAATATACCTCAGTAGAATTTTTTAATTCTGTAAAGACTTTGGTATTGTAAAGCAAAATACAATGCCTAGGACATCTCAACAAAATGGTGTAACTGAGAGATATAACAGAACTTTGTTGAATATGACAAGGTCAATGTTGATTGATACCTCTCTACCAAGGATATTTTAGGGAGAAGCAGTAAGTACAACGGTTTACATACCCAATAGAGTACTGTGTAAAGTTGTATTCACTATACCATAAGAGATGTGGTTTAGAAGAAAACCCAACCTAAGTCATCTTAGGAGGTGGGGATCTATTGCACATGTAAAGATCCTTTATCAGTCTAGAGATAAGCTAGATAGTAGGTCCTTAAGATGTATATTTATTGGATATCCAAAAGGTTCAAAGGGATATCAATTTTGTCATAAGAACCATGGACTTATAGAAAGCAGTGATTTGAATTCTTAGAAGATACTAAGAATTGTTAAGGGATGTTAATAGAGTAGTTTGAATAGAGTCATTAGTTGTTTCACGTCTTTTTAAGTGTCATGTTACTTTAGTAATAATTAACACTTATTAGGGGTAGATTAGGAAATTAAGTTAGGCAGTGTTTAAATAGGTGTCATTAGGGTTATGTCATTAAGTAGAATAGAAAGGGGCAGCAACCATAGTGGAGTCGTGAGTCTTCTTCCTTGGAGCTGATTGGAGGAATGCCTCCAATAAGTCATTTACTGTAAGTTTCATTTATATTTTGATCAATAATATCATTATTCTTATCAATATGGTATCAGAGCCTAGAAGGCCTACAAATTGATATTTTTTTTAAACAAATCTGCGAAGTGTAAGGGAAGACATTCTCCACACCTGGGAGAAATCATTCATTGATCATCTCCTTGTTTGTGACCTTGGTTGTGATCTTATTTTGACTGTTCTTCAAGATTGCACAGGAGCAGAAGACTATTCAAAATATTCAAAAGACCTTATCAAGATTTAGTACAGCCTTTATCAGGGATTTATTATTGGGAGACTCTGTATTTAATTGGCTGTAATCTCAACCTGCGATTTATAGCTGGCAGGTTCTGTGCATATTCTCAACGACTATCAAGCGGTGAAGAATCACGAACAAGGGACAGACGTAGTGAAGAAATACAAGTTTTTCCTTTATGGTATCAAGAATTTCATGGTGAATATGCACGATTTCTGTCTAGTGGACTGATTCATATATTGTGATTATTTCATGGCATTTACGGTCAACTACTTGTGAACATCTATTGTGTGAGATTGAGTAACTCTGAATCTTGACAAAAGATTTCAAGAAATCAGTTTGGTGTAGTAGATCAGCAAACTACTTCATTCAAGCAATCAGTTTACGGCAGATTTGTTACCATTAGTTTGGGTTGTTGATCAGCTTTATTTTTTTTATTGATTCTGATTTAAAGAATTACAAAATCAGATTTCTGAAGACAATCTAGATAACTTTTTGTATACTTCTTGATCCATGGCTTGCAAAGGGAAAAGCATTGAAAGTTCCTTTAATACTGGTGAACAATCAATTTCGTTGGAAAAGACAGAAAATTTTCAGATTACAACGACTAAATTAGATGGTCGAAATTACTTGGAATGGGCAAGATCTGTGGAACTTGCGATTATAGCAAGGGGGAGATGGGCACATCTAATGGGTCATACTCCAATTCCAGAGCCTCAAGATATTCTCTATCCTACCTGAAAAAGAGAAGATGCATTGATATCATCTTGGTTGCTACAATCAATGATTTCATCAATTGCCAAAACTTTTATATTTTTAGAATCTGCCCATGAGATTTGGTGTGCACTAGTAGAGGATTATTCTCGAAAGAAGAATGTTGCAAAAGAATATGAGATACTGGAAAGAATCAGAAAGTGCAAACAAGTCAATCGGTCTATCAGTGAATATTATGCAGATCTCTGAGGTCTTTGGGATGAACTCCTCTATTATACGAATATCAAGTGTTCTGCTTGTTATAATGAAAGAAACATTGAGATTGAAAAGAAGAAAGTATTTGATTTATTGTAGGGTGTGAATCCAAAATTTGAGTCAGTAAAACTAAATATTTTAGGCAGAGAAGAGCTTCCTTCCTTGGCACCGTTTACTCCTTATTAATCAGAGAAGAAGATCGCAAGAATCTTGAGAAGGGTCATGTTATTAATACAGATCAGCATGCTCTTCAGGTAAGAGGAGATAGTTCTCACTTTTGTGGCAGAGGTGGACACCAGAGTCGAGGACGTGGCTGGGGTCGATTTAATTCAGATGAGAGAGAAAAACTTATTTGCTCCCATTATGGCAAATCGCGTCATACCAGAGATCACTGTTGGGAATTACATGGTAAACCTGAGTATTATAGAAATCGCAATCCCTCAGTTCACTCTGCTGAAAGTTCAACTCCAAGCTCAGATGGAATTAAGAGATTATAAGAAGGATAGAGGGTCTAGAACATAAACTATCTGAAAAATCCTCGTCTTCTTCATCCCAAGCTATAGTGGCACAAGCTACACATACTGCAAAGGGTAATTACCTTCCTTCTTCTCACTCCAAAACTTAGATAATTGATTCTGGAGCTACCGATCATATGGTAGGAGATTTATCGTGTTTCTCAGTATACAGGACTCTCCAAAAACAAGAACCAAGTTGGCAGATGGTTCTTACTCTCATATAATTGGAAAGGGAAGTGTACCTACATGTTTCTCGGATTTACATTCAGTTTATCATGTTCCCAGTTTTCCGATAAATCTGCTTTCAGTTAGCGCTTTAACCCGTGCATTGGATTGTTGTGTAACCTTTCATCCTACTGGTTATGTATTTCAGGATCTGAAGACGGAGAAAATCTTTGGACATAGTAAACTACAGAAGGGTTTATACATTCTTGAAGATCACTGTCGGCCTCTGTCTTCTTATAATGTTTCAGCAACCACAATTGAAGATGCAGATCTTCGTCTTTGACATTATCGTCTTGGTCATCTCACGGTGTCAAAAATTCCATATGTTATTTTCCTCAACTTCGAGTACAGTCTAATAAATCTCAGTTTAAATGTGAAGTCTGTCAACTTGGGAAACACCAAAGAGTCACTTATCCTTTAAGTGACTCTCGGAGATCTCAACCATATGAACTTCATTCTGATATATGGGGTCCTAGTCATGTTACTTCCTTGTTTGGTTATTTTGTCTCCTTTATTGATGATTGTACCCGTCTTACTATCGTTTATTTAATAAAAACGAAATCTGAAGTTTCTTCTATCTTTCTCATTGTACATAAATTTATTTGTACTCAATTTAATGCTTTTGTAAAAATTCTTCGATCAGATAATGGGGGAGAATGCATTGGCAATGAGTTACAAGAGTATTTCTGATCACAGGGGATTATTCATCAGACTACCTGTCCTCATACACCCCAACAGAATGGAATTGCCGAAAGAAAAAATCGTCATATTTTAGAGGTAGTCAAAACTCTATTAATCCAAAATAATGTTCCTAAATACTAATGGGGAGAAGCTGTCCTTACTGCCGTTTATCTAATCAATAGAATGCCAAACAGTACAATCCAGGGAGAAAGTCCTATTCAGTACCTTGATAAAGAATTGAAATCCTTTCATCTTGTCCCTCGTATCTTTGGGTGTACCTGTTTTGTACATATCTATCTTTCTCATCGGAATAAACTTGATGCAAAGTCAGTGAAATGTATTTTTCTTGGTTATTCGAACTCTTAAAAAGGGTATAAATGCTATGACACTCTGCTTAAAAAACTATATATTTCCATGGATGTTACCTTTTTAGAGTTTACTCCCTATTACTCTTCTCACAAGGAATCAAATATTCTTTCTCCACCTTTTGTTCTTCCACTAATTCCTAGTGAGGGGGAGTATGATGATACAGCTGATCAGAGTGAGACGGTACAACATTCAAAAGAGATTCTGACATACAAAAAAGGACTGAGGAAGGTTGTTTACTCTCAAGAAGAACCATGTACTACAGAGATTTCCCCTGAATCAGATCCTCAATTGCAAGTGGAAGATGACCTGGAGAAGCCTATTACTATTCGCAAAGGTAAATGTACATGTGCACGCTATCCAATTTCTAATTATGTTTCATATGCCAATACCTCTCAGAATTATCAAAACTTTGTTATGAATGCTGAGAAACATAAAACTCCTTCGAAGTTTGAAGAAGCAATCAAATGCCCCTTATGGAAGGCTGCAATTGAAGAAGAATTGAACGCACTCGTGAAAAACAATACATGGACCATCACACAGCTACCCTCTGATAGGAATATTGTTGGATGCAAGTGGGTATTTACTATCAAGTATAAGGCAGATGGAACAGTGGAAAGATATAAAGCCATATTGGTTGCTAAAGGATAAAATCAGTCATACGGCATTGATTATACAGAAATGTTTGCACCGGTGGCTAAACTCACTTCAATTAGAATACTTTTCAGTATGACAACAAGTTTGGGATGGGATCTATGGCAACTGGATGTTAAAAATACTTTCTTACAAGGAGATTTGACTGAAGAAGTGTATATGGAACTACCTCCAGGTATGAATATAAAAACATCTTCTAACAGAGTGTGTAAACTCAATAAGGCCATTAAAACAATCTCCACGAGCTTGGTTTGATAAATTCAGCAAGGCAGTTTGCAGTCTAGGATACAGCAGAAGCCTCAATGATTATACAATATTCTTTAAGAAAGGACCCAAAATATCTATTCTTGCTGTTTATGCTGATGACATAATTGTCACTTGAGATGATCTTGAAGAAATATCCAAGTTGAAAATGAATCTACATAAATTATTTGATCTTAAAGATTTGAGTCGGCTTCACTATTTTTTGGGCATAGAAGTTCTCTACTCTAATAGAGGTATCTTCCTAACTCAGCGAAAATACATAATGGATCTTCTTGAAGAAACACATATGCTAGAGGTTAAACTTAGTGACATTCTTATGGAAGTAAATCAAAATTTTTTTAGTGGTGATAGTGAAGAGATCAAAGATATTCACAAATATCATAAACTGGTTGGAAAACTCATATATTTGACTATAACTCCCCCTGACATTACATATGCAGCTGGTATTGTGAGCAGATATATGCATTCACCAACCAAGAATTACATGGATACAGTGTATAGAATTCTTCGATACCTCAAATCAACTTCAGGAATGGGTCTACTATATTCTAAATCATCAAATCTAGATATTGAACTTTATTCTGATGCAGATTGGGCTGCTTCATATGATGATCGAAAATCAACTACATGTTATATTACCTTACTTGGTAGTAATATCGTATCTTGGAAGAGTAAAAAACATATAGTGGTTGCAAGATCTACTGCAGAAGCATAATACAGGGCTATAGCACAGGCTATGTGTGAAGGAAAATGAATATCTTCATTGATCAGTGAACTGGGCTGGGATTTCCATCTAGCCACTCTATAACATTATATTGTGATAGCAACGCAACAATTCAGATGGCCTCGAATCCAGTTTATCATTAAAGAACCAAGCATATAGAGATTGACTGTCACTTCATCAGAGAGAAGATATCTAATCAAGAATTCAAGTTGGAGTATGTTCAATCTATCAAACAGAGGGTTGATTTCTTAACTAAAGCTACTACCAGCAGGCAATTAAAGGAAACATTGTCCAAGTTGGGTGTTATCAACATCCTTCACCCAACTTGAGGGGGAGTGTTAAGGGATGTTAATAGAGTAGTTTGAATAGAGTCATTAGCTGTTTCACGTCTTTTTAAGTGTCATGTTACTTTAGTAATAATTAACACTTATTAGGGGTAGATTAGGAAATTAAGTTAGGCAGTGTTTAAATAGGTGTCATTAGGGTTATGTCATTAAGTAGAATAGAAAGGGGCAGCAACCATAGTGGAGCCGTGAGTCTTCTTCCTTGGAGCTAATTGGAGGAATGCATCCAATCAGTCATTTTACTGTAAGTTTCATTTATATTTTGATCAATAATATCATTATTCTTATCAATAAGAATGACATCCTTGAAAACAATGATGAATGCATTGATGATCTAATAGACTTAGATCAATCATCATTTGAACCCATAGAAGATCTTTCAGAAACAACCGAAACCTTAAGTGGACATACCATCCTACTTAAAAGATTATCACACTTATCTTTCAGAAGAAGTGTGTAATTCGGTGGATTTAGATGAGTTGATTGATAACTTGACTTATCAACAAGCTATAAACTTATCGGAAGCATCAGACTGAGGAAAAGTCATGGATGAGAAAATTGAATTCATTGAGAAAAACCAAGTATGGGAATTGACTGATTTGCCAAAAAGAATGAAAGCTATAGGTTGTAAATAGGTTCTGAAAAAGAAATACAAAGTCGATGGTTCAATCGAGAAGTTTAAAGCGAGGTTGGTTGCAAAGGGTTTTTCGCAAAAAGAGGGGATATATTACGTTGAGACATATTCTCCAGTTGCGAAATTTGCATCCATAAGAATAATCCTAGTAATATCTCCATATTATGATTTGGACTTAAATCAGTTAGATGTAAAGATAACATTTTTAAACGGAGATTTAGATTAAATCATATACATGCAGCAGCCCGAAGGATTTATAGTTGAAGGCTAAGAAGATAAAGTATATAGGTTGAGAAAATCCCTATATGGCCTGAAACAATCACCTCGCCAATGGTATTTGACATTTCAAAATGCCATTATAGAACTTAGGTTTGTGGCTAATAAAGTTGATCACTCTTTATATGTCCGGAATAGTGGGAGCCACTTTATCATCCTATCATTATATGTAGATGACATATTGTTGACTGGGAACGACAACGAGATGATTGTCAAAACCAAGTTATGATTAAACTCAAAGTTCGAAATGAAGGATATAGGGGAAGAATCCTATATATTAGGTATAAAGATCTCTCGACATAGAGAATCTAGACTCTTATGCTTGAGTTAGGAGAGATATATTGATTATATCCTCAAAAAGTTCAAAATGGGTGAATGCAAGTCTGCTGTTGCACATGTTGCAAAAGGGGTTAAATTTAGTAAGGCTGATTATCCCGGTGATGGAGACGATAAGCGTAACGTTCCTTATGCACAAGCTGTAGGTAGCTTGATGTATGCTATGTTGTGTACAAGACTTGATATCAGCTTTGTTGTTGGTTTTGGAAGTATATATCAAAGTAATCCTGGATGGCAATACTGGATAGTTGTAAAAAGAATTTTAAGATATCTGAAATGAACAAGAGACTTAAAACTGTGTTTTCAAGCAGATGAACTAAAAGTGGTAGGATACTCAAATGCTGATTTTATTAGAAGGAAATATGACAACAAATCAACCTCGGATCAAATATTCTTATTTGGAGGTGTTGTTTCTTGGGCATGTAAGAAACAGGGTTATGTAGCATTGCATATAAAAGAAGCTAAGTATGCGGCTTGATGTATGGTTACAATGAGTACTGTCTGGATAAGCTGCTTCATACGTGATTTAAAGTTGGAAATAACTGACAAGTCAATTGTCATTTACTGTGATAACAACGCAGCAATTACTCTTATCTAGAGTGGAGTTGATTGCTAAAAAAGCAAGCATATAATGGTTAAATACCACTATGTTCATGATATGGTTATGAGAAAGGAAATATTCATCTCATACATGCCAACAAATAATATGTTGGCAGACCCCTTAACTAAAGGCATAACGGAGGAACTTTTCTCAAATCATGTTGCAAACATGGGTTTCAGGTATGTTTGATTGTTGTGTAGGGAAATAACCACACAACGGGTTGTGATTGCAGCAACAACCATGAAATGATATTACTAGGTAAACCCTACAAAAGTGGGAGGAAAACCAGTATGTCAATAAACTTGGCTCGAATGGCCAAGTGGGAGATGTTACGTTGTGGTCATTCTCGGCAACCCAGCATGGTAACGGTTGGCTGGCCATCCAGATTGTTATCGTATCTAGAGTTAAAGATAGGCAGTCGTAACGGTCAGACCGTTACCGGAAAACACAGTAACAGTCCGGATATGGATGCTTCGGATGAGGGAAGCCCAGGAGGATAACCAGGAGATATGGAGCACATACTGTTCTATAAATGAGAGCAGTGCATCCAGTGAAAAATATTGAATACGAATATACACAAAAAAACTGAAGTCTCCTTGGAAGATTTCGTTATGAAGAAACCTCAAACCAGAAAACTTACCATTTCCGCTGCAGGCATACCTGAAAGGCTTGATGGAGGATAACCTGAACGTTGCTTTCAGTCGGATTCTGGCAAGCAGAATGCTTCAAAGCTTTCTATGATATTGCTTTGAAGCCAGGTTTATATAGGAAAGATGGTTTCTATGATAAATATATTGTTCCCTATTTCATGGGGTTCTGGCTTTCCATGGGAAATGGTATTGCTCCCAAATAAGTGCTGGAAATGTATCGCAAATCTCTTCATTCTACTGTGATTTCCTCTAATGCAGTTTATGGGCATCGAATTTGCTTCTTTGTTGACATGAATCAATCATGAAAGATAAGTAAAAGGTAGATTAAGTAATTTCATGGTATTATATTATGTTTTAGCTTTTATTCTCCGAATATGTTAAAAAGTTTTTAGAAAGCTATCATGATAATATTTCTTTTAGTTAAACAGAAGCTCTGTTCCATAATTTGATTTTATTTTTGCTTCACTAATCAGAACCATAGTTCTTTTGTCGTTGGACTTGTTAGAGATTGTTTGTCATTGTTTATTATGAGTCAATTAGATGTAATGGGTCAACTAGATGTTGTTATGCGTCTTATTGTAAGTTATGTCCATTTAGTAGTAATTAAGAATGATTAGGGGCAGTTTAGTAATTCATGTTAGAAGGATTATAAATAGGTAGATTAGGGTTAATTCAATAAGATAAGAGAGAGAGGCTGTACGGCAGTAAGAAGGGTACGTCTTCTATACTTTGGGGCAGATTGGAGGCATTCCTCCAATATGCCAATATTTGTAAGTCTTCTACTCTCAATGAATGATATTATTTGCAATATGGTATCAAAGCCTATGAGGCTGATAAATCAACATTTTTTCCTTAAAAGAAGTATTGTCGTGGAGCAATGATTAAAAGTTTTTGGGAAGAAGTCATTCTGAAATTTTCTATTGAAAGGGCGGGTAACAGTCATAGTACGTTGTCATTTTTGGGCAGCTATTAGTTGTCATCTTAGACAGCCATTAGTCGTCATTTTGGGCAATCGTTTGTAGTAATCTTGGACAGATATTAGTTGTCAAATTCAGGCAACTGTTGCAGTCATCATTTTTCAAGGAGTGGCAACACTTGATTGTTTTCTTGGAATCGTTTTTGGATAGCCTCGTTTATTTGGAATCTGTTTTCTTGGATAGTCTCAAAGTGATTACAGAAGATGACAGTTTTTTAGTAGGCTGAATCTGTCCATTGTTTATTCATAGGCATTCTTCACTGTGTCGTGAAAATAAGATTTTTATAGATTCCTTTATTTGAACTTGCATATATGACAAGTAAAGGAAAAGTGGTTGAAAACCCAATCATGATGTCTGAGCACATTACCAATGAAAAAGGAGAGAACTTTCAAATTACAATAACTAAGTTAGATGGTAGAAACTTCTTGGAATGGTTCAGGTCAGTGAAATTGGCTATTATAGCTAGGAAGAGATGGGCTCACCTAATGGGTCAAACACCGAGCCTAAATACAAATGATGAACTATATCCTATTTGGAGAAGAGAAGATGCATTAATTTTATCTTTACTACTTCAGTCTATGATTCCATCAATAGCAAAAACCTTTATGTTTCTTGAATATGCTCATGAAATTTGGTGTGTAGTCTCTGAAGCTTATTCAAAAAAACAGAATGTGGCAAAAGAGTACGAGATTTTGGAAAGAATCAGAAAAACTATAAACGAAGAACTCGTTCAATTAGTGAATACTATACAGATCAGTGTTGTCTGATGCGTATCGTATCGTGTATCGCTGGGCTCCATGATACGGGCGTATCGTATCGTACTTTAATATTAAAATAATATAAAAATTAATTAAAAATCAATAAAAATTAGTAAAAATTTGAAATAAAAAAAAATCAGGAAAAATCAGATAATTTCTTTAAATTCATATAATGTAAGTTTAGTATAGATTGAGCATTCAACATTGAATAATTGCATCCAAATTTACATATTTTGAATCCAAAAAATAAAATAGAGGCAGACACAATTTACGCTACAGTTACATACAATGTTACATTTTACAAATTGTAATCAGGATCATCAACTAAATAATCTTTATCTTCTTGTTGCAGATCCTCATCATCATCATCAGCCACGCCCATACCTTCTTCTTCAAAATCAAATTCTTCATCTCCATAATGTTGTTGTGCTCCTTCCAAATTAATCCAGGCAACGTCTTCTTCTGTTAGGAGGGCATTTTCTTCAGTGTCTTCCATAACCCAATCTTCTAATATATCAAAATTATCCAAACTTATTGGATCGAACTTACTTTCTTCTCTATTTACTTTTTTTAATTGCCTACGACACAAACAAAGATAAACAATTAGTAAGTAATATTAACAATTGAAAACTGAAGTTAAACAATATTGAATTGAAAATTTGAAAGTAATACAACATTACCTTTCACGAAGGCGCATGTTACAACGAATATAAACTAAATCATTAAGCCTTTTATGTTCCAACCTTTTGCACTTTTTTATATGGATGTGTTAAAAAACACTCCAATTTCTTTCACAACCTGTTGCACTATAGGTTTGGCTTAAGACTCTGACTGCAAAATCTCTAAGATTTGGACAATCACTTCCAAACCTTTTCCACCAAACATCTGTAAAAAAATACAAACATTAGAGACATAATAATCCACAGTAATGTAAGATGCAACTTAAATATGAAAATAAACAATTTACCTGGATGCATCGTAGTGCGGTTGCGAATTGCAACAGGCAAACCCATCAAGTGAAGAGCTTTATCATATATCTCCATCTCTCGATGTATCGCATCTGCTATACTCTCATTAGGGACTAATCTGTTGATACGATCAATGATTCCTCGATTAACCTCACTGTCCCTTTTGAAGGTTCCTAAGTACCTGAATGATGGGTTTAGATAATATGCTGCTGCATGAATATGTCGATGCAATTGTTTATTCCATCTACTATCAATTATTTTCCACACGGGCACATAATCTCTCTTTTTTCCATTAAAATTATTTCTGATGGCTTCTTTTGTCCTGTCCATGGCTTCATAAAGGTAGCCCATACATGGTTTCTCCTTGCTATCAGCCAATCTCAAAACTTTCACTAAAGGACAAGTAATTTTCAATAATCCGACACATGCATTCCAAAATGAACTTCTAAAAACTGTTTCTGCAATCTCATTAACTTTCTATTTCTTCTGTTTTGAGACAACTTTGCAAATTGTTGCCACTCATCCGAGGAGAACATTCTCTTCAAAGCTTGCTTCTGTCTCACAATACTCTGTACAGATAAGAAGTTTGTTGCGAACAGAGTTACAGCTGTGCGAAGAAGCTCTGTAGCTTCTGTATATCTCCTCATAATACACAAAATAAATGCATGGTTATAAATGAATTTTGTAATATCTTGGCAATACTCAGTTGTTGCCTTTATTTCATCCATCTCATCAATGTCCTCGAGGATGAGATCTAAACAATGGGCTGCACATGGTGTCCAGTAGAAAGTCCCATAAATATCAGCTAACTCCTTCCCAGCTGCTTTGTAGTTAGCTGCATTATCTGTAATCAATTAGACCACATTCTGTAGCCCAACCTCCTGTATAATCTTATCAAATTCTTCTCGTAGGATCTCTACAGTGTGCATATCTTCTGATATGTCTAGAGATCTCAAAAACATGAGTCCTTTAGGACAATATACAAGAAAGTTTAGTAATGTCCTTCCTCGCCTATCGGTCCATCCATCTGCCATAATAGTGCATCCTGTTTCCTTTCACGACTGTCTCAAAGTCGAACAGTATTGCTGTACTTCAATGACGGTCTGATCTAATATCTTCCCTCTCAACTTCTGATAAGAGGGCATCTTGTATCCTGGACCAATATTTGCAATTGCATCTGCCATTGCTTGAAAATGAAAACTGTTTGCTGCATTAAATGGAATGCATGCATCATAAAACCATCTTTCCACTGCAAGGTCTGCCTAATCATACAGTTGTTTTGAAGCCATAGCAGCACGAATTCCTGGTTGAGCACCAGGTGTAGTGGAAGGAGGAAAGAACGAATGTATGCTAGAAGAAGAAGCTATTCCTCTACTCTTTCCTGAACTTCCTCTTCTGCCACCTCCAAAGTCTTCGCTGCAACCCTCTTTCCTCTAGTAGGTGCTCGTGAACTTCTACTACCAATCTCTGTTCTAGCATCTAAAGGCAAACTATCAGTGAATCCAAATCCAGTGGCAGTAGCATCATCAGCTTCTTCATACATCTGAAAATCATCCTTTTGTTGTCTCCGTTCTTGTATGCTCTCAATCATATGCAGGCATTGCCATTTAATACCTTCTGGCAAACTTCTAACTCTGCCTGTGCATGGAGCAACTTCTTTCTTGGTTCCTGCTAGGTGGTGTTTCAACCTTGAAATTCCACCACTAACCACCTTTTCACAAAATAAGCATATGATTTTTAACCTTGAACACTCAACTAGTATACCCCACTGCCATGTCGGATCATCAGACTTTGAATGGGAGTCTCTACCACCCCTTCCTGCCATCTCAATGGAGTACTTTAATTCAAACAAAAACCTGAAAATAAAAGCACTTCGTAAATCCCCCAATCTTCAAATAACACTTAAATCGAGTGTCTCTCACTTCAATAATGCAATAAAAATCGTATACACACACTTAATAACTTTATATTTTGTCATTAAAAAAAATGAAATAACACAAAAAAAACAAATATAAAGGAAAAAAATAGAAAAAACATTTAAAATATACCAAAATCCGAGTTTCGAGGCTTGCACGGACATCGTAGGGCACGATTTTGGAGCTTTGAACACTAAGGAGGCGAAAACCGGATCTTAGGGAGCTTGAGGAACCGAAGAGGAGAGAGGAAACCCGCGAAAAATCACGGGTTTTGGTCGGCCAGGGACCCTTTATAACGGACTCAGGACGTATCCCCTGTATCGTACGGTACGGGCGATACGCACTGTATTGTGCGATACGGCCCATATCGCACGATACGATATGATACTCTGTCAATTGCGATATTCCCCCGTATCGTATCATGGGACCACGATACGATACGATACGGTGCGATACGGATAACACTGATGCATATCTTATAAGACTTTAGGATGTGTTAAAGATTATTTATGTAGTCCTGTAAATGTTATTTTTGGGTCTTTAGATTAGACTATGTTCCCTTAGTAATAGTTAATTAGTATTAGGGGTAATTTAGTCATTCAAGTTAGATAGAGTATATATATTTAGATTAGGGTTAATCTTCATTAGTAGTGAAGAAGGGCTGGACGACTGTCCAAGAAGAGACACGTTTGATTTTGAGACAGATTGGAGGGTTGTCTCCAATCTGTCCAAGTTTGTAAGTTTTTATTATTTTCATCTAATGATAAATTTTATCATGGTATCAGAGCCTATAAGGCCCAGAAATCTGCTTTTTTTCTGTTTCAAATATTGTGATTTGTGTTGGGGAAGAAATCTTATTGAAATCGCCTATTGAAAAGTGGATTTTCTACACAAATCGAGGGACGATCTACGCAACTTACCTGTTTTTTATGTGACTGCACACACTGGGCTGCATACAAGTTGTTTCATCATCGAGCACTGACATGGACAACAAGTTAAAGTTTTTTTTTATTGTACCCTAGAGTCGACAACAATGTGGACAACAAGTTGAAGGGGAGAGTGTGGCAGACGTGGACAGATTCTGTGGATAACGTGAAGTTGATATCAAGGGGCAGCCTGGTATTCCTACTTGTAGTTGAATAATTATTTTTAGACGTGATATACTGGTATTCCTACTTGAAGTTGATATCAAGGGACAACCTAATCAAGGGGTAGACGTGGTCATCTACCTGTGTCGAAACTTCAATATGTTATACCTCATCTTAGAGTCAAGTCCAATAAATCTGAGTTTGAATGTGAAGTGTGTCAGCTTGGGAAACACCAAAGAGCTCCTTATCCTTTAAGTGACTCTAGGCGATCTCAACCTTTTGAACTTATTCATTCTGATATATGGGGTCCTAGTCCAGTTACTTCATTGTTTGGTCATAAGTACTTTTTCTCCTTTATTGATGATTATAGTCGTCTTACAATTATTTATTTAATAAAAACGAAGTCTGAAGTTTCTTCTATCTTTCACATTGTGCATAAATTTATTCTTACTGAATTCAATGCTATCGTGAAAATTCTTTGGTCATACAATGGGGAAGAATACATTAGTAATCAGTTACAAGAGTATCTACAATCATAGGGCATTATTCATCAGACCTCTTGTTCTTATACCCCTCAGCAAAATGGTATTGCTGAAAGAAAAAATTGTCATATCCTCGAGGTAACTAATGTTGAAGAATATGAGTTTAGAGTCAGTTTTATTATATTTGATGTTTTAGGACAATAAATTTGATGTTTTAGGTATTATTGTAATTGTTCGAAGTCGTAAGGGTATTTTGGTAATTTTTTGTACTAGGGGTATTTTGGTCATTTTACATTTTACAGCTCCTTATATAAGGGTTGATAGGTTGTATTAGGGTTTAAGTGGGTGTGATTAATAAAGAGAGAGAAAGAGGGAGGGTGGCCTCCATTGGAGGTCTGCCCCCTCCTCCGATCTCCACATTTCCTCTTCTTTATGCTTGTGATTTTCAATCTCCGCTGTGAAACCACGTTTTCCAACATAGTATCAGAGCCGTTATTCATCCTCCGTGGGCGAGCATAGCTGTCGGTGTTCTTGGAAAAATATGAGAGAGCTTCACCCAACGCATGGGGTCAATCGGGCTCCTTTCTGAATATGTTTGAAATTGGCCGTCTCGTCGCCTTCGTTTCTCGCACGACTAGCATCTCTTGGCAGATTGGTAATGGAGATAAAGCATATGATGGTACTAGTCTTTCGTCGGGGAGTTTGAGAAGAGATGCAGGTTCTGAGATCCAGGAATCTAGCTACTTTCCTTGCTTCCTTTTCTTCATCGTATGGCAATTCATACTTTCACTCCACGCCCCCTTCGTTCGCCAAGTAGAAGAGCAAATGGAACGCGGATACTGGAAGAGGTGAAGAGCCATCTAAGGATTATACCAGATATGCAACACGTGTGAGGCGTTCTAATGCTAAGAAAGCTCAAAGAGATGTGATGTCCAAAAGCACAACAAAGTTTTCATTTCAAGACAAGAACAGGACATGGAGTTGCGATGGAACAGGACAACAACAAAGAAATAACTCGCATGGAGCTAGTAACCAGACACCACACAAGCACAATACCTGTAATCACAAACCAAGAAGTTCATCGCAACAATCAGGACATAGCCAGCAAAGCATGAACAAGAGGAAACAAAAGAAGCCTCGATTTTGTCGTCACTATATTGAAGAGGATGAGACCATTTTCACGGCTACATTTGGACCAAAATGCTACACTTGGTCATTTAGGTCATGGAACGGAAACCAATTCCAGAACTCAACATGGGGATTTGAATGGAGAGATGATTCTAATTGTGGCACAAATAGGAGGATCATAGAAGATAGTGACACTGATGTTGATGATGATGATGAAGAAAGCATCTCAATTGGCCTGTCTTCTGACAGAATGGATCCTTTAACTTTGAAGATTCACAAGTTATCAACTCAATTACTGGAGATGGATTGGCATCGCCCGTTGAGGATGACAGTAATAGCAGCGATATAAAGGCTGTAGAGTCAAAGGAAAGTGAGAGATTAGGACAATCGTTGCCAGATTCCTCCTCCATTGGTGGCTGTTAGGATCTTTCAGTTAGAGGGGTTCCATCAGGAAATACAAGGAATCCACTAGATACTGCAGAACTGCACACCAAAATTGTTACACATGTGTCATAGGGTTCAAGTTTTTATTTTGACCATATAAAAGAAAGAATTCAAAGGGGTGATAGGTTGTCTGGCGTTACAACGCTTGATCTTCATGAAATGTTTCAGAGAAACTTCAACTCTGCAGGACGTGTTCGATGAAATGTCCAAGAAAAATATTCACCTACACATCAAGTGTTCGATGAAATGCCTAAGAGAGATGTTTACCTACATATCAAGTGTTTGCTCAAATGCTCAAGAAGGCTGAAAATTCAAAGAGAAAAAAATTGAAGAAGGTATGAAGTAGTAGTGATGATTTCTTCATTGGAAAAACAACTGAATGAAAATAGAAGGAAAGATGGAATGCAGAAAATCAGTCTTTTCCACTACACATGCATGACAAATCAAACCATAGAAGAGGCTAGAGGAATTTGATGGTATTAAATATAGCAGTATCACCAAAAAGCATGAAAGTTAAAACCTTGGGTTGCTGAAGTAAACAGTCAGGAGGGCTGGAAAAGCGGCTGCAGTCACCATGTGAAGGAGCGCATACCGACTAGTATAAGCAGATGTTTGTATTATGCTATTTGAGTGGTAAAGAGAGGGCACCCAACCAACACACCGGCTGCAGCCACCATGTGAAGGGGCACAGATAAAAGTCGTGTCTCGTGTGAACTGTGTATGGTGGAGTAGTACCTCCTATCACAAAAGATCATTCTCAAGAGTAGAAAAATATGACTTTTAAAGTGTAGCTGCCGAATCACTTTATGGAAAAGAAGAAAGAGAGAGGGAGCAACCGACACCCATAGAAGGATCGTGTGTTATCCTTGTGTTCTTGATAGTTCAAGTTATTTTACAGAAACCTCGAAGAGATCGCTCGTGCACGTGTGGTGAAGAAAGTCATGTCGATGATCAGGCAGGAAGGTATAGGTAATGATGCAGCCAGAGATGCTGCTTGAGGTGATCAACCAAGAAGACCGAGTTGATATTGCAGCCAGAAATGCTGCTTGAGATGATCAACGAGGAAGGCTGAGTTGATGTTGCAGCCAAAGATGCTACTTAAGATGATCAGCTAGGAAGACTCAGTTGATGTTGCAGCCATAGATGCTGCTTAAGATGATTAGCCAGGAAGACTAAGTTTATATTGCAGTCGGTGATGCTGTTTGATATGATCCGCCAGGAAGGATGAGTTCAAGAGGTTGCAGCCAAGGAAACAGATTACACCAGCCGGTGATGCTGCTTGATACGATCGCTCGTGACTACAAGTGCTATGACCCCCTTCTTAAAAAACTATATGTCTTCATGGATGTCACATTCTCAGAATCTACTCCCTATTATTCTTCCCAAAAGGAGTCAAATGCACCTCAACATACTAGTCCCTCTGTCCTTCTACTAGTTCCTAGTGAGGGGGAGTATGATGCAACGAATTCTCAATTGCAAATGGGGCATGAATCAGAGGAGATTCTTATGTACAAGAAAGGACCGAGAAAGATTGTTTACTCTCAAGAAGAACCATGTACTAAAGAGATTTTCCTTCACTGAGATCCTCAATTGCAAGTGGAAGAAGACCTGGATATTCCTATTGCCATTCGCAAAGGTAAACGAACATGCGCACGATATCCTATTTCAGATTGTGTGTCATATGAAAATACTTCTAAGAATTATCAACCTTTTGTTATGAATGCTGAGAAACATAAAGTTCCTACTACATTTGAAGAGGCAGATAAGTGTCCTTTATGGAAAGCAGCGATAGAGGAGGAACTCAAGGCTCTTATAAAAAATGACACCTGGACTATCACAAAACTACCTCCTGACAAGAATATTGTAAGATGTAAATGGGTATTCACGATCAAATACAAGGCAGATGGAACCATAGAAAGGTATAAAGCAAGACTGGTTGCTAAAGGGTATAGTCAGTCATATGGCATTGACTACACTGAAACATTTGCTCATGTAGCTAAACTTACTTCCATACGAATACTTCTAAGTTTGGCAGCAAACTTGTAGTGGGATATATAGCAGCTAGATGTTAAAAATGCTTTCTTACAAGGTGACTTGAATAAAGAAGTATACATGGAACTACCTCCAGGAATAAATTTTAAAACCTCTGAAAACAAAGTGTGCAAGCTAAATAAAGCTATTTATGGATTAAAACAGTCACATAGAGCTTGGTTTGAGAAGTTTAGTAAAGCTGTATGCAATCTTGGATATAGAAGAAGTCTTAATGATCATTAAATTTTCTTCGGACAAGGTATATGTGGATGATATTATTATTACATGAGATGATCTTGAAGAAATGTCTGAACTAAAAAGAAATCTTCACAAACTGTTTGATCTCAAGGATTTGGGTCGACTTCACTACTTCCTGGGTATAGAGGTGTTGCATTTCACCCAAGGTCTTTTCTTGACTCAGAGAAAATATACCATGGATCTACTTCAAGAAACAAACATGACAGATTGTAAACCAAGTGACATTCCTATAGAAGTTAATAAAAAACTGTTCATTGGTGACAATGAGGAATTCAAAGACATTCGCAAATATCAGACTTTGGTGGGCAAACTTATATATCTGACAATTACTCGTCCGGACATTACTTATGCAGTTGGCATAGTGAGCAGATATATGCATTCTCCTACCAAGAACCATATGGATGCAGTGTATAGAATTCTTCGATATCTCAAATCAACATCTGGCCTGGGTTTACTCTATACTAAATCCTCTAATCTTTGTATTGAACTCTATTCTAATGCAGACCAGGCAGGATCCCATGATGATCGAAAATCAACCATAGGTTATGTTACACTACTTGGTGAAAATATTATATCGTGGAAAAGTAAAAAACAGACAGTCGTTGCCAGATCTACAGCTGAGGCAGAATACAGAGCAATTGCTCAAGCCATGTGTGAAGGAAAATGAGTATATTCATTAATATGTGAACTTGGAATTACTTCTCACCAGTCAATTCCATTATATTGTGATAGCAGTGCAACAATTCAGATGGCATCCAATCCTGTATACCACGAAAGAACTAAACGTATAGAAATTGATTGCCACTTCATCAAAGAGAAAATTTCCAATCAAGAATTCAAGTTTGAGTATGTTCAGTCATCAAAACAGAGGATTGATTTCTTGACTAAAGCTACTACAAGCAGACAACTAAGAGGCACATTGTCCAAGTTGGGTGTTCTCAATTTCTTTCACCCAACTTGAGAGAGAGTGTTAAAGATTATTTATGTAGTCCTGTTAATTAGTATTAGGGGGTAATTTAGTCATTCAAGTTAGATAGAGTATATATATTTAGATTAGGGTTAATCTTCATTAGTAGTGAAGAAGGGCTGGACGAGTGCCCAAGAAGAGACACGTTTGATTTTGAGATAGATTAGAGGGTTGTCTCCAATCTGTCCAAGTTTGTAAGTTTTTATTATTTTCATCTAATGATAAATTTTATTAGGATGAACTTCTTTATTATACTAATATCAAGTATTCTTCGTGTTACAAAGAAATGCAGAGATTGAAAAGAAAAAGGTATTTGACTTATTATGGGGTGTAAATTCAGAATTTGAGTCAATAAAACTTAATATTTTGGGTAGAGATGAACTTCCTTCACTGGGGACAGTATACTCATTATTAATCAGGAAAGAAGATCGCAAAAACCTTGAGAAGAACAACAATTCCTCTTGCAGACCAACATACACTCCAAACAACAACAACAACAACTAAGCCTTTTCCCATACTAGACGGGGTCAACTACATGGATTCTTTGTTTCCACAAATCCCTATCGTGTGCCATGTTAGCAGTTAACTCCCAATAAGCTAGATCATTCTTTATTGTTTCTTTCCAACACTTTTGTGGTCGTCCTCTACCTCTTTTAATACTTTCCAAATTTAGTTTTTCTAACCTTCTTACAGGTTCTTCTTTTGATCTTCTTTCTATATGTCCAAACCATCTTAAACGATGTTCTCTCATTTTATCCTCTATTGGTGTCACTCCTAATTTGTTTCTAATAACCTCATTATGTATACGGTCTTTTCTTGTATGACCACTCATCTATCTCAACATCTTCATTTCTGTCACAGATATCTTTTGTACATGTTGATGATTAACTGCCCAACACTCAGAAGCATAAAACATGGCAGGCCTAATTGCTACTCTATAATATTTACCTTTTAATTTTAATGGTATCTTCTTATCACAAAGAATACCTGATGCTCCTCTCCATTTTAACCAACCAGCATTAATTCTATGTGCAACATCTCTATCAATTCTTCCATCACTTTGAAAAATTGACCCTAGGTATTTAAAACTTTCCTTTTGGGGAATGCAATGTGTGCCAATTTTAATTTCTATGTCCTCTGAAGTAGCCAAATGATCAAACTTACATTCCATATATTCTGTCTTTGTTCTACTAAGTCGGAGGCCTTTGTTTTCTAATGTTTCTCTCCATAGTTCCAATTTTCTATTAACTTTTTCCTTAGACTCCTCCACTAATACAATGTCATATGCAAATAACATACACCAAGGTACTTCATCTTGAATATGTTTTGTTAACTCATCCATCACCATTATAAATAAGTATGGACTTAAAGTTGATCCTTGATGTAACCCAATATTAACTTCAAAGAAGTCTGTCGTTCCTTCATGAGTCCTCACACATGTTTTTGCACCATCATACATGTCTCTTATAAGGTTAATATATGCAATGGGATACCTCTTTTTTCCAAAGTTCTCCAAAGAACCTCCCTCGGTACCCTATCATAAGCTTTTTGTAGATTAATAAATATCATGTGAAAGTCTTTCTTTTTTGCTCTAAAATGTTTCATAAGACGTCTCAAAAGGTGAATCGCTTCAATAGTAGATCTACCTGGCATAAATCTAAATTGGTTCTCTGTTGTACTTGATACTTGTCTTAACCTACGTTCGATAATTCTTTCCCATAATTTCATAGTATGACTCATTAACTTGATACCTCGATAATTCATATAATTTTGAATGTCTCTCTTGTTCTTATATACGGGTATAAGTGTACTTGCTCTCCATTCCTCGGGCATCTTTTGGTTTTTCCATATTTCATTAAATAGTCTTGTGAGCCAAGTGATTCCTATTTCTCCTAGTATTTTCCAAACTTCTATAGGAATATTATCTGGTCCTACCGATTTACCACTCTTCATATGTTTAAGAGCCTCTTTGACTTCATTCTTTTGAATACGTCGGTAGAAATTGTGGTGTATATACTTTTCTGACTTGGCTAAATCTCCTAAACTAATACTAACATCTTTATTTTCATTAAAAAGATTATAAAAATAGTTTTTCCATCTATTTCTTATGTCATCATTTGCCACTAGAATTTTTTCATCCTTGTCTTTTATGCATCTAACATAATTAAGTTCTTTAGTTTTCTTATCTCTAGACCTAGCTATCCTAAAATTATCTCTTTCACCCTCTTTTGAGTTGAGTTTTTTATATAAGTCCTCCCAAATCTTAGCTTTTGCTTCACTAACGGCCTTTTTTGCTTCCTTCTTTGCTTTCTTATAAGCTTCTAAAGTTTCACTAGTTTTCTTAGCATAATGTAATTTGTAACATGCCCTCTTTGCCTTGATTTTATTTTGTACTACTTCACTCCACTACCAAGCTTCTTTTTGTGCCGGTACTCCTCCCTTAGATACCCCTAACACATCTTTCGCCACTTTCCTAATATGTATAGCCATATTGTTCCACATATCAGAGGGTGTGCCAACATAATTCCAAACATCTCTTTGAAGGACTTTCTGTTTAAATATATCTTCTTTCTCGCTTTTGAAGTTCCACCATTTAGTCCGAATAGATCGATGCACTCTTTTCTTCTTTGTCCATTTTTTTATTTGTAAATCCATAACTAAAAGTCGATGTTGGGTGGTTAAGCTTTCTCCTGGAATTACCTTACAATCTTTACAACACGCTCTATCTTTTTTTCTACAAATAAAGTAATCAATTTGTGTTTGTGATAAGCCACTCTTATAAGTAATTAAATGTTCATCTCGTTTTTTGAAGATTGTATTGACTATAAAGAGATCAAATGACATAGCAAAATTTAAAATCTCCCTACCTTCCTCGTTTATATCCCCATAACCAAAGTTTCCATGAATCCCTTGATATCCTAATGCCTCTTTACCGACATGTCCATTTAAATCTCCTCCTAAACAAATCATCTCCCTTTGTGGAATCTTTTGAAACACCTTATCTAACTCTTCCCAAAAAACTGTCTTTATACTATCTTCTAGTCCTACTTGGGGTGTGTAAGCACAAACTATATTCAAAACCTCTACTCCTAACACTAATTTCAATGTCATGATTCGGTCACCATATCGTTGTATGTCTACTACACTCTCCTTTAAATCTTTATTTATGATAATACCAACTCCGTTTCGGGCCTTTTCTTTACCTGAGTACCATAATTTAAAACCTGTATCCTCTATCTCCTTTGCTTTTTCTCCAACCCATTTTGTCTCTTGTAAACATAGAACATGAATCTTTCTCCGAATCATAGTATCTACCACCTCCATTAGCTTACCCGATAATGTTCCGATATTCCAAGAACCAATACGAATCTTATTATCTAGGACTAGCTTCCTTACCCCCTGCATCCGTCCATAATCAAAATGCGGAGACCCTCTCTGAAAATTTTTCACTACATTCGGGCGGCAATGTAGCGGGACTAACTTCTTTACCCACACCCGTCCATGATGTGGGAACCCTCTCTGCAATTGATTCACTATATTCGGGCGAAAATGTAGTGGCCCTTGCTTACTTCTTACTGCATTCGGGCTCTGCAGCACGTCGCTAGGCGGGGACGCCCCAAAGCAATGCTCATAATTTTTGTAATCCATGTTGTAGAAATCCGACAAAGTTTTACGTTGGCTGTGAGAAGCCTAACACAACTCTCCTCCTTTATCCGGGCTTGGGACCGGCAATGCAAGGGTGATCCCTTACATGGGCGGAGTTCAATACACTCCAAACAAGAGGAGAAAATTCACACTATCGTGGAAGAGGAGGACAACAAGGTCGTGGAGTGGACGTGGCAGATTTCATTCTGATGAGAAGAAAAAACTTGTATGTTCTCATTATGGAAAATCAAGGCATTGGGAATTACATAGCAAACCTGATTATTATAGAAGCAAAACTACTCTACTCATGCTGCTGAGGATACAGCTCCCAATAAAGATGAAACCGAAGAGATTATTAAGAGGATAGAAGGCCTAGAAACAAGACTATCTGAACAATCTCAACCATTTTCCTCTCAGGCTGCAGTAGCACAAGCGACTCATACTGTGAAGGGTAACAACTTCTCTTATTCTAATTAAAAGACTTGGATTATTGATTCAGGTGTTACAGATCATATTGTACGAGAATCATCATATTTTTTAGAATACATACTTCTCCAAAAACAGGAGCCTATTAAGTTAGCAGATGGTTCTTACTCTTATATGGTTGGACAGGGAAGTGTACCCACATGTTTTTCAGACTTAAAATCAATCTATCATGTTCTCAGTTTTCCAATAAATATACTTTCAGTCAATTTATTGACTCGTACTATGAACTGTAGTGTAACCTTTACTCCTACTGGTTGTGTGTTTCAGGATCTAAAGACGGGGAAAATCTTTGGTCATGATAGACTACAGAGGGGCTTATACATTTTGGAAGACCATTTTCAGCATGTAACTTCTTATAGTGCTTCAGCAGCAACAGTTCAGGATGCAAAATATTGTCTTTGGCATTGTCGCCTTTGTCATTTACTTGTGTCAAAACTTCACTATGTTCTACCTTATCTTAGAGTCAAGTTCAATAAACCTCAGTTTGAATATGAAGTATGTTAACTTAGAAAACACCAAAGAGCCGCTTATCCTTTAAGTGACTCTAGGCGATCTCAACCTTTTGAGCTCCTTCATTCTTATATATGGGGTCCCAGTACAATTACTTCATTGTTTGGGCAGAGATATTTTGTCTCCTTTATTGATGATTGTACGCGTCTTATAATTATTTATCTAATGAAATCAAAATCTGAAGTTTCTGCTATCTTTGTAATTGTACATAAATTCATTATTACCCAATTCAATACTTCAGTGAAAATTCTTCGTTCAGATAATGGGAGAGAGTACATTAGCAAGCAGTTACAAGAATATCTATACACACATGGTATTGTTCATCAGACCTCTTGCTCTTATACTCATTAACAAAATGGTATTACTGAAAGGAAAAATTGTCATATTCTAGAGGTTGTTAGAACTCTGTTACTCCAAAATAATGTTCCTAAATTCTATTGGGAAGAAGTTATTCTTACTGCTGTTCACCTAATCAATAGAATGCCTAGTATTGTTCTCAAGGGTGAAAGTCCAATGAAGTGTCTCGATAAGGAATCAAAACCTTTTCATATAGTTCCCCGTATCTTTGGTTGTACCTATTTTGTGCATGTTCATCTACCTAATCGTGATAAACTTGATCCTAGGTCTGTAAAGTGTATTTTTTTTTTGTTATTCAAACTCTCAAAAGGGCTATAAATGCTACGATCCCCTTTCTAAGAAACTATATGTATCCATGGATGTTACCTTTGCAGAATCTACTCATTATAATTTTGAGGGAGAGTAAACTATATCGCAACAAATTTTTCCTTATGTCCTACCACTAGTTCCTAGTGATACAGAGGATAATGCAGATGATCATAGAGAAAAGGTCAGTGAACAAGAGGAGATCTTAATGTACAATAGAGGATCAAGAATATCATTTACTCTTAAGAAGAACCAGCTCCATATCCAACTACCAAAGATATTTCCCCTGACTCATATCTTCAATTGCAAGTGGGAGAAGACCTAGAGATTCCTATTGTCATTCGTAAAGGTAAACATATTTGTGCACGGTATCCTATTTTTTATTGTACCTCATATGCTAATACTTCTAAGGAGTATAACATTTTATTATGAATGCTGAAAAACATAAGATTCCTACGAATTTTGAAGAAGCAAAGAAGTGTTCTTTATGGAAAGTTGTCATAGAGGAGGAACTGAATGGTCTTGTGAAAAACAATACTTGGATCATCACAAAATTATCTCATGACAGGAACGTTGTAAGATGCAAGTGGGTATTCAGTATCAAATATAAGGCAGATGAAATATTGAAAGATATAAAGCCAGATTAGTTGCTAAAGGGTATAGTTAGTCGTATGGTATTGACTACACTGAAACATTTGCACCTGTGGCTAAACTTACTTCCATACGAATACTACTTAGTATGACAGCTAACTTGAGATGGGATCTATGGCAATTAGATGTAAAAAATGCTTTCTTGCAAGGAGACTTGCACGAAGAAGTATACATGAAACTACCTTCAGGAATGAGTATAAAAAATGTGATAATAAAGTGTGCAAGCTAAATAAAGCTATTTATGGGCTGAAACAGTCACCAAGAGCTTGGTTTGAGAAATTCAGTAAAGCAGTATGCAATCTGGGATACCAAAGAAGTCTCAATGATTATACAATCTTCTTCAAGAAAGGTACAAAATTATCTATTATTGCTGTCTATGTTGATGATATCATTGTTACTGGAGATGACCTTCTAGAAATATCCAGGTTAAAAGGGAATCTTCATAGACTGTTTGACCTCAAAGATTTGGGCCGACTCTATTACTTCTTGGGCATAGAGGTGTTGTATTCCACTCATGGTATCTTCCTAACTCAGAGAAAATATATCCTGGATCTCCTCCAAGAAACGAACATGCTTGATTGTAAACCAAGTGATATTCTTATGGAAGTAAATCATAAATTATTCATTGGTGATAGTGAAGAGTTTAGAGTCATTCACAAATATCAGACTTTGGTTGGCAAGCTTATATACTTAACAATTACTCGTCCTGATATTACTTATGCATTTGACATTGTGAGCAGATATATGCATTCTCCTACCAAGAATCACATGAATGCAGTGTATAGAATTCTTCGATATCTCAAATCAACATCTGGCATGAGCCACTAGGGCCCGCAACCACTTGCTGTTGGAGGCACTGAGGATCAGTGCCTCCAAATGTTGGCCAACGGCTAGTTGCCTGGCCAGCAAGTAGCCGTTGGAATCCAACGGCTAGTGCTAGCCAAGCTTGGCCAGCACTTGCTGCCCCTCCTTTGTTGCCTCTTTTTCTTCTCTATTTTGGTGTGTATAAACTTCTATATATACTCCATCTTCATATCAATAATGTATGCTGTCTTTGCACAGCTTTTGTTTGGTGTTTGACTTGCTTCTGCATTGTTGTTGAGATATTTGTGTGTGACATCAATGAGAAGTATATGATTAACTTCTAAAATATGCTGATTTTTTCTTTCACCAATACCATTTTGTGAGGTGTATGTGCACAAGAAGTCTGGTGAAGAATGCCATGTGTGTTTAGGTATTGCTTTAACTGTCCATTCACATACTCCCCCCATTATCCAACGCAAAATTTTCACTCAAGCATTGAATTGAGTGAAGATAAACTTATGAACAATGGGAAAAAGCTCTGAAACTTCAACTTTGGATTTTATTAAATACACAATAGAAAGACACGAACAATCATCAATAAAATAAATAAAAGACTTTTGACCAAAGATAGAGGAAACATGACTAGGCCCCACACATCTGAATGAAGGAGTTCAAAGGGTGTGGAGCTTCTAGATTCACTTACAGGATTAGCCAACTGACACACTTCACATTCAAGATAATTTGAAGACTAGGAAGAACATAAGGGATCTTTGACAAAGGAAGATGGCTTAGACAGGAGTGCCACAATCGTATGTCATCACGGTGAGTCGTCATGGTAGAAATACTATAGGAAGCAACATGTTGAGATTCATCTTTAAGGATATACAGTCCTCTTCGTAGATTACCACTTTTAAAGACTTTCCTTATCTTTAAATCCTAAAAAATACATCCAGTAGGATAAAAGGTTACACAACAACTCAAAGATTGAGTAAGAGAGCTAATTGAAAGGAGATTTATGAGAAAACTAAGAACATAGTAAACTGATTTTAGGAGAGCTAAAATTGAGTGTACACTTCCCTGTCCAATCATATATGATTGAGATCCATCTGCCAACTTGATAGGTTCTTGTCTTGGAAGTTTGCAATAATCAAGAAAATATGATGTCTTTCATACCATATGGTCGGTAGCTCTCGAGTCAATAATCCATGCTTTAGGCTGAAAGGAAGAAAAAATATTACCCTTTATCGAATTTATGGCTTGTGCCATTATAGCTTGTGATGAAGAAGCTTGATCACTAGCATATAGTTTACTCTCAAGATCTGCAATTCTCTGCATTAACGCATGAAGATTTTCTGAAGAGGGTGTTACACTTTTTGTGACATGAGCAGTTATGAGAGGAGAATGTAGGTAATCTGGTTTATCGATTAATTTCCAACATTGTTCTTTTGTATGTTGTGGTTTGCGACAATGTGAGCATATAATCTTGTCTTTGGCTTCTCCGTAAGACCTACCACGTCCTCTTCCACGCATATGCCGTCCACCATGGCCATGATGGGGCTGAAAGTTTGTTTTCCCATGGTAGGCATGTTGTTTGGTAGAAACAATATTATCTTTCTCTAAGTTCCTGCGATCTTCTTCTCTTAGAAGCAAGGAATAAACAGTCCCAAGTGAGGGCAATTTCTCACGACCAAAGATATTTATTTTGATAGTTTCATAATCAGAATTTACACTCCATAATAGACCAAAAACTTTCTTTTTTTTTGAGTCGGCCAATCTTTATGAATAACACGTTGAACATTTGATTGTGGTATAAAAGTGGAGTTCATCCCACAAACCTCTAAGATCAACATAATACTCGTTGATCGATTTTGTGCCTTGCCTGTATTTTCTGATTTTTTCAAGTATTTTATATTCTTTAGCAACGTTCTCTTTTCGGGAATAGGCTTCTGATACCGCATTCCATATTTCAGTAGCTCATTCAAGATACATAAAGGTTTTGACAATGGTGGGCTGCATTGATTGAAGTAGTCATGAAGAGATTAAGGCATCCTCTCTTCGCGAAGCATGATGTTGGCTGTCATGCGCTGGAGGACAGAGAATCTGGCTGATAAGACGAGGCCATCTCCTCCTTACTAACACAGGTAACTCTACTCATCTTGACCATTCCAAAAAAATCTTTCTATCCAAATGAGTATTGGTGATTTCAAAAAGATTCAGCCTTATGATGAAGAAAAATTTCTAGAATAATTGTTGGAATTTGAACAGATTTACCTTTGTTTGTCATACTTATGTGCGTCGTTCAGCTGAGTATGAACAATTGTTGGAAGAGGAGAAAAGGACCGCAAAGGCGTCAAGGCATGAGCCACAACACGAAATGTTATTTGGCATACCTGCTATTTGTTGTATCCATAAAAGAAACAACAAAGTTTTAACTGGCTAGATAATCAACATATACCAATGGGACTTACACCTCTTAGGGTCGAAAACAACCTTCAGGTTGCAAAACAGACTACCGCCTGTCTGCTGGATTTCCTTTTTGCTGGATGTGTTGGAGATGTTAAAATCGTGTTAGAGAGAATAAGGGGAAACTGAAATTTCAGGAATGACTGAATTGATCCTTAATGGTATGCTAAGATAGTTTTGAAGTCGTGAAACACTAGAATCAAGAAGACTGAATTCTGCACTTCTGCAAATTTGCACACATAACTTCTGTTCTGGCACTGTTCACGTTTTTGTCTTTTTCGGCTTTGATACCATGATAAAACTTAATAAACTTTATTGAATATTAATCACAAACTTAAAAAATAGGCAGAACAAAGACATCGACATCCCTTTGGAGAAGTCTCTGCGTAGCCCTCTGGTGGCTGCACCTTCTTGATCTTCTTTTCCTCTCACTTGACAAAACCCTAATGGATATTAATAGGTCTAATCTAACTTAAATGACTAATACACCCTTACTAATAAACCAGAACTATAAACTTACAAACGAGTTAGATAGACTTTAGATATGAACATAATATAAAATGCAGTAGCCTTATTTATTCTTAGATACTCTAACAGATACAGCCAGGGCTGCAAACATTTTGTGAAGTTTTGTGTGGGACTAACAACTAAAGGAGATATAGTCGATATTGGTTTCACCAGTGGAAGTAATTCATGCAGGAGAGTGAATGGTCCTCACATGAATTGCTTCCTCTCTGCCTGAGAGGAGAGTTTGATTCTCCCAAGTTCAGATAATTCAGTTCTCCTTACTGCTGCTGATCTGGCATTGTGGATCTGATTTTAACGGTTTGCTCAAGCAGCCCTAACACATTGAACTTGATTTGGATTCTCAAAAGCTGAGAGTCCATATCAAATACATGCTCGATGCCCATGGTGCAAAGATCCAAAATGGAGAATTATGTGATGCAGGCTTGAATGAGTTCCAAGAAATGGTCTTAGGAAATTATTTTCTTACCAATTACATTAGTAAATAACTGAACAAGACAGTTTTAGACACTCAATATTGCAGTTGGAGGATATGAACATGGATGCGAAATCTGAGGAAGTTGCAGTTGAGTTGTCTGCTCAAGGAGTGATTGGGCAGAGAGTGGATCAGATGGAATCTGGATTCTTGATGGCTCTTGATTACATGATCCAAACTGCTGAAAATGATAATGATGAACAGGTATGTTTTTTCGTTTTAGGATGTATCTTCAGAAAGTTTTTCTCCCATAGGTACAGGAGATGCTTCTAATTCATTGTATTTTGATCCTGTGTTTCTTTGATGTTTGAACTGATGTTGCAGTTCATCCTTGTTACTTCAAGCCATCTTGCATTGCCTCTCATTTGTGCTTTAAGTTCATCTGATAAATTCTTTCTTTTCCTGATTTGAGATTGGAAGCATCTGCTACTTCTTTGTTCTTTTTTTTTTCATTGGTCCCCCTTAGCGGCAAAAATATTGTCACTATTCTCTTCTTTGTGCTACAAAGTAACTGCAATTTTGTTTGAGTAAATGGTTGAAACAAGTTGGTAAATCCCTTGACGAATTTTAGGCTTCTTAGGTTATGCATTAGATTTGCTTATGGATTGTAAAATATGATGATTGTGGCCATAATAAGACTTAGTACAGATATTGCATATCTAAGTGGGAGTTTGGGTCTTAATACGAGTGTTATGCTACAGGCGATGCGCCCTTGACTTATAAAAATATCTAGGTTTGTAATGTGATTTTTTTGTACTTTTTGCTTGGTGCTATTCTTGGACAAGGATTAATCTTATCTCGTCTCCTTTAGCAAGAGAAACTCGGCGATCTCCTAAGAACAACAACAAAACTCATAAGAATAAAAGTTTCCAAAATTCTCACTAAGAAGAAAGGCAATTAACTTAAGCAACTTACCAATTATGATCACGTCCGGTTTTGGTAGGTTACCCAAAAAATTAAGCAGTTTCCAAAGTTTTCAAGAATGAAACATGCAATTTCCTTCAATAACTTACCAATTATGGCCACATCCATCATTGGTACCACGAATTAGGAAACTAGTGTAACTTAGAATAGTTCTTGATTTTTACTCATTTTTTATATTTTTTGTATTTATAAAATATTTTTAAAAAATTATAACATTTACGGTACGATACGATACACCCATACCATAGAGAAAAATGATACACAATATGATATGGTATAAACAACACTGTTTGATACTCTTCTTCTTCTTTTTCAATTTTCTCGAGTCAAATGGATTGTCACCCTTAGTCCTTTAAAAGGATAAACTGCAGATTGTGTTTGTAACCAGGATTGACCAGATTTTGAGAAAAAGCCATGTCCAAGTTATGGGAACAGTTTATGTAACAGACCATATTATTAAGTTTTTATTTACTTCTAATTTTGGTAGAAGAGACCAGACAAATGATTTAAATAGTTATTTTCACTTTTTATTCTTGTCTGATGCCCATCCATTAATTGGTTATGATATTGTAGACTTCCCTATCTACATTAGTTATGGAACATTTGCCAGAAGAGAACTACATTGTTCTGTTGTTTGCACCATTGCCGTGCTTTATGTACATGTAGATGCAAGTAGCTTCTGGATGATGCAGTAAAACTGTCAGTACTTTGGTGGTTGCATTTGGTGATGAGTTGATAAAATGTGAGCAGCGGTCAACTATTACTGGACCAGCTTTATAGTTAAAATTTTGAATTTGGCTAACATTATCTTCACCAATTTTATTCATTTTCTGTGTTGATTTTGAGTTTTGTCAAATTTGCTTGTTTTATTTCAGATCTATTTTGTCATTTGTTTGTTAGTGTAGAAAAAGTTGATGCAAAAACACGGTTCCTTTTCTATAATTGTACAGAGTCTTGTGTTCTAAACAACATGTAGAAAGTTAGCATGGAAAAGTAATGAGTTAAGACCAAACTAGTCTAACTACATGCACGTTATTATGTTATCCATCCACTCTTAAGGGTGAGGTCTTTTTAGCCTTTTCTAGTGGAGATATGTTTTTTCAGTTCAATCATTCTATGTTACATAGAAAATTTTCAGGTTTTCTTCTGATATAGTGTTACCTGTTTTCTTTATTTCAACTACTTCCGATTAAATGTACTAGTTCAATGTGATAAGGTTTCTGAACTACTGGGAAACACGTCAAATAACAGTCCCGAAGCAGTTTTAGATGAAACACAAGTTAGTTTTAATTTGGATGAACAACTCTGCTATAACAAACTAATAATCTTTCAGAAATTTATATTAGTGAGTTTCATACTTAATTTGCAGTTTGGTGGATTATCTATTGGTTCAAACATCTCCTCACATATGCACGTCCTTTCCTTTTCTTCAATAACCTTTTTCTTTGGCTCTGGTATCAGCGGAAGTCAATCCTGGAAGTTATCAATGTTTTGTATCACTTAGCAAAGAAGTGTCCACCATTTTCATATCTTTTTCCGTGTTAGGTAGCATATGTCCATGTTTGAAGTGTCTGATGAACCTGAATATCCTTGGCATTTTGGAAACGGGTTCAAGTTATTGGACTGCTTTGTAGGACCCCTGTTAAAGGAAGCAGATATGAGTTGCTACGCAGAGTAGCTGCTGGGGTGGTGTGCTTAAAGTTGACGAAGGCACAAAATGCAGTTTCCAGGGCCCAATCTAAACGATATTGCAGACCAAGCTGATGATCTGCTGGAGGTAAAGAACGATTGATTGCTTTTCATCGGACATGCGCATTTTTTATACATTTCTTTTCCTTATAATATTGTTCTTACAACTGTTCTTACTCTATTTGTAAAGTTGCATCATGAAGTTCTCTCTAACAACCTTCAACACAACTTGCAGTTGCAAAACTTGTCCTATGAAGTTGGACATGTTTAAGAGAGCAGAGTAAAAACACTCCCTTGTACATGAGGTTGCATTGGGAACCCTTCATCTGACAATGTAACCGGTTAATGGTTGACATCAACAACCAATTTCTTTTTGCCGCTTGTGCTGCTGCAGCTAGATTCTTATTAGTTCGACCAATGAAAATATGTCTCAAAAAGTGTTGTATTACTTCAAACCCTTATTCATTTGGGATTTACCATTTTTAATTCAATCAATGGGGAGTTTTAGCAGATGAAGAGTTCCTAATTCATCCTCATGGGATTCCTCTGCTGTTTGTTAGTATGCTTTAAAAGAGGTCATAGGCTTCTTTTAGTCTATTAATTTAGAAATTGATTTTGACTAGTCTCAAATGGTTTCTCCAGTTTCTGGCACTTATTGTTCAGTGCTTATAGCCTTGGAATCGTTTGCCTTATTGTCTCTGATACATTTTAGTTCTTACCAAGAGAGTCCTCTGTTGAAGCTGCTTCTTCACTATTGACTAGAACATTCAGTTCTTAATATGGAAAGCGTATTTACTAAGAGAATGGCTTGAGAAACCATATAGGGTTTGGCTTTGTCCTAGAAGCTCTGAATCTGTTTTTTCAGACAATGGAAACTCGTTCTACCATTCCGGATTGTTAGTTGCTTGCAAGGCTTGTTTTAATAAGAGAGGAAGCAAGAAACATGATGGGTGGTGGGATACTGGATGAAAGAAATAATCGTGGTCTGAATACACTCCCGGAGGCAGAGGTTGGATGACCTTCGTCCTCTTTTATTTGTCATACCCTAACATATTTCGTAGTTAGCTTAGTTAAACCGTTTATAGTTATTATTTTCATGCAAGCAAGAACATATCTATTTCCTTTGTTTTTGTTATTAGAGTACGCAGTATTTGTTCTGGGTTCCACATTTTTTTTGTCTTTTCACATGATGTAGTCCTATCTTATTGTGCTAAACTAACCATGCATTGAAGTGAACTACCATGTCAAAAAACCAACCTGAGTACGGAGTTGCTGAATGTTTTGATCCCAGCAAGAGTACATGGATTACCTTTGCCTTTATTATCATGGATTGGAGCTAGCTAACGTGTCAAAATCTAGCCAACTGAAATGTTTTCATAAGTTCAGTTGGATTATGTGTATTTCTCGTAACCATGGGAGGGAGGGGGAAGTTAGCACTTTGGTTTCTTAATCTTTTTCTTTGTAGTGGCAGTTAGACTCCAACAGAAAAAGAAAGGTTCTGAGCTGTATACCTCTCCTGGAACAACTTTTTATTCCTTTCTTTTAGCACTATCCAGGTTTCGTCTTTGGTATCTATTTAGTTGCAAGCTCAAAATATTACCTGTGTATGTGACTTATAACCTATCAAACATGGTAATTTGTAAATTATTACCTCAAATTTTAACGTTAGGAGCAAAGGTTTTGAATATAGTTTGTGCTTACGCACCCGAAGTAGGACTAGAAGATAGTATAAAGATGACTTTTTGGGAAGAGTTAGATAAGGTGATTCAAAGAATTCCACAAAGGGAGATGATTGGTTTAGGAGGAGACTTAAATGAACATGTCGGTAAAGAGGCATTAGGATATCAAGGTATTCATGAAAACTTTGGTTTTGGGGATATAAATGAGGAAGGTAGGGAGATTTTAAAATTTACTATGGCATTTGATCTCTTTATAGTCAATACAATCTTCAAAAAACGAGATGAATATTTAATTACTTATAAGAGTGGCTTATCACAACCACAAATTGATTACTTATAAGATGGTGAAAGAGATATTTTTAGGATAGCTAGGGCTAGAGATAAGAAAACTAAAGATCTTAATTCTACTAGATGCATCAAAGACGAGGATGAAAAAATTCTAGTGGCAAATGATGATATAAGAAATAGCATAAAAACTATTTTTATAAGTTTTTTAATGAAAATAAAGATGTTAGTATTAGCTTAGGAGAGTTAGACAAATTAGAAAAGTATATAAACCATAATTTCTACTGACGTATTCAAAAGAATGAAGTCAAAGAGGCTCTTAAACATTTGAAGGGTGGTAAATCGGTAGGACCAAACAACATTCCTATAGAAGTTTGGAAAATCCTATGAGAAATAGAATCACTTAGCTCACAAAACTATTTAATAAAATATGGAGAAACCAAAAGATGCCCGAGGAATAGAGAGCGAGTATACCTATACCCATATACAAGAACAAGGGAGACATCCAGAATTGTGCGAATTATCGGGAGTATCAAGTTAATGAGTCATACTATGAAATTGTGGGAAAGAATTATCAAACATAGGTTAAGACAAGTATCGAGTACAATAGAGAACCAATTTGGATTCATGTCATGCATATCTACTATTGAAGCGATTCACCTTTTGAGACATCTTATGGAACACTTTAGAGAAAAAAAAAGACTTTCACATGATATTTATTAATCTAGAAAAAACTTAGATAGGGTATCGAGATAGGTTCTTTGGAGAACCTTGGAAAAAAGAGGTATCCCATTGACATACATAAACCTTATAAGAGACATGTACGATGGTGCAAAAACATGTGTGAGGACTCATGAAGGAATGATAAACTTCTTTGAAGTTAATATTGGGTTACATCAAGGATCAACTTTAAGTCCATACTTATTTATAATGGTGATTGATGAGTTAACAAAACATATTTAAGATGAAGTACCTTGGTGTATGTTATTTGCAGATGACATTATGTTAGTGGAGGAGTCTAAAGAAAAAGTTAATAGAAAATTAGAACTATGGAGAGAAACACTAGAAAGTAAAGGCTTCCGACTTAGTAGAACAAAGACATAATATATGGAATGTAAGTTTGATCATTTGATTATTTCAGAGGACATAAAAATTAAAATTGACACACATTGTATCCTCCAAAAGAAAAGTTTTAAATACCTAAGGTCAATTTTTCAGAGTGATGAAGAATTGATGGAGATGTTATGCATAGAATTAATACTGATTGGTTAAAATAGAGAGAAGCATCAGGTATTCTTTGTGATAAGAAGATACCATTAAAGGTAATAAGTAAATATTATAGATCAACAATTAGACCTGCCATGTTTTATGGTTATGAGTGTTAACAGTTAATCATCAACATGTACAAAAGATGTCTATGATAGAAATGAAGATGTTGATATGGATGAGTGGTCATAAAAGAAAAGACTGGATACATAAATGAGGTTATTAGAAACATTAGGAGTGGCACCAATAGAGGATAAAATGAGAGAATATCATTTAAGATGGTTTGGACATATAGAAAGAAGATCAAAAGAAGAACCTGTAAAAAGAAGAACCTGTAAGAAGGTATGAAAAACTAGATTTTGAAAGTATTAAAAGAGGTAGAGGACGACCACAAAAGTGTTGGAAAGAAACAATAAAGAATGATGTAGCTTATTGTGAGTTAACTACTAACATGGTACATGATAGGGCTCTGTGGAAACAAAGAATCCATGTAGCCGACCCCGTCTAGTATGGGAAAAGGCTTAGTTGTTGTTGTTGTTATTAAAGATTATTTAGAGGTGTAGTTACCAACTCACCTGAGTTATCCCTGCCCAGGTTCTGGTTGATAGAAGATAAAGACACCCATTTGAGTTGTTCATATATGTGCAATTTGTTCTAGGACCTTATTTCATTTTCTTTCCAACAGGTGAACTTATCTAAGCTAGTGCTTTAAGACCTGGAAAAACTGTCGGGAATATGATAGCTGAGGTGCAAGGGAAAAATGAAGGTGCAGATGAAGCTTAGAGTCCCAATGTTCAAACATCTGGAGAAGTTTCAGGCAGAGTATGTATCACATGCTTTATGCATCAAATATGTGTTTTCCTTGAGGTCTTTGTTATATGGGTGTGCTGAACTTTTAGGAAAGTATTGACTGGTCGAAGACCACTTCCTGTTCATCCCGGAATGTTTCTTGAGACAGTTTCAAAGGTAATTGGAAAATGTAGAAAACATCAATGGCAGCTATATATCTGGTTTTTCAAGTTTCCTTCTGCGACTAACCAGCTGCCGACTTCTTTTCCCTTTGAACTTGTCAGGTTTTGAGAGGAATATATGCTGGAAATGTATCTGGTATTACTGCTCAACATCTTGAATGGGTAAGACTCTTCAAAAGCATTTGTTACTGCAATCAGCGTCTCGTAGTTAGATGACCGCCCATGGGATTCAGGTGCCTCATCAATGGTTGAATTGCTACCCTTCCAACTTCCAACAAACTTAAGCCACAGGCGATGCGCCATAAATACATGCACGCACATGATGCAAAATATCTCCTGTAATCCACTCTAAGTGACAGAGTTCAATAATTATTGGAAATCTTTTAAGATTTAGGCTTTTCCTAGTTTTTCTGCTCATATCTTGATGCTTATTGGGTTTTCTTTTATTGAATCCAGGTTCATCAAGAAACTCTGCAGGTTTTTCAGGAACTAGCGTTCTAAAATTTCTTGGCGACCTTTTTCTTTCACTTCAAATATGTAAGTCTTAAGCTCAATCTCTCACATGATATATGATGTACAATTAAAAAAAATCTTTATATGATGTACAATTAAAATAGTTCTTTTGACTGCAGCCCCCTCTTGGATGCCGCCCCTGTTTGGTTCAGTTCAGCATAGCTGTATGGAAGAGAATGAACGATTGATTTTTAGCTTGGCTTGCCTAGGATCCACCAATTTAGATGAGCATATATGATATTTGTGCATCATGTGAAGAAAATCATGCTCGTCTTCTAGTTGCATAGGTTGCTCAGAAGGCCGTTTTATTTTCAAACGGAAATTCCCATGGAGGAATCAGCTGTTTACTTGCATAAGGCGTGTTAAGCATATTCGGAAAGAGAACTGTATAGAACTAAGTTCCCTGTTTAAACAAGCAAGTCAGCGACGAGCTTCTTTAGACCAGGGAGTTGTGGTCAGTTCAGCTTGGTTGCCAAACTAGATGAGTCCTAACTGTGCCCGTATTCTGCTTAATCTGCCAACCAGCCAGCCAACCAAGCTGAATAGCAAACTGGGCCCATGACATTAGTATATGCTGCATGGCCAAGCCCATTTTCATCTGGAGGCCAGAAAAGTAAGAAAGCTTTGGTCAAATGCTTATAAGAAGACCCTGCCACTCTGAATTCATGTTATGATGTGAAAAGGGGCTCTTAGGAGAATCACCTGGTCTTTTTCTAAGTTGCGGAAAACTAAAACTTTTAGGGCACGTTGGCTTTTCTGTTGAAAATGGTTTCTTGCAAGAGAATAATTTTCTTTCTCGGGAGGATTCGTTTGGAATTGTGTCAATTGTGAAATCTGATCCTCACAGAGACTGAGAAATTCACTTTGCAAGAACTAAGGGGTAGACGTGGCCGGTTTGGGTAAAACTGCCTTTGGTTCCGGTTCGAGTCCTAAACTGTCTAGAACCGAAAAAATCATTAGCATTGGGAGGGAAAAAAATATGGAACTAGTGGTTTGGAACTGTCTGTTTTGGTTCCAGTTTTATGAATTTGGAACCGAACTAGATGGTCTCCGGTTTTGGTTTCAGCTCGTTCTTGCCCTGGTGTGGTTTTGGTTATAACCAAGTTTTGCTTGTTAATGATTCTCACCGTATCATCTTGCTCTTCTGGTTCCACTCTGCGAGTCGCTGGAGCTCCTAGCCGGACCCTGACCTCCATAAAGCTTGCGAGCCTTGAGGATCACTCGAGAAGCAGTATTGGGAGTGACGGAGTCGAAAATGAGTTCCACGAAATGTATTCCAATGAGCCATCCATACTTTAAAAGAGTTTTTTCTCCATTTTACAAAACGCAATGTTTTGTAAAGATCCTTTCCTCAAGGTAAGTATGCAGGAGACAGTAAGGGATGAACTTGAACTTTGTGGACAAACTCAAACCTACTGCCATTCTGTGACCACTGTTTTTTTTTTGCTGTGGTGGTGACAGAAAATGGTGGGTCGGCCGTGATTGAGACTAAAAGTTTTTGCTATTCATTCGTCATTTATGGCAGCAAGGCAGAGAGGCTCTCTTCTCGTATCCAGTGGACAACATTAACTCCATGCAATTGATGAGGGGAATTCTCTCTCTCTCTCTCTCTCTCTCTCTCTCTCTCTCTCTCTCTCTCTCTCTCTCTCTCGGTAAAAGGCACTTAAGTTGAAAGCATGTTTCTTCACCATGAAGTTAAATTCAAATTTAGAGTATGCCTCCACATACACATTGGCCGGGTTGAAACGGGCCTCAAAGTTCCAATCGGAATTGAACTAGGCCAGGAAGCAGTTAGAACCAGAAACAAACAAATTGGACCTAAAACCAAGGAGCATCCTGTTTGATTTTGGTTCCACCTTCCATGGAACTTGAATCGGCAGCTTCAAACACCATTCTCTATATAAATTTTTTTAACTTCAAAGTCTTCAATGATTTTTTTCGATTCCAAACGGTTTAGGACTCAAATAAGAACTCTAATTGGATCGACAATTATGAACCAGAATCAAAACCAACCTGATCTAGTTCCTAGTTCCAAATAAATCGAAGTGGAGGTTCGGAACTGCCAGTTTTGGGTAACCAGAATTGACCATGTCTATCCTCATACACAAGTGGTACCTTTCATTTGAACACAAATGCATGTTCACAAACGTCGAATATAATTGTTTGAGGAATGGGTTGGATGTCTTCTCATTGATGTCGTTTATTAAAATTTGCTTGATATATTTATGTGAATGACATAAGGGGCAGGAGAGTCCTAGGCTTTGACCTAGCACATAGGTGTGCCTTAGCTTTATTAAGCAAGTGGGGCACGTAAGGCAGGCTGATCGTCTCTGCACCTCGGCTCTACCCACAACACCCAAGTAACACTCTCATCCCATTCTCTTACAATTCCCATCAGAGCTCCATCTAGAAATCTTTCAGTGTTTGGACCATACTCTTTTATTTTATTTTTATCGTCTGTTGATGCTGATGTCACACCAACTTTTTATCAAATATTTTCTTTTTACTCAGAGAATCCTGCAATCGACAACCTAAAATTAACGAACTAATAAATTTTTAATGGCTCTAAAAAGAAAGATGAATCATTGTCTCACTGTTTCCCCCTATTACACTGATTAGTCCTTCGGCGTCCCATTCTTTCTAATGCCTGTAAAGTTGTTTCTGTCTTTATGATTTTGTTAACGAAAGCAATTTTTAACTTTCTTTTTTAAGCAAACATAATTGTTTGAATTCATGTATTATATCATATGACAAGTTGACGATGCAATTCATAAGATTGTCAATATACGAATGAGTTATAATAATTCTCATGAGTTATACTACACAAGCAGAAATTAAAAAAAAAAGATGAGGTAAATTAGGATCTTTACGATCCTGATCTAATCCCACAATACTTTCCTAAGAACCTCTTGCAATCTTAGCTAGGATAAATGATCTTGACTATTTTGCTTCTTAATGTTTGTTCTTCTTAGGTTTTCATTCTAATTGGGAAAACCACTTATCCCAGAGTTGGAATCACAACGTGGACAGCATAATGGAGGTGGTATTTGGTTTTTGAAAAACTTTACCACTCTTTGTATACGTAAGATGTACCCGTGTTTAAGTTACATGATTGATATGCAGTACTGAGAATTAACCGTTCTGGAAACGCTGCAGACGGCAGTGATCCTTCCTTATCACCGTCGATATGAAAAAGTCTAAAACTGCAGGTTTTACCACAGAGAGAAAGAGGCTTCCAATGTAAACAAAATGAATTACAGTGGCACTAGTATCAATATAGATTCCCATTCAGTACTGCTGACACCATCATTCCTTTTACCCTTTCGGGGATTTTGAGAAGTTCGGTAAATGTACTTAATGAACCAACAATTCCTTGGTACATCCGCCACAAATAGGTAAAAGGAATTGTTCCTTTTACAGTAGATATTGACCGAAACCTGTCCGTTGTAAATGGATCTTTCTTCTTCCCTTCTCTATCTTGAAAAGTAGGTATTATTTCTCCTGTGGCACACACATCTGTAATGGTAGGCACTATTCATTGGATCATTCGCATTCACGGGAACTTGCTCTGAGCTGCATCTGGTTTTACAGCCTCTGCATTCGTTGTAGGTACAGATAGGAGCCGTCGAACCAATCAACAATCGCCTTACTATTCTATCTCGACCACTGATTTTCTTCACAAATTTATATACATATGCACGTGTTAGCAGCAAGATATGTCCAAGAAATCTAATGAATCAAAGCTGCTAATTATATGATATTATTAGTTCTTTATCATGAGATGTTTACCAGAAAGTTCTCTTTGGGAATATCGACAGCTGGGGTTTGGATTCCTTCATCTGCATTGCCTGCATTTTATTTCACATTATACATTGAGAATACAACCAGCTATACATGCTAGCTGATACAAGGATTATGGTATGAAATGGGTTTGCAAGAGCCATTAGCATTAACTTTGCAAAAGAATAAGAAAGACTAGGAAAGGTAAACAAGAAAGCCAGAAACTATGTGAATGGTATGAGTGATATAAATCAATCATCTCTCCAAAGCATGCAGACATTCATACTTGCACTTACAGAGAGAGAAAGCATTGTCCACATATATGATATGGTAACATACACACAAAAAATTATGCATGATATATATGTGTTGAACACAAACCATCCTTCCTTGCTTCTGTTTATGTTTGCCCACAAAACACTTCTACACTACACAGTACATACATAAACACACGCCCACCCGAAAGCACTGCAACATACATAGGTCACGAATGATGTTTGAACCATGAATGGACTAGACCAATTAATTCTGATACATTTGTATGAATGATACACAAAAACACATTCAGAGTACATAAATTTGATTAATGAACCTATAACACTGAAATATTCATCAATCCCTTTTGATGTGTATCTAAGCGTACACACAGGTGCACATAGAAATGCTGCTTGAGTATATGAAGACGATAGATTCATCCCTAGTCACTTTCTCTGTCTCTGTGTGTGTATGTGAGTGTGAGTGTGCATGCCTGTGTGTGTGAGAGAGAGAGAGGCACCTGGTATAGGAAATGCAGATAATAATGAGACGAAGGAAACGGCAACCAAGAGCATAAAGCAGCAATGAAGGAAGATGTTGCAGGGTTTAATGGCCATCATCGAATGTTGTGACGAACAGGATACGCAGTGAAGGGTGGTGATAAATAGCAAAATATATAGATATTAAATGTGAAATGCGCAAGAAGAGGAAGAATATATAAAACTTAAGTCTTTTTGCCCGCTATATAAGGCACAATCTTTCTGGCATTTGAATGAGCAACGACTGGTTGACAGCCAGAATTTGACAGAAAGAAAGAGCAAACATAAGGATGGCAGTCAGGACCCCATAGTCTGTCTTCATCATTACCATCTTTCTAAAGTGAGCGTGCATGCATGCATGCATGCGTGCCAACGATTAATGCATATGTGTGTGGTCCACCTTTAAAAATTTTAAGAAAACAGAGTGCTATCTTCAACAAAGAGCACAAGAACTAGCTGTTGTTCAATGTGAGTTCTACTAGTTCAAGTTTCGTCATGCTTTGCTTCAATCACGTCAGTCCATCTGAAGATGGACGGAGGTGACATTTATCCTTAGCCAACCCCTACCACAGCTCTGCAGTCAGTAAAGGAAAAGGTACGGGTCTGCCTAAAAAAGGAAAACCAGTAAAGATGTCGTCAGGAACAAGCTGAGAGCGTTGGAATCTGTCCAAAGATGTTTATTTTTCAAAAACAGGTGGTCTGAACGCTAAATTCTGAATATCCGTGTATATGGTGCCATATTTATTTCATTACTGCTGCGGGTGGGGCTGTTCACAGTTCGGTTTGGTCTGGTTTTAGCTTCAAATCTCGAACCAAACCGTTAGTTTCGGTTCTCAACTTTTAAAGAATCAAACTGAACCGTGCTATGACCAGAACCGAACTAAACCCAACCGTGGATTCTGGTTTGGTTCGATTTTGAACCACAGTTCTATTAATGTAAAGATTTTGCTATAAATACAATGTATTATGCCATGAGATTATTTGGATATGCTGTCCATATTTTATATGTATATGAGATTATAAAACTCATACATATAAAATTATAAAAATCCATATAAGTATATAAACTTTATATATATATATATATACATACATACATATATATAAAAGGTTATAAAACTCATATCGATAACCCTCTACCCAGTGCAATTCTTCTAATCCGCTATTCTGCCCCACTATAGGCGTGCTAAGTATCCTACTACACCTCTTTTCGTGCTTCTTGAGCTTTTCTAAGCCGTGAGTGCAACCCCACATGAACTTATAAAGATTATATATATAAGTTTTATAACCTTATATACATAAATATAAATATATATAGAAATAGTTCAGTTCTCATGGTTTGGTTCTAATACTGAAACTGTAAACTGAACCGAACAAAACCACCAGATATCTAGAACCAGACTGAACCTCCAGTTCGGTTCAACTCCAGCGGTTTGGTTCAGTTCTGGCGATTCCATGAATACCTCAAGCTGCTGGTGAGCTAAACTCGGTTAAATCTTAAAAATCAGAACCAAACTAAAGATTTGGGTTTTGTTCAGTTTTCAGTTTTAGTTAAGTTTTGCAATCTAAAAGGATCATATTAATTTAGTTTGGTTCGGTTTTGGGGCCTCATAATGTTTTTACCATCCATCGTTTTCCAGAACGGAATTGCTCAATCCACATGATGTTTAACCGATTCCCAAATGCAAAACTGCGTTTCATATTTATATGGACATTCATGTTACCATCAGTACTGCTTGTTCTTCCACAACCTAGTTGAACGGGCTGCAGCTATTTGAAACCCCATGTGCGCTCTATGAATTCAGCTAAAAAGCTCAAACTGAATGATCGAAATGAAAATTTTTGGCGGATTTGGTTCTCTTATCAGTTTCAGATTTCAAATTTAGAAGTAATTCGGTTTCATTAATTCGATTTGGATCGACTACTGAACGACTGGCTTGTATGTAGGATTTACCTTGTTTTTAACCTTGCTTGCTCCGTATTTGAAACCCCATGTTTTGTTCAGTTTTTTTTAACCTTGCTTGCTCCGTAATTCATTACTGAGAATGCCCTCAGGCCTCAACCATCTTTCTTGAACAAGAATATGTCTTGGAAGCATGTTTTTGAGAAAAGGAGTTTATATGATAAACGTTCAGCAGCTTTTCGAAAATAAATAACAACTGGCCCTTTTTAAATTTTATTTAGCCTTTTATTTTCTGGGGAATCATATTCGGCAAAGCATCCTCCTCAAACTCCTCTAAACGTATACATTCCTTAAAACTTTTCAACTATAACCGAGTCTTTTCCAATACGAGGCGGAATCAACCAGAGGGTGGAACAAAGGACCTTCTTAACAGATGAGCAATGCTAGCATTACTCTGGCTTACACATCGTTTATTTTTCGGTTGATATTGGATTTGGTGCAAAGGAAAGTTGCTGTTGATAAAAGAATATAATAATTTCACATTAACTAAATATGATAATTTTACATTAACTATCTTCTATCTGCTATATCATCGTCAGCACTGATTCGGGATTCATCTCTATCTCTCTCTCTCTCTAAATAATTTCAATAATTGTACGTCATTTTATAACTATTAAATGCGGTACTTATTGACTATAATTTAGTTTTCAATAATTAGATCATGTGTAATATTGACATCTACACAATCATTATTTTTCGGTGACATTGATCCTATCTCCCTTCATATCCATCCATTGCTTTGGATGGTGTTGAGTGTAATTTCAATAATTTTAAAAGGTTTTGAGAAAATATGAATGATACTTTTATTACACTTGTGTCACCGAAAAATAATGATTGTGTAGATGTCAATATTACACATGATCTAATTATTGAAAACTAAATTATAGTCAATAAGTACCGCATTTAATAGTTATAAAATGACGTACAATTATATATATATAGTGGTGGATCCAAAAATTTTAACTATATTGGACTTTCAACTGATTCACTAAAAAAGAGGCAAAATTTAGATAATTTATATCATAAATGCTTTCATTAATTTTACATAAATGTCCATATTCTTAAGTATGGACAATTTTCAGTTCTCCAAATTTCTTACTAATTCACATACATGAGAAAAATAATCAAATAATTTAGCTGTAAAATCAATAACATAAAAAACTTAAATGAAGAAAATAATCAACATCAAAGCGATTTGTCATGTGTCATTTCATCTACATAGGATTCCAACAACAAGCATCATATGCAACATATAAATGGTTCATATTATTGATTTAAATGCAACATGAGAGTATCACTTGATAGTTAATACCATGAATTAAGAGAAGTAATGAATCTCATAGCCAAGAAACAATCGTTTTTTGGCCTTCTACCATGATTGTGTGGGTTGCCAACAAATACATAGAGCGGGATCAGCTGCCAATGGGAGGAGGAGGAGCGTCACTGGCCACAACCCACCTGTAGTACCTGAGTCTGGGAGAGAGAGAGAAATTAAGGCACAGAAAATGTTGGTTCGGATTGGATCTCTCTAAAAATCTGACCTGAACACATTATTAATAACATTAAAGGGTTCACATTGTTATTTTTCCATGCGGATGGAACAAAGCTTTAGAAATTTTACAGATACCCAATTTATTTTTTAAAATCCTGGATTTGAGAGAGGAACTTTAATTATTTCTTAAATATCGCCTATCAGTAAGTTTGTCAAAATTGATGATGAACGATATACATAAGAAAATTAGGGGTTGCAAGAAACAATGTGCACCGACCATTTGTATTAAATGCGACATGGAATGGGTTAGTTGTGACCGTCGAGCAATGTCTAACGGCTCTCTCTATATATATATAAAGGAAGAGAGATTCCGTGCTTGCCAGCCGTCGGTTCCCGCGATGTTTAAAAATTTGAAATCCGCCTCGACATTCCTCTTCCTGGAAGGACTATCCCTTCCTTCCTTCTCAAGAAGAACGGCGAAGACAAGACAATCACCAAAAGGACGTCTTCCCTAAATGAAGTTTCCTCTCCACTTCCTTTATCTCTTCAATTCGATACTTTTCAGGCAATAAATTCTTTTAAAATTGGTTTTTTGGTACTGAAACTTCGGAATGTTTCTGCAAATTACCAACCATGGGTGCCAATTTTTGCCTTCCAAGTATTGTATTCTTTGCTTCTATGCACAAACCTTAACGCCCTAGATTTAGAACTGTGTTAATTTATTTGTCTGAGAAATCTGGACTTATATTCTTTCCATGGTTGGATTTGCACATCCACCCGTCAATAAATAGCTGTAAATCTTCCCCTTTCTGAATATCTCGCTTTCAGGAATTAGTTTGTGAAAAAAATCTTGCATGTTTCCCCATTTCCGCTCTGTTGATATCTGAAAAGAATTAGCGCTTGCCTTTCCCAAATAAACATGCCGCAAGAAGAGGGAACTACCAAGATGGTGCAGAAAGAGGGAACCATCATTTCCCCGATCGTTGATTCGGCTGTATCGGGATATAATGGCGAAATTCAGGGAGATGCTGATGTTCCAAAATTGGATCAGTGTAAATACTCGAAGAGGGTTGCCCTACGTTTGATTCTCAGCCGGCCTGATGGTGGCTTTGGTTTGGTGGGGCAGAGGGTTGTCATTGGAGGGTGGGTGAAATCCAGCAAGGTGCAGCAGCCGGAGGCCCCTGCACCTTCTTCTCCTTCCAGAGATGGGGTTTGTTCTCTCATACTTCAATCCCGAATTCCATATCGTTTACGTACTATTCTAAGGCGAATGGCCAGAGGTAGGATGCTGACTAGTGATAGATTAAATGGAATTGTGAAGGAAGATGTTCAAGATTTGCATGGTGTTGCTAGCTTGCAAGTTAATGATGGATCTTGTGCTTCAAATCTTCAGGTTGGTTTTCTTGGGAAGTTTACAAAATTTGTAAAGTTTCTCCAGAAATGGATCTCAGTGACTTCATCACAATAGCTGCCAGCAGAGGACTAAATAATTTACTAGTGCTACTGCTTAATCCTGAAAATACCTAAGCTGTGATGGTTCCTTTGGTTCATTAAATCATTATTGCTTTTCAGTGACTATAGTAGAGTTTCTAAATTTCTGTTTTTTCAATAGGTTGTATTCGACTTGTCAGTAGCTCCTCTGAGCCAAGTCACATCTAGAGGAAGTTCTATTTTAGCAGAGGGAGTTTTACAGGCTTTGGCCAAGCCAGGAAAGCAAAAGGTAGAGCTTAAACTAGAACGGATTCTTCAATTTGGAATTGCCGATCCTATTACCTATCCTTTCACAAAGACAAACATGCCGCTTGACTTCCTGAGGAACAACTACTCACATTTTCGACCCCGCACAACTGTGGTAATTTTCATTGTAACTGTTGTTCTATTGTTCAGTAACATAACTTAGTCATGAACAAATTTCTTATATTTGTCTCACCATATTAATTTATGAAAAAAAATCTCAATCAGGCAGCGTCAGCCACTCGAGTTCATAGCGCACTTGTATATGCTACTCAGGCCTTTTTTCAGAATCATGGTTTCCTTTATGTTCATGCACCCATTATCACTACTTCGAATGCAAAAGGAAACAGTGAAGTATTTCAAATCACAGCTTCCTTTAGTGAAGCTGAAGGTGTAGAGCTAAAGGCAACGAATGAGTCAGGGAAGTCTGGGTTAGAAGCAGCAAGGGCTTCTATTAAAGAGAAAAGCAACAGAATTGAGGAATTGAAGAGGACCGATAGTAACAAAGAAACACTAGCAGTTGCAGTTCAGGATCTACAAAAGACTCAACAATTAGCTTCTCAGATGGAAGCACGCACAAAAATAGAATCAGCAATTCCATACAAGGATGGGAAACTGAAGTTTTCTGATGCTTTCTTTTTGCAAAAGGCATTTTTTACTGTATCTGCTCAGCTTCATCTCGAGAGCTATGCATGTGCACTCGGTAATGTTTATACATGTGGCCCTACATTTCAAGCTGGAAAAAATATGACAGCGAAGCATTTAGCTGAGTCGTGGATGGTCGAAGCTGAACTTGCCTTCACTGGATTAGAGGTATCTCTCTCTAGCTATTTTAGTGCATCAATATTTCATTTTAGTGGAAAAATTGCTATTATTTCTTCCAAAACAGTTATGTTTTGTGTAAACACTTCTGCAATTCCACACGGGGAGTTCAAAATCAACTTGGGAAAAGTATCTTTACTACATTATACTAAAGAATTCATGGGTTATTTTATTTTCTAACAATTCATTCAATGCATCTCTTGCTTTGTTTAATTTGGGGTGTTCTGAATATTTCTAAGGGTTGATATTAGGAGTTCTTGGTATTATGAGAATTTCATTTTTCACTATCAGGAAGCAATGACATGTGCAGAAGACTACCTGAAGTTTCTCTGTCAATGGATCCTTGATAATTGCCTCGATGATTTTAAACTCTTGGAAAAACGAACCAAGAGTGCTAGTGTGGCATCCCTTCAATTAGTAGCATCAAGCGCGTTCCGAAGAGTTACTTATACAAAGGCAATTGAGCATCTAACTCAAGCCAATTTCAACATTGAATATGGCAAACAACTTGGTGCAGAGCATGAAAGGTGACTCTTAATCTGTTTTAGCTTTATACTTTTCCCTTCTGATAAGCGGAAAGGTGGTTCTATTTCCTGAATTCTTGCTGGAAATGTTACCTTTTACATTATTGGAAACTTCGTAAATTTATTTGATTCACCACTTTAGCTTCTCCTTTATGCTTCATTGTTTCTTGCAGATATTTAACAGACGAAATTTACAAAAGGCCAGTTATTTTGTATAACTATCCTAAGGAACAAACACATTTTTATACACGAATCAATGACGATGGAAAGACTGCTGCTGCTTTTGATATCCTTTTGCCCAAGGTAATCTGAACATCAATGATTCTTCCTTTTGTTTGGTATTTGGTGGTGGCTTGCATGGTAAAGGGGGTTAAAGAAAAGTATGTTTGGAGCAATACTGAAAGTTATTAATAATAATGAACTCTTGGTTGCAAAGTACAATTCGTATCAGATACCATTTTCTGTTATAATCATGTTAGGTTATTTTTTTGACATAGGGGCAAGTGTTGATTAAAGGAAGCCAGAGGGAAGAGAGGCTTGATGCCATTAACAAGCGGTAACATTGAAACTTTCTTTGATAATCCTTACTGCTAAAGCTTTTGAGCAATACTGGTACCTATCATCTTTTGAGAATTGTTGTTCCTCTAGAAAGAAACTAGAAGCATGAAGAGAAATAAGCATATGTTTAAGACATTTCTTGCACTTAATTAGGTCGCTTATCTTTTAGTTAGCTTGAACTGTATTTATTTAAAGTAGTCACACTTTTTTTCACGATGAGACTACCATCTCTTTTGGTTATTCGTATTGTTGCAAAATGTATTTGTTCTGTTCATTCGCCAGTGGAGAACTTTTATATTGGGAAGCATATGAACCTTTTTTAATGTTGGAACATTTGCGTACATTATGAAATTATCCTTGACTTCAAACATTCAATCCAATTGACTCTAAAACAAGAGAGGTGTAAGAAAAGAAAAATGTGCTTTTATGGTGTGTGTGCGCGCACGACTCTACGACTCTTTGTATATACATGTTGCTGAAAACGCAAGTATATTTGGTGCTTGTTTCCCAAGATTTTTTCTAATATTCTGCATCCTGTTTGGCTTTTCTTTTTTGTAGAATTCAAGAGATGGGTTTGCCTAGGGAGCCTTATGACTGGTATATAGACCTTCGCAGGCATGGAACCATTGTTCACTCTGGATTCAGCCTTGGTCTTGAACAAATGCTGCTCTTTGTGACTGGCCTTGACAACGCTAGAGATGTCATTCCCTTTGCCAGATTTTATGGGAAAATAAACAATTAGGCAGATGTATTTGTGAACATCATGAATGTATACCACCACAAAACGGGCTGAAGTATCTTCTATCTGTATAAAAAAATTGTTCTTTCCATAAATAGCAATATTACATGTCGAACAATATTACATTCCATGCAAGGGACAAAAGAGAAGCCTTTGTTGGGTTCTTCCAAAATTCAGATCGTTTTGCATTCTCAACCATGCAGAATTTTTTGTCTTCCTCTTTTATTACATGAGAAACCAGAGCCACGTCGAAAATCATTCTTGCTCTCTTGAAATAAAAGCAGAAAGCCGACTAAACAGGAAATAGAACGAGTCTTACATAACATGATTCTCTGGAAGGGAGACGCATTCATCTCAGACCCCTCAACAGATGATGCAAAACTAAATATATCTAGAAAAACTGAGAAAGGGGAAGAACATACAATGAACAACTCAGAATTTCATTGATTCAACTCTGCCTATTGATCCTAGATCATTACTTATATAATTATCGGCTCAAAGTGATAACTCCTAATATTTGTGGTCATAAGGCCTCTCAGTACAGTAATACAGAAGGAAGACCCCTTATAGAATTCGAAGGAGGGACCCCTTATTTCATGAATTGCTTTTCATTTCAAAAAACAAAAGTTTTTCAAATAAATATAACAGTTATCATTTTTACAAAATAAACGTAAAAGATAAAAGGCACAACGGAACCGTTTTTCCTTAGGCAAAGCATCACAGAAATAAAAGAAAAAAAGACGAGTTACAAACATATACACACCATACGATTATATACAAGATAAATGATCATCTCTCACTACTTTCTGTCGAAAAGCTCTCTTGAAGAAGTTGTGTCAGGCGATTCAAGCCCAACGACAATCGCTCCACTGCATTCAAAATCAACATCTAGTATTAGAGCTTCATACGATCTTAGGTAGACTTAAACTGCTACTTAATTCAACAAATTGTCTACTTAAGGCACGCATTAACAGTAACCTGCTATAGAGGGGATTACAGTAAGCATTATAGATCATATATCAGCCTACTTGAAATCTAGGATTATTCAATAACCGTAGGTTATTCTCCAGTTATCACTACCAAACAAAGCTAATTGCTTTTAAGATCTGTTAACCCCTCTCTACTATATTCCTTGTTTTTTTGATCTAGAAGGATACATCATACATACAAACTGCTTAAAGAAAAACAGGGAATTTAATCGAGAACGGTATACTTATCTGTTTTTCATTCGTAGTCTGATTTGATTCCCTATTATAACCAACTACATATCCTTGATTATCGCAAATCAGTGATTAATAAAAAAATAGAGAATAGAGAATATTTGCAAGTTACTATTAGAAGGAAAAAAGAATAAATTGCTACAGAGTTGATATAAAACATCTAGTAAAGCTTCATTTATCAGAAGTTTACCGTTCTCTGTCACGATTGTCTGCTGACTAATAACAAAGACAGTCAAGGCATCGAGATCCATCGGCAAAAGAAGGGATCAGTTTCGGTCTTTCTCCCAAATGTTTTTTTTCATTTTCCCAAAACAAACAAATAAAATCAAAATAAACTGATACTCTCTCGACGATTCCTTTTCTTTTTTGCTTCATTATCTATCGGTTTGCTCCAATCTGGATTGAGCAAAAGGAAATACAGCAAAAGGGGAACACAGTTCCTCTGTTTTTCCGGTGACGAAAAAAAAGGGGGTTAATCACAACAGCACCGCTCGAGTTTCCGGACGAATGGCCTGTCGACCGTCTCAGCCACCAATACCCACCGTCGTCGCCTTCAACTTCGCCCGTATTACCTTTTCGGCCTCCCAACAGCAGAGAAGAGAACAGAGAGGGAGAGAACCGATGTACCTCCATCTCTCTTGAGAAAACGAGAGGCTATTGCGGAGAAATAGAGGGCGGAGCTAATTTGCTATTATGCCCTATAACTTTTCGAATTCACATAACTGCCACTAAACAATTTGCAATACAGTCCGCAAATTCTATGACGTTTCTCAAAAGATAACATTGTTTATTTACAGAACAGTATACAGATATTTTACATATGATCTTTGCTTGTTGCTGTAATTTACTGTTCTGCCCTATTCATTCTCAGAAATTCTACATCATATTAAATTCTTGTTTAGCATTGAATTTTTTAGATATTTCCAAAACAGTACCTCTAAACAAACAACAACTAAGCCTTTTCCAATACTAGACGGGGTCGGCTACATGGATTCTTTGTTTCCACATATCCCTATCGTGTGCCATGTTAGCAGTTAACTCCCAATAAGCTAGATCATTCTTTATTGTTTCTTTCCAACACTTTTGTGGTCGTCCTCTACCTCTTTTAATACTTTCCAAATTTAATTTTTCTAACCTTCTTACAAGTTCTTCTTTTGATCTTCTTTCTATATGTCCAAACCATCTTAAACGATGTTCTCTCATTTTATCCTCTATTGGTGTCACTCCTAATTTGTTTCTAATAACCTCATTATGTATACGGTCTTTTCTTGTATGACTACTCATCCATCTCAACATCTTCATTTCTGTCACATACATCTTTTGTACATGTTGATGATTAACTGCCCAACACTCAGAACCATAAAACATGGCAGGCCTAATTACTTACTGCTCTATAATATTTACCTTTTAACTTTAATGGTATCTTCTTATCACAAAGAATATCTGATGCTCCTCTCTATTTTAACCAACCAGCATTAATTATATGCGTAACAACTCCATCAATTCTTCCATCACTTTGAAAAATTGACCCTAGGTATTTAAAACTTTCCTTTTGGGGGATGCAATGTGTGCCAATTTTAATTTCTATGTCCTATGAGGTAACCAAATGATCAAACTTACATTCCATATATTCTGTCTTTGTTCTATTAAGTCGGAGGCCTTTGCTTTCTAATGTTTCTCTCCATAGTTCCAATTTTCTATTAACTTTTTCCTTAGACTCCTCCATTAATACAATGTCATATGCAAATAACATACACCAAGGTACTTCATCTTGAATATGTTTTGTTAACTCATCCATCACCATTATAAATAAGTATGGACTTAAAGTTGATCCTTGATGTAACCCAATATTAACTTCAAAGAAGTCAGTCATTCCTTCATGAGTCCTCACACATGTTTTTGCACCATCATACATGTCTCTTATAAAGTTAATGTATGTCAATGGGATACCTCTTTTTTCCAAAGTTGTCCAAATAACCTCCCTCGGTACCTTATCATAAGATTTTTCTAGATCAATAAATATCATGTGAAGGTTTTTCTTTTTTGCTCTAAAATGTTCCATAAGACGTTTCAAAAGGTGAATCGCTTCAATAGTAGATCTGCCTGGCATGAATCCAAATTGGTTCTATGTTGTACTGATACTTGTCTTAACTTACGTTCGATAATTCTTTCCAATAATTTCATAGTATGACTCATTAACTTGATACCTCGATAATTCGCACAATTTTGAATGCCTCCCTTGTTCTTATATATGGGTATAAGTGTACTTGCTCTCCATTCCTCGGGCATCTTTTGGTTTTTCCATATTTCATTAAATAGTCTTGTGAGCTAAGTGATTCCTATTTCTCCTAGTATTTTCCAAACTTCTATAAGAATATTATCTGGTCCTACTAATTTACTGCCCTTCATATGTTTAAGAGCCTCTTTGACTTCATTCTTTTGAATACGTCGGTAGAAATTGTGGTTTATATACTTTTCTGACTTAGCTAAATCTCTCAAACTAATACTAACATCTTTATTTTCATTAAAAAGATTATAAAAATAGTTTTCCCATCTATTTCTTATATCATCATTTGCCACTAGAATTTTTTAGTCCTCGTCTTTTATGCATCTAACATAATTAAGATCTTTAGTTTTCTTATCTCTAGCCCTAGCTATCCTAAAAATGTCCTTTCACCCTCTTTTGAGTTGAGTTTTTTATATAAGTCCTCCCAAGTCGTAGCTTTTACTTCACTAACGGCCTTTTTCGCTTCCTTCTTTGCTTTCTTATAAGCTTCTAAAGTTTCACTAGTTTTCTTAGCATAATGTAATTTATAACATGCCCTCTTTGCCTTGATTTTATTTTGTACTACTTCACTCCACCACCAAGCTTCTTTTTCTACCGGTACACCTCTCTTAGATACCCCTAACATATCTTTCGCCACTTTCCTAATATGTAGTCATATTGTTGTTCCACATATCACAGGGTGTGCCAACATAATTCCAAACATCTCCTTGAAGGACTTTCTGTTTAAATATATCTTCTTTCTCGCTTTTGAGGTTCCACCATTTAGTCCGAGTAGCTCAATGCACTCTTTTCTTCTTTATCCATTTTTTAATTTGTAAATCCATAACTAAAAGTTTGGGTGATTAAGCTTTCTCTTGGAATTACTTTGCAATCTTTACAACACGCTCTATCTTTTTTTCTACAAATAAAGTAATCAATTTGTGTTTTTGATAAGCCACTCTTATAAGTAATTAAATGTTCATCTCATTTTTTGAAGATTGTATTGACTATAAAGAGATCAAATGCCATAGCAAAATTTAAAATCTCCCTACCTTCCTCATTCATATCCCCAAAACCAAAGTTTCAGGAATACCTTGATATCCTAATGCCTCTTTACCGACATGTCCATTTAAGTCTCCTCCTAAACAAATCATCTCCTTTTGTGGAATCTTTTGAATCACCTTATCTAACTCTTCCCAAAAAGTTATCTTTATACTATCTTCTAGTCCTACTTGGGGTGCGTAATCATAAAACTATATTCAAAACCTCTGCTCCTAACACTAATTTCAACGTCATGATTCGGTCACCATATGGTTGTATGTCTACTACACTCTCCTTTAAATCTTTATTTATGATAATACCAACTCCGTTTCAAGCCTTTTCTTTACCAGAGTACCATAATTTAAAACCTGTATCCTCTATCTCCTTTGCTTTTTCTCCAACCCATTTTATCTCTTGTAAACATAAAATATAAATCTTTCTCCGAATCATAGTATCTACCACCTCCATTAGCTTACCCGATAATGTTCCGATATTTCAAGAACCAATACGAATCTTATTATCTAGAACTAGCTTCCTTACCTCTCGCATCCATCCATAATCAAAATGCAGAGACCCTCTCTGAAAATTTTTTACTACATTCGAGCTGCAATGTAGCGGGACTAACTTCTTTACCCACACCCGTCCATGATGTGAAAACCCTCTCTGCAATTGATTCACTACATTCGAGTGAAAATGTAGTGGCCCTTGCTTACTTCTTACTGCATTCGAGCTCTGCAGCACGTCGTTAGGCGGGGATGCCCCAAAGTAATGCTCATAATTTTTGTAATCCATGTTATAAAAATCCGACGAAGTTTTACGCTGGTTGTCGGAAGCCTAACACAACCCTCCTCCTTTATCTGGGCTTGGGACCGACAATGCAAGGGTGATCCCTTACATGGGCGAAGTTTCCATAATAATACTTATAATATCTTTTATTTGTAGGAAGGTGATCATTGTTAATTTTACAGGTTGATTCCTGTAAAGTTTTGATATTACAAATAGGTGCTTGATTAACATCCGTTGTTGAATTTAAGTTGATTATTATTATGCTTTTGTCAGTCTTGGGTGTTATACTTTTTCTTTGAATATTTGTCAAATCTTTTTCCAAAAATAACATATAGAGTATGTATTTTCGAATTGGCCAAAACTCAAAAATTGAATGGTTTGAACTTTCAAGCATGGAAAAAACATATTCCATTGGCTTTGACACTAGAGGGAGTAAATTATGTTATAAAAGAAACTAGGATTGAACCCACAACAAAAGAATCTACTCAGGAAAAAGAAGTTATAAATTTTTTTATAGGGATGACATTTTAGCAAAAAACCATAATGTTGACTTCACAAGGTAGTAAAGAGGAAAAATGTAAAGTAGTCTATGTGATCTCAAAATGTCTTCACTTAGATAAAGATATTTGTGGTTAATAGATTGATTTTAGAGTAACACACTACATCATTAAGAGCAAAGACAAAGTTATGGACCTCAAAGAGTACTGACTTGGAGAACATCGAGTCTATATGAGAAACAACATCTACTCTTATGTTCTAGGGATTGGGTCCTTTATAATCGATGTAGCAGGCACCCCTATTTTACTAATTAATGTATTAATTGTGCCGTATATAAGGCACAATTTAGTATCAATGCCTCTACTAGTGAAAAAGGGTATTGAGGTTATTTTTTCCTATAAAGTTGACTATAGGAAAATATGATAATGTATTCTTATTGACATTTTTTATTTTGATCATGATCTTTTCAAACTTACACAATGAATAATAAAGTATCATCTACTTCTTCTACTTATATTGAATGTGGGCTTGTTGATATAAATTCATGGCATAGAAGGCTATGATACATTAGCCTAAATAAGTTTTAAAATTTAGCATTTTTAACTTATTACCTACATTTGATGAAACCACATTCAACAAATGTGAGGCTTCTAATGAAGGAAAAATGATGAGAAAATCATTTCTTAAAGAAGAAGGAGAGTCATGAGTTTACTCAAAATCATTTATACTAATTTTTGTGGACCTTTTAGAATAAGGTTACATCATGAAAATGAAATATAAGGTCGATAGCTCAATCAAAAAATTTAAAACGAGTTTGGTTGTAAAAGACTTTTTACGAAAAGAGATAATTAATTATGTTGAAACATATTTTTCAATTACGAAATTTGTAAACATAAGAATAATTTTGAAAATTGGTGACTTTATGATTTAGATTTACATCAACTAGATGTAAAAACTATTTTTTTCAATGATAATCTTAATAAAACAATTTACATGAAACAACTAAAAGGCTATGTAATTAAAGGTCATGATGATATAGTTTATAGGTTGAAGAAATCCTTATATGACCTAAAACAATTACCTCATCAATGATATTTAACTTTTTAGAATATCATTATAGAACTTGGGTTTCTGGCTAATCAGTTAGATCATTATATTTATGTTTGAAACAGTGGGAGTCACCTTGTCATCCTATCATTGTATGTAAATGACATCCTATTGACTAGTAATAATAATCATATGATTGTCATGGTTAAGTTTGAAGTTTGAGATGAAAGATATGGGAGATGCATCCTATATCTGGGGTATAAAAATTACTCGTGATAGAGTGTCTAGACTGTTATGTCTAAGTCAATAGAGATAATGTTGACTATATTCTAAAAAAATTCAGAATGGGTTACCGTAAGTCTGCAAGTACATTCATTGTTAAAGGAGTCAAGCTTATTAAAGATGACTGTTTAGGTAATGAACAAGAAAAACAAATGTTCCTTATGCTCAAGTTATTGAAAACTTGATGAATGCTATGTTGTATACGACACCTAATATGAGTTTTGTTGTTGGTCTCATTAGTAGATATTAAAGTAATCCTAGTTAATAATCTTGAATTGCTATGAAAAGATCTTAAGATATCTAAAGGAACAAGGGACTTCAAATTGTGTTATTAAGCAGATAATTTAAAAATAATTAGATACTCAAATGTTGAATTTTTTAGGAGCAAAAATAACAACAAATCAGCCTATGGTCAACTTTTCTTGTTTGCAAGTGGTATTGCTTCTTGGTTATCTAAGAAACAGGGTTGTGTAACATTGCATATACAAAATGTTGAGTATAATGCTTTCAATATAAGTACAACGAGTGTCGTTTGAATAAGCCACTTCGTTCGTGATTTGAAGTTGGATATAGCCAACGAGCCAATTGTCATTTATTGTGACAATAGAACAACCATAACTCTTATAAAGAGTGGAGATGATAGCTGAAGGAGTAAGCATATATTGATAAAATATCATTATGTATATGATATGATATAAAAGAATAAAATATCTGTCACTTAACTTTCTAAAGAAGATATGATAGCATACCCCTCTAAGGACTTATTTGCTAAAAATGTTATTATGTATGATTAAGACTTGTTTAGGGTTTTCATTTATATAGAAATACGAACATGATTTGTTATGTTAGAAAAGGCATATTGATTAGGAAAACTGCATAATGGGATAACTCATGAAAATAATACAATTGAGAAAGCCATTGAATAGTGAGAAAACTATTGTATATTGATTCAACTCATATGGCCAAGTGTGAGATGTTAACTCAATATTTGAGGCCATAAGGCCTCTCATTAACAAAGTCAAGGAATATAGGAGGGCCCCCTTCCTTAGTCAATGAATTCCTTTCAATTTCTAAAAACAAATGTTTTTCAAATAAATATAACAGTTACTATTTTCATTAAATAAACCTAAGAGGTATAACAACATGGAGCCGTTTCTGTTGACTGTAACAAACATCCAAGGTAGGCAAAGCATTACAAAAATAAAATAAAAGAAGACGAGTTACAAACATATACAAAACATACGATCATCTCTCACTACTGTCTGTCAAACAGCTCTCTTCTTTTCTTTCTGTGAAAAACCACCTTGAAGAAGCCGTATCAGGCGATTCAAGCCCAACGGCGATCACTTCACTGCATTAAAAAACAACACGAAGAATCCCATCAACAAATTTATAAATCGAAGTTGCTTGATGACATAACTAAGGTAAATCGTGACAAAACAAACACAAATCTTGGATACTTGTTCGATATTCAAATGATCTACAAGGAACTCCCAAAAGCAGGTATTATCCCGGTGGATCATCTAGCCATCGATCTGACAGTTGATGTTAGTAGGGTCGCACTAATACATAATAATGTATGTCCTAGATACGAAATCCTAAAAAAGCTGACCAATATAGTGATATCGAAGAAAGTCGAAATCTCTTTATGTCGATATAATCAAGCAATTCCAAATTATAGTTGTTGATCTACCATTGAGTAAGACACTTCAAATTGAAGAAAATGGAGTTTTGAACATTTAAAGAAGTTCCCAACTTACGTGCATCCACTTTCTTATAGAAAGTATCTACACACCATAAGTTTAGTCTTAATGTGTGTATATATATATATATATATATATATATATATATATATATATATATATATATATATATATATATATAAGCATGGATGATATTCACAAGGAGCAGGATATGAGAAATAAAAACATGTAATGTTTTTCGGGTACAATGGGGAGGTGAAGCCAGATGCAAGCGATATCGAAGTCATGACCTTCAAGTTCAACTAGTGAGTCGACCGCCTAGCAAGGTGAGGAATTGCTCTTTGTGAAGAAAAGAAGCATATCTTAGAAGTACATAAATTGATCTTAGAGCTTAATAGGCCGTCCATCTCATAAATCAATGGCATCATATGGATTGACAGATTCACTGGTCAGCGACAGACCCTGACCTCGTCTGCTCTCATTGTGGACATCAACCAAATTGAATTTCTTTAGCAATATGGCTAACGTGCTGACATGACATCCACTATGTCACTGAAATAGATTGTGTGTTGAGTCTTCATGTTGGTGTGATGCAAAAAACATGTAGAAAAACAGATGCGGCTATGGTCGATGGGTGTATTTAAATGGAAGGCAAAATTGCAGTTTAGAGGATGCTAAGAGCACAATAAAATACTTGTGGGTAGTCAGTATGAGCAGAGCAGAGGTGAGGTGCTTGCCCTATCCGAACTCAGCAGAAACAACAGAAAACTATATCACACGGTTGAATCCGTGAGCTATAATACATACTTCGTTTTATGAGCTCAAGTAAAGCCAGCTACCAAAACTAAAACCAAGCCTTTCCTGCACAAAATAGCGTCAGCTACACAGATTAATAGTCATGTTGTACTCTATCTTGTGGCCCATCTGCAACTCCAGGAAAGATAGGGCTTTTATAGTGTTCATTATCTAATTCCTCAATAACTAAAGTTGGCAAAATCTTATTTTATGGTTTTCCCATTCTATTTTCCCGATAATTAGCTTATTAGTGTTTATTAGGGAAATTGCCTCCCAAGTATCATCCATTGGCAGAAGTCCTTGCTGTGGAGGGATGTCTACAGGCTAAATCCGAAAATTATTAAGTATGGCCTAATCCGATATGGGCTTGGATCGAGATTCAGAGTTAAACACTCACCATACCTGATCAAATCCAAGTTCGACTTACCCATCAAGCCCGAATTGAAATATCTTTGAAAATTAAAGTCTCCAAGTTTGCTTGATGTTAACGATGTCATGCTAGAGTCTTCCTGGTATTTGCGGGTTATAGATTCAAAACCTTTGATGCAAGGATGAGTCTCCATGAAAAACTGCAAATTTTCCAATCAGGTCCTAAACTTTTCATCAAATGCGTTGGATCCCCAAACCCATGGATATTCCTATTGTCTCATTATAATTTCAAATCGGACCCGCTTGTCTACAATTTGGTGTGGGGGAAGGCTTGGTTTAATTGGCTTTAGTTTTCTTTGTACCTTTTTCTGTCCCAAAGTTGTCCGATCTATTGCTTCATGAAATTTTATGCAAAATAGCCATAACATGGCTATCAGTGCTGAAAACACATAAACAAGGCACAGTTTCACTCTTTTTTTTCCTTGAGAAAAAAAGAACAAAGAACCTTTTTACTCTAAAAGCTAATTTATGGTTGATTGTACAAACAACAACATATTCTTGTTCCCTTTTTTTAATAACGTGTGCGGGTCAGAACGTCATATGCATGTGTGAGTGTGTATGTAAGATGATGATTTTCTCCACAACTATGACTGTGCATTGTTATATACCTATTGAAAAGTGGGAGAAGGGTTATCATTAACAAATTTAAGAGGTTATTTGAAAACTATGATGCACGGAAACCACTGAGCAACCACTTTCTTGCTTCGGAATGTTTCAAAAACTGAGACATGGTATGAAACACATGTGAAATGTTATGTACATACGATGACAAAATTAAGGATATTATACTTAAAATATCATATTTTGTCATATATTTTAACATAGCTTAGTTGGTTACAATATTTTTTTAGTACAAATGTAGTCTTCAATTTGAATCTTAATGACATATAATTTACCATTTTTTCTTGCTTTTATGTATATGTATATTTATAAGTACATATATATTTGTGCTTTCTCCATTTCCCAATTTTTGAAGAGTTATTGTTTCTCTTATTGCGTTTCCTTGCTTGCTTCTGTTTCTGTGCCCATTTTCCGTGCAACATAGTTTGAAAAATTAAGACGCATCAGCAAATGAAATTCTTACTTCCATTTTTTTCATGGGCGGATAAGAGTGCAAAACGTCAATGGATGTACATGAGTGAATCACTCTTAGTCTAATGCCATCTGATTAAAAGAGTTTCCCACATGTAAATTCACTCAAAAAGGTCTTAGCCACCTCTTAAGATTGAGTATTCTATAAAATGGAGTTACTATCTCTTCTTTATTATGAATTGAGATCTTCCAACTTGATGTACAAATAGCAGCAAAAAGCTTCTTCCTATCTTACAAGACTGTTTTATTTCACCTAAAACCATTGTATCAACACCTCAATAGAAAGCTGTTTTGATCAAATTTTTTCTTTTCACCAAAAAAATAAGAGCTTAGTTCAATGAAAGAAGAAGGTAAAAGGGGCTTTATGAAGTAACATATAATAAAAAAATAACATAATCAAAGAAACAAGGATCTCCCAATATGAAAAACATAAAATCTTACGTGATCATGAAAGAACATAGCAATAACGAAAATAGACCACATTATAAAGTACTACTTGGAGAAACAGCAACTTGACCATTGAAAGGAATGTTTCATCTGCAAGAATGGTTTCATACTACATGGACCGACACGAGTGAGATACTTGAATCGTATTGACTTTTCGATGATAAAATGATATTTCGGCATTGTATCGTACAATACGATGAAAGAGCATTGCTTGTTATTGTTTTCCTTTGAGTGTCAACAGACTTGGATTGCACCATTCATTTTTCTAATAGCTTCTTAAGTTTACATCTGTCTTACAGAGTCCTCATGAATACCTTTTCTTAACCACACTGACAATCCTGAAATTTTTACAGTTCATACCGATACAACTGTGGCGAGGATGCTGGTCGGAAACAAGTCTGATTTGGCTGAACTCCGGGAGATGGCCGCCCAAGAAGGCAAAAGCCTTGCTGAATCAGAAGGATGTTCTTCATAGAGACATCGGCGCTAGATTCTACAAATGTTAGGGATGCACTTGAGATGGTTATCCAGTCAATCTACAACAACATCAGAAGGAAAATCTTGACCTCTGATTCATACAAAGCAGTTCTATCGATAAACAGGGGTGTGAGCATTGTCAACCATGGGAATGATGGGTCTAAATCCATGCAAATCACAAACATGTTCTCTTGTTGTTGAGACAGACTAGGAAAGGAACTCAAAAACTGATAGATTTGCTGAAGATGGCCAGTTAGTATCGTGTTCTTTCTTGTTTTCCTTTCAAGTGAGGCTTGATTAATGGGGTGCAATTGTTACCAAATAAAGCTAATCTTTCTGTTGTTAGAGTGACAAATCTACCAACTTGGGAAAAAAGTCAGGTAAACGAACACAAAAAGGTTTCTTTGAAAGAGAATGAATGCAATAAAAATACGGCAGGTATTCTTGTAGTGAGCACTGCTTTTACTTCCATATATTATTTGATAGTGGTTCGCATGTAAGGCCAATAGAGGAGTTGAAGTTGACTCAAACATGGTCTGGACCATTATTGATGCAAGACCACCCAAGACAAAGAAGGATATGTGAAGATTGATTGTGCAAATTAGCTATCTATGATGTTTTATTGCTAATGTTGCAAGAAAGATGACCCCTTTTATAACGTTACTCAAGTTGAAGGAGGCAACTTCATTTGAAGTGTGGAACAACTTGTGTTTAAAGAACCAAGGATTATCTGATGAACCTACTAGTGTTGATGCCCTCAATTTTCAAGAAGCAATTGAAACAATATATAGCCACGACGAAAAATTATATTTGTGCCCTTCTACCATAGTTCATCGATGACATTATAGATTAGACTATTTTCTATTTGAATCGGTTACTCACCAATGTAGAATCCCAATATTATCCAACAGGAAAGATGTGTTTGGCCTTTTATTACACCTACATGAAATTAGAATATTGCCTTTTATCAACCGAGATACAAGTAGTAAGCAGAGTTGATATTTTTTGTTATCTTCTTAGCTGCTCAACTCTCCAGGACATGGTAGTAAATTGAGAAATAAAGCTATGCCCTTTTGATTTGAAACACCTCCCTCTAAAAGTGGTAAAAGGTTAGGTCGTGGCTGATTTCTTAGTGCATTTTTTGTACATCTTAAACATTACATAGAGCATGATTACATAACAACCTATGTTGATTATGTTTGATGGCTTGAAGTGCAATAAAGGTATTGGAATTGATGTTTGCACTATTTTTCCAAACAAGAAAGTGAGAATGCTCACTATGCCTTTGGAATCATGCTTCACTAATAATGAAGCAAAATATTAGAATTTGATATATGGTTTAACCCTTATATCGGCTACTTATGTGAGAAAGGTTTAGTCTATGGTGACTCTCAAGTAGTTCTTAGCCAACTTATTAGAGATTATTAATGTTATAGTTCCAACTTTCAGCCTTTGCACCAATGCACAACATGTTTATTAGAAGCCTTTGTTGAAGTGAAGTTGTCATATATTATTAGAGACAAAATTCAAGTGGCGAATAGTTTAGCTCAATCCGCCTCAAGTTATAAGGCAAAATATGAGCCACATACATCAATAGCTTCGGTTAAAGAATCAGGAGACTTAGTGATAGGAGGGACTTGTTGGTAGAATGCATAAATCAACCATCATAATGCCTAGATGTTAAAAGCCAATGTAGAGCCCTAAGTGATAGTTTGATGGATGACGATTGGTATAAGTGAAGCCATCATGCCCTGCTATTGAAGTATTTGAGTACAAGAGAAGCCCAAATAGTATTGATCAAGGTCCATGAAGGAATTTGTAGGACCCATAGGTTAGGACCCAAAATGAAATGGCTAATATACCGACATGGATATTATTGGCCTACAAACTCCATTAGTTATGTGAAGGGATGCCAACAATGTCAATGACCCTTCAGAGGGTGGTCTACGGACCTAATTAAAAGGATTTGCCCATAATTATCGAGGCAACATACTTTATCTTAGTGGCTATAAATTATTTCACCAAATGGGTGGTGGCCATGTCATTGGAAGTGTAATACAAGATGATGTGATCAAGTTCATCAGTAACTATATCATCTTTTGATTTAGTATCCCATAATAGATTACAACCGATCGAGTTTATAAGAGAAAATGTAATGATCTTCATCGAGAACTTCAGTATCAAATTGGTGCATCCAACCCCTTATTATACATATCTCCCTTCGATTATTTCCCTTCGGTTATTTCCCTTCAGTATTGTCTTTACATTTCGGGTTTTCCCTTTGAAATAGTGTGAGTTTGCATTGCATCTACGCCATACCACGAGGTAAGAAGCATATTTACATCAAAGCAAGCCCCGCTCGAATTCGCCCATGTAGTGGAGTGTTCATAACACACAAACTAGGTGGCCCGAAAAGGGATAAAAGAAAAGACTTAGGCACGTGCAAATCCACGTGATCTAAAACATGCAATCGCATTTTAAAGACCCGAAATAGACACCTCGAACCGCTTCGTAGACTTTCTCTCCAAAACTCGATTTTTGCAAAGCATACAGACTGACCCTTGCGCATCGATGCAAGAAGGTCTGCGACGACAAGAGCTTACTTGCTCACAGTCGCCACGTTTAGAAGTCAGTGTTAAAAATATCTTCGCTAGCTTAGGTAAGCTAGCTGGCATGCCCTGTTTGCATACATAGGCCTTAGACAAACGAGAGGATCCGCTCCGAGCCCTGAAAAGGCGAGAGGCGGGGATTTTTGCGCGTCTACAATCACAACATGGAAGAGGATGATAGGCGTTGCATTGAAGTTCTAAAGTTCTAGCTATTGGATTTTCTAGAACTATATCAGATATCAAAAGTAACACTTCAATGTGTTAATCGGCAGTTATCAGACCATCTTAGGTTGGATATTGAACAGAGTACCCTGAACCCTGGTGGTATTAAATCAAATTCAATAGCACACAAAATCTAGGTTGATTCTTGTAACTACCTCTTATGACAATAGTAATATAGGAAAATTTAGTTGCACAAATCTGTAAAGATAACCATATCCCCTGAATGATGTTTCAAAATTATTTACTCCGAGGAATCAAGACAAAAATTGGAAATTGAAGCAGGAACAAACTACATGCATCCAATTTCTCTTGACAGGACAAGAGGTATTGCAATCTCAGTAAGCATTTTACACTAAGCAAGCCGCTAGCTTCCAGGTTAACAGCGCTTTTCATGTCCATCTTGGAAGAAAGTACACAGAGACTAATGGAAGCAACTTACAAGGTTGAGTAACCAGTCAAAGTTACAGCGACTGCGAACACTTATAGCAAGGCTGCTTGCCCTTTGAGGAGAAGTAGCTCCGCTTACTGGATAAAAGCCTTCTCAGATGTCCCAGGGTTATTCAAATTGTCAACATGAGAAGCAGACGACGAAGGGGACTCGCCTGAATAGAAACACCAGTTCACATACCCAAAAAAGAAAAAAACAAATGTCTTTACGTGAACATAATCTTAAGGGGGAAAAATACAGAATCAGAAAAACCAAAGTCAAAAGTAAATAGCCATCAACAAACAATAATCCCTGCACATTCCATAAAAGTACTACACCATGATTCCTCGGTTTGCTCATAGGTGCCATGACAATACCACAAACATTAACCAGTGAATCCCATTAAGATGCAAGCCGCAATAAAACTGCCCAACATAACACTTTAAGAAATCTAATGCTCCACTGCTCAAATAGTTCATGCCATCATTTCCTAAAATCTCCAGATCATTGATCAGATGAAAAATATTCTATTGCAGGTGACTTGCCAAAGAAGAGAAAACAGTGACGCTATAACTTGGATACTAGCATCCCAGTAACAAAGTAAATAAAACGTCTACTGAAAATATCTTCCTGTTTCCAGAATACCTAATACACGAGCAATACTTTCAGTCATCCCGAGGGTCATCATAATTGTATGAATTGTTCCTTCAGAAGGAATGTAACTGATTTTATCAAGTCAGTTGTTAAAGATAGTCATCTACCTCCAACCGTTCAAAGTCAATTTAATTCAAGTCTTGTCACAAGTTCCACTTGAAAAAAAAAACTCTCCGGCTACCCACTGCAACTGAGCATCACCTGCATAAGACAGACGAACTACTCCATACCAGGAACATTAGGGAATGATGCCAGCAACTCGTGACGAATCCTGTGGGCATACAAGTGTTTTAAGTACATAACCCTCATATAAGACACTTCCATGCATTTATATGCTAGTGCTGCAGCAGCCATATCCTTGTGTTTCTCATATGCATGAGCGCAAAACCTATTCATCCAAAATAAATGAGATAAGAATGAAATGGCAAGATATGAATATCACAAAAGTGCAACTTTAGCAAGTCTTGCATCTTTCATCAGCACAAACCTCATCATAACTTGTACTTCATATATAAAATCTTACCTAGTTTCTAGACCATTTTAGGGTTCACTTTATGTATTGTTCACATTCTTAAACCATGCAAAGAAACAAATCTTGGAAGACAAATCTAAATTTAGGATGCTTTTGATTGTGCTTGCATTTACATTCTCTATCCTTTTCTTTTTCTAATGTGGACTATCCTTATACTTTTTACACATTAAAACAACCCGCCACCCCAGACTCCATAAGAAAGAATCTCAAAAACTTCCATTCTTCAACTCTCTCATCATTTTCACCATCCTAAATAAATAACCATGGTGCATGTCATGTTAGAAATCAGGTAAAATCCCTGAATTCATTTTATTAAATGATCAAATCTATATACAATTACTCACACTAGGCTTGGTTTATTACAATGTTACAATAATGTATTTATATACACAGGAATTTCCCATTAGCCAACATCCAACAGCTAGAAAAGTAGTCGTTGGATGCTTGTTGGTTGTGAAAGGTTGGCCCAATGGCTACTGGTTGGGTCCTGCTAACCTGGTCCTAGTCCTGATGTCCTAGGTCTCTTGGGACCTGATTACAAACATAAACTTATAGGCCCTATTGGCCCAACTCTATTACATTTTAACACCCCAACTCAAACTTACTGTGTGCATACTAAAAGTTTGTTTCAATCCTTAATGTGTGAATCCGCACTGATGAGAATGTTTAGCTACAAAAGTCTTTTCCAAAGCTTTAACTTATGATCTTCCTTATGACATACCTATAACAAAAACTTATAGAATTAATCCCAATATAATTATTAAGATCACATAACTCCAAACACGAAAACCTATGTTTTCAAAGAAGTTCTTTACTAAAAAACATTCATCATCTAAGTAGAATTGTCAAAAATAACAAATAATTTCATGAATCATCGCAAACTCTGATATTACAAAAAGACCTTGGTATACCAAACAAGCTTTTTAAGGCTAAGCTCAAACCATCCAAATCAATCAAATGTCAAGGCCCTTAAATAACTCACAATCTCAAACGTGATTTTATGATTCCAAGAATAAGATAATTCACTAAGATGATCAAAAAAGGTTTTAAAGATTCATAATCAACTTAAAAGAATTTTCTCAACATAAAATATGTCTCAAAAAATAAGAATTCTTTGAATGCAATTTTTATCATTCGCATAAAATGCTCAAAATCTAGCAAACAAATAGTCAATACTCAAGGCAAAACTCTTTTATGCATTATTTTCAAATACTTGTATCAAGCATAAGGTTATTAAGATAACAATGAGTACATTTTCAACATTTACTCATCTCCAACCAATAACAAACAACATGAAGCACATTAATCATAAAGGTCTTTAACAAAAGGTCAACAAACGTAACATATAGCTACAACACAGAGATCTTAATAACATGAAAATGCAACTCCAAAGTTATAAAGATCATAAATTATCAAATATCAATAAGTGCATCTCCAAACATTGACTGAACTCCAACCAATAGCCAATAACATGAATCACCTTAATCACAAAGGTCTCTAACAAAAGGCCAACAAAAGTGTCATACAACCACAATACGAAAATCTTAATCATACAAAGAGATGCAACTTATTGTCCAACAAACAACAAATAAATTTTCTTGTAAATGAGACATCAAACAATTAATCGAACAAATATTAAAAAAATAAACAAGTTGGAAAGAGCACACACGGATGGACTCGAATCTGAATGCCAAGAAAGATCAAATCGGATCCAGAAATAGCTTCGGGTCTAGATCTGGTCTAACAAGAATCTCATATAAACTCGTCTCTATCTCTCTCACTCCCTGCTGAACGGTTTCCATCTTTCTCTCTCCCTCTCTTTCTCTCTCTCTCCCTTTTTGACCTCCGCCATTGTTGACTAGCCACTGATCCTCTTCATCAGAGTCGCTCACTCTCATCATCTCCATCTGACCAAATAGCACCGCCATCATACTTGCTCGAAGCCAACGACCACCGCCCTAACGCCGACTCAGAATAGTCGTTATCCGATGGAAATGACCCCTTTCGTCCACCAAATTGCCAGTTCTCGGTGTCGGATTTCAGCAAGAAAGCGCAAGAGCCCTCTTCCATCACCATTACTTCCTTCACAAGCATCTCACATCTTACCCACCAACTCGCCATCGGCCTAAACCGCCACCGTCCCGTCTCGCCATAAAAACTTCTGTCTAGTGGAGATCCCTTGCCTCTACCTGCTGGAACCGCCTTGGCCTCTCCATTCTCCATCCTCTCTTCTCTTCTCTCTCCCTGCTTGTCAATTCTTCGTCCGGTGGAGAATGGTGTTCAAGTTGTCGATTCTTCATTGTCTTCATGGTCGAGTGGGCAACAAATCCCACAGAATTTGGTTAATTATGTGTACCAAAGCAAGATTTGTTGACGCTCTTGCTTGATCACGGTAACGTGGAGCAGGTATGATGGGTCAAGGATTGAGCATCGGCATAGAATCACGATGTCTCAATCCGTCTGCAAGGTTGATCTTAAGTCGTGACTCTTCTTAAAGAGGAAAGGATCGAAGCACTCGACCTTGTTGGTGGCCGAAGTAGAGTCGACATCTTCTTGGACCTCTCTTCTACGAGGTTTGGCTTAAGACCCGAGCCTCTCAACTGCTACTACCTTGCCCTCGTCCTTGACTGCAAGATGGTTCTTCTTTTCGGTGACCTTTGAAAAGAAAGCTTGTCGCCTTTCCCTACTGCTTCATATCACCACCAAGTGACCTACCATCACAACCAACTGACAAGCTCACGGCACCTCCATCGCCCTTGGCCAAACTAGTTGATGGCATCCTCAGCATGGGCGTCCATCATCGTCGTCTACATTCAACTGCCTCGTCACGGCCCTACCGCCATCGTTATTGTCGTTTAGGCTCTAATACCATGTTAGAAATTAGGTTAAATCCCTGAATTCATTTTATTGAAATATATATACAATCAGCCAACTCCGCCCATGTAAGGGATCACCCTTGCATTGCCGGTCCCAAGCCCGGATAAAGGAGGAGGGTTGTGTTAGGCTTCCGACAGCCAGCGTAAAACTTCGTCGGATTTCTACAACATGGATTACAAAAATTATGAGCATTGCTTTGGGGCGTTCCCGCCTAGCGACGTGCTGCAGAGCCCGAATGCAGTAAGAAGTAAGCAAGGGCCACTACATTTTCGCCCGAATGTAGTGAATCAATTGCAGAGAGGGTTCCCACATCATGGACGGGTGTGGGTAAAGAAGTTAGTCCCGCTACATTGCCGCCCGAATGTAGTGAAAAATTTTCAGAGAGGGTCTCCGCATTTTGATTATGGACGGATGCGGGGGGTAAGGAAGCTAGTCCTAGATAATAAGATTCGTATTGGTTCTTGGAATATCGGAACATTATCGGGTAAGCTAATGGAGGTGGTAGATACTATGATTCGGAGAAAGATTCATATTCTATGTTTACAAGAGACAAAATGGGTTGGAGAAAAAGCAAAGGAGATAGAGGATACAGGTTTTAAATTATGGTACTCAGGTAAAGAAAAGACCCGAAACGGAGTTGGTATTATCATAAATAAAGATTTAAAGGAGAGTGTAGTAGACATACAACGATATGGTGACCGAATCATGACATTGAAATTAGTGTTAGGAGTAGAGGTTTTGAATATAGTTTGTGCTTACGCACCCCAAGTAGGACTAGAAGATAGTATAAAGACAGTTTTTTGGGAAGAGTTAGATAAGGTGTTTCAAAAGATTCCACAAAGGGAGATGATTTGTTTAGGAGGAGATTTAAATGGACATGTCGGTAAAGAGGCATTAGGATATCAAGGGATTCATGGAAACTTTGGTTATGGGGATATAAACGAGGAAGGTAGGGAGATTTTAAATTTTGCTATGTCATTTGATCTCTTTATAGTCAATACAATCTTCAAAAAACGAGATGAACATTTAATTACTTATAAGAGTGGCTTATCACAAACACAAATTGATTACTTTATTTGTAGAAAAAAAGATAGAGCGTGTTGTAAAGATTGTAAGGTAATTCCAGGAGAAAGCTTAACCACCCAACATCGACTTTTAGTTATGGATTTACAAATAAAAAAATGGACAAAGAAGAAAAGAGTGCATCGAGCTATTCGGACTAAATGGTGGAACCTCAAAAGTGAGAAAGAAGATATATTTAAACAAAAAGTCCTTCAAGGAGATGTTTGGAATTATGTTGGCACACCCTCTGATATGTGGAACAATATGGCTATACATATTAGGAAAGTGGCGAAAGATGTGTTAGGGGTATCTAAGGGAGGTGTACCGGCACAAAAAGAAGCTTGGTGGTGGAGTGAAGTAGTACAAAACAAAATCAAGGCAAAGAGGGCATGTTACAAATTACATTATGCTAAGAAAACTAGTGAAACTTTAGAAGCTTATAAGAAAGCAAAGAAGGAAGCAAAAAAGGCCGTTAGTGAAGCAAAAGCTAAGATTTGGGAGGACTTATATAAAAAACTCAACTCAAAAGAGGGTGAAAGAGACATTTTTAGGATAGCTAGGGCTAGAGATAAGAAAACTAAAGATCTTAATTATGTTAGATGCATAAAAGACGAGGATGAAAAAATTCTAGTGGCAAATGATGATATAAGAAATAGATGGAAAAACTATTTTTATAATCTTTTTAATGAAAATAAAGATGTTAGTATTAGTTTAGGAGATTTAGCCAAGTCAGAAAAGTATATAAACCACAATTTCTACCGACGTATTCAAAAGAATGAAGTCAAAGAGGCTCTTAAACATATGAAGAGTGGTAAATCGGTAGGACCAGATAATATTCCTATAGAAGTTTGGAAAATACTAGGAGAAATAGGAATCACTTGGCTCACAAGACTATTTAATGAAATAGGGAAAAACCAAAAGATGCCCGAGGAATGGAGAGCAAGTACACTTATACCCATATATAAAAACAAGGGAGACATTCAAAATTGTGCGAATTATCGAGGTATCAAGTTAATGAGTCATACTATGAAATTATGGGAAAGAATTATTGAACGTAGGTTAAGACAAATATCAAGTACAACAGAGAACCAATTTGGATTTATGCCTGGTAGATCTACTATTGAAGCGATTCACCTTTTGAGACGTCTTATGGAACATTTTAGAGCAAAAAAGAAAGACCTTCACATGATATTTATTGATCTAGAAAAAGCTTATGATAGGGTACCGAGGGAGGTTCTTTGGAGAACTTTGGAAAAACGAGGTATCCCATTGACATATATTAACCTTATAAGAGACATGTATGATGGTGCAAAAACATGTGTGAGGACTCATGAAGGAACGACAGACTTCTTTGAAGTTAATATTGGGTTACATCAAGGATCAACTTTAAGTCCATACTTATTTATAATGGTGATGGATGAGTTAACAAAACATATTCAAGATGAAGTACCTTGGTGTATGTTATTTGCAGATGACATTGTATTAGTGGAGGAGTCTAAGGAAAAAGTTAATAGAAAATTGGAACTATGGAGAGAAACATTAGAAAACAAAGGCCTCCGACTTAGTAGAACAAAGACAGAATATATGGAATGTAAGTTTGATCATTTGGCTACTTCAGAGGACATAGAAATTAAAATTGGCACACATTGCATTCCCCAAATGGAAAGTTTTAAATACCTAGGGTCAATTTTTCAAAGTGATGGAAGAATTGATGGAGATGTTACACATAGAATTAATGCTGGTTGGTTAAAATGGAGAGGAGCATCAGGTATTCTTTGTGACAAGAAGATACCATTAAAATTAAAAGGTAAATATTATAGAGCAGCAGTTAGGCCTGCCATGTTTTATGGTTCTGAGTGTTGGGCAGTTAATCATCAACATGTAAACTTGAAATATTAATTGAAAAACTAATTGATGAGCTTGTTATGCTTCATATTAAAATGTTTCTCTTGTACCCATTTCCATGGATGAATAGAGATGGCACGGCTGGTATCTCCAGGCGTGGAATGAGCAAAGTTAAACTTCTGTCCATATTTTAATTATTGCCATGGACACCACTATAATTATCACCATTTCATTTCTTTATTTTTCATTACAACTGAGGGGCCGAAGCCAGGTATGCAGGCCCCCCCCATAATGGAACTCGTGGTCTGCATCTTGTGAGTCGAGTCTCCTGCCAGGTGAACTAACGTTGAGTGCATAATATCATCCTTTTTGTCATACATACAATTGCATATTTTAGTCAAATTGATCCTTCCTCATATTAGGAGTGGAAGATCAGAATTCTTAACGCTTTAAGCTCTTTTGTGGAATTTGAAATGAAGCACCCACTAGTTGTGTTTAAAACAGTTTGCTTTAGAAATCAACTACTAAATGTGCCTTTTCACTGAATTTTATGATTGTTATTAGTCCTGAGAGTTTAAAAATTTGTGACCCATTGATTTTCAAGAACTTTAATTACTTGGGCATATCTTAGGATGGGAAACTTCAATTATATTACCGAACACTGTAGATCATCTGTAAAGGTCACAGAGAAGCAAAAAATCAGAGAAAAATGACCCTTCTATCAGTTGGAAGAAAAATAAGCCATTGATGACAATAAAGCTTTCAATATGATGCTATTCAATTCTCAAGGGAATGCAGAAAGGAGTTCCTTAACTGGCAAATGAATCAAATAGTACCCATTTATAAATATTCCCATTCTTCAATCTAATGGAATACTAAGTACACAGGAGATCTCGGTGGGAAAACCAATTCACTCGCAGAAAAGGGTAACACTGCCCCTCCAATTATCACAACCCAACAAATAAAAAAAATCTTACAAGAAATTATGGAAAAGCAGCAATTGCGCTACAATTTCTATACCATAGAATATCATCGTAGTTGTTTGTGCACCATCACTCGAAGCATTAAGTGTGATCTTGTCTTTGATAGTTCTCATGCTCATTCGAGTTCTGAAAGTGGCTGAGATTTCCATTGTTTGCCCTGCTCAAACCCATTCTTGCAACACCGGCAGTCTTCAATAGCTTGTTCTATCTGAGCACGGGTGTTCATCACAAATGGGCCATACTGCACAACGGGCTCATTCAGAGGCTGTCCCCCAATAAGAACAAATCTAACTGGCTTAGCAGATTGGTTCCACACACTGAGGCCATCTCAATGGCTCAGAACTAGAGCATAGTGAGCAGATGCAGGTGTCGAGTCCGCTGTGCCAAGAACCGCCTCGCCTTCAATGATATACACAAAGGCATTCCATGACTCGGGAATAGGTTGGTGCACATGAGCCTCGGGTTTCAGTGTGAAATCCAGAAACATAGTGGGGGTCCTGGTGTAGATTGGAGATTTGATCCCTAGTGACTATCCGGCTATAACTCGGACTTCTAGGCCATCCTTCTCTGCTCTCTTGACATCTTCCTTTTGCATCTCTTGGTATCTAGGTTCAATCCTGCATTTCCATGAACCAGAAGTTATTGTTTTTCTATATTCTTGTAGCACTGGGATGTATTCTGCAAACCATATAGGGTTTGGTTCAATTACATTTTGTCTTTGGCAGAGAGGTTGATCCAAAGTTGTAAACCCTTCTGGACCCCTTCTCCTGCTGGAAATTCTGACTGAATGATCCCTCTCCCAGCAGTCATCCACTGCAATTGTAGAACGACCATATGACAAAGGATAAAGATGAAGATGAAGACAAGGATAAACAACAATTTCGTCCTCAAATTCTCTATCAAAGAATAGGAATTTGCTTGAAAAACTTATAAATCGCCAGTCCTAATTGTGCCCTTGTTTCCTGCAAAATCTTGATGAATAAATGCTCCCTGAAATACAAAACTCCATCTTTGAATCATTCACTCAAAAGAAACATAAAATCAAACCGTACTTCACATGATCATCCTAAAATATGCACACCTGCAACATGTACGTAACAGTTTCAAATCCTGAAAGAAGCAGAACCCCAATAAGAAGAAATATTCCCTCGAGAGAGTGTTATCTCGGCTTAGGTAACGGCTGGACTAGCCATCCAGTCCATTACCTGAGGAGGATAAGGCCGAATCAGTAACGGACGATCGTTACCAAGATTTCTGATAACGACTCCGTTTTAACTCCCGAACAAGGGAAGCCATAGGAGGACAAGCACGAACAAAGAGGGAGCACTTACCTATAAAAGGCAGGCATTACAGGCATACACTCACGGTGAAAGAAATACAGAAAGAAAAAAAAGAGAGTGTGTACTGATCTTCTTCCGTGTAAGAGCCCTGTGTGGGAACCTCGTGTCCACCACATCCACGTTTTCGTGGCATTCAACGGAGGCTGCCTACCTGAAGGGGCTGCTTACTTGCAAATAGCAGTCACCAGAATTTGGCAAGAACAAGGTACGGTTCTTCATCATTGGTATTAGGGCCTAAATCCCTACAAAAATAAGAGAGGGGGAATAAGTAAGAAAAAAAAATAAAGCGGATCAGGGAGAAGCAGCGGCAGTCGCCAGAGGCGCAGCAGGCAAGAGCGGCATGCCAAGGCCGAATGGCCAAAGTCAGAACAGCCAAGGCAGAACGGCCAAAGCTAGAACAGCCAAGGCCAAACGGCCAAAGCTTGAACGACCAAAGTCAGAACAGCCAAGGCCGAATGGCGAAGCCAGAGCGACAGGCCAAAGCAAGAGCGACAGACCACTGCTGAACAGGCTGAGTGGCCGAAAAGAAGATGCCAGGGACGCCGACAATTGAGGAGTGGTAGGAGAAACCCACCAGGAACGCCCCACCAGCCCCCTACCTCTTCCTCTTCTCCCTCTCTCTTTGACTTCCCATTTCCCCTTCTCTCTCCTTACTCTGTAACGCTTTAACGCATTTTGCTCTATATTGAAAAAAAAAATTGAAATTCGCGGTTTCAGAAAACCACAGGCGGGAAAACTGGCTGTTTTCCAAAAACCGCCTCGGGGAACGAGGTGAAAAGTCCAAACTGCCTTGTCCAGATTCAGATATTACGCAGTTGCCACTGGACAAAATTACCTTTTTATCTAGATATTTTCGGGTAAAAAAACTGTTTTGCTCTTATTGAGCAAAAGGTCAGTTTTACCCTCTGACTGTTTATGAAAATTACCAAATACCAGGCTATCACTTTACGGTTTTACCCTTCCCGATTTGGATAATTTCAATTCTGCCATTAGTCAAAAGACAGATTTACCCCTGTTCTTTTGAAAAATTACAGATTCACCCTGAGGGTTAAAATCATAATTTTATAAGAATACCAAATAGTAATTTTACAAGTTTGTCCTCAAGGTTTTACAAAATTACAAAAAAAGGACAAATAGATAAAATTAAAGTTTTATCCCTTGGGGGCACAGAAGCACAAACCCCCTTAGAAAAAATTTCAAAAAGATTACTTGCTACATATCATGCATCACTTTAATATATTTTTTGCTATGTGTGCTTGCGTTTTTGTTTCCTTTTTAGACCGCTTAATTGTTATTTTTGTCAAACACATAAAAATGAGTTCTAGGATATGTGTGAGAATTGGCAAAAACAAAAAAGTTGAACGGTCTGAACTTCCAGACATGGAAGAGAAGAATTCTCTTGGCTCTAACACTACAAGGTGTTGAGTATGTTTTAAAGAAAACAATGCGTCTGCCACCCTCGGACGCAAATGAGCAACAGTTAGAAATGTATAAAACATTTCTAAAGGACGATACCATAGCAAGGGCGATCATGTTAACATACATGGAGGATGACTTAATTAGGGTCTTTGAAGAATATGAGACCGCAAAAGAGCTGTTTGACTCATTAACAGCTAAATACGATATAACTGTAAATTACATGTGCAATTGCTACTACAAAAATACAATTCCTTCAAAATGAAAGAAGGAGAAAATGTAATAGAGCATGTGAATAACATGCTGGTAATGGCTAGAGACTTAGTTGTAGCGAAATAAGTCATCCCCGAACCGATACAGATATCAATAATATTGAACAATCTACCCCTATCATGGAACATGGTCACCACTGCCTTAAGACTAGGGCCAGAAATCAACCTTTCTGAGTTGCCCCTTAAACTAGCAATAGAGCAATAACATATGCTCAAGAACAAGAAAGAGAAATTGCTAGTGGTTAAGGATGAGTTGGCGTCTAGCTCCAAGTCCAACCAAAAAAAGAAACCAAATAAAAAGTTTGACAAGAATAACAAGAAAGATGGTCAAAATTTTAAGAAATCGCAAGAAGCCGCTTCTCGGGTAAAGTGTTTCAACTGTGAAAAGATGGGACACTACAAAAGGGACTTTCGCAACAAGAAAGGTGGAGGAAACAACCCAAAGCACGGACAGTTGGAGAAGCAGGATATAATCTGCGTGATTTCAGAATGCCTATATTTGGATCGCCCAGTGACAAGTTGGTGGATAGACTTAGGAGCTACAAAACACATCTCGAAGACCAAAGAAGGGGCAATGGATTTGAAGGAATATCAACTAGGAGAACATCGTGTATATATGGGAAACAATAACTGGGTATTGGATCCTTCAGGATATATGTACAAGACAAACCAATTGTACTGACCGACGTGTTGATTGTGCCATCTATAAGGCGCAATGTGGTCTCGGTCCCTGCCTTAGTTAAGAAGAGTTTTGAAGTTAGGTTTATTCCTAACAAGGTGACTGTGGGCAAACATGGGAGAATATTGTTCTCAGGAGAATTTGATGTAGAGCAAGGACTGTTCAAATTATCTAATAATGAAAATCATCAATATTCTTCTTATATTGAGAGTGCCTTTACTATTGATGTGAATATGTGGCATAAACGCCTAGGGCATATAAGTCTAGAAAAGTTGAAGAAATTATCCAACTTTGACTTATTGCTTGGATTTAAGGAAAAGACTTTTAACAAGTGTGAAGCTTGTATACAAGGAACAATGACAAGGAAAGTTTTTCCCAAGGAAACAACAAAGGCAACAACCCTGATAGAAATTATTCACACAGATTTATGTAGACCTTTTAGAATAAAGACACATCGGGAAAAGGGCTATTTTATAACATTTATCGATGATTACTCTAGATATATGTATATATATCTCTTGGCACATAAATCGGAGGCACTTGAGGCATTTAAAGAATATAAGCAAGAAGTGAAAAATCAATTAGAGCATTTAATCAAAGTCTTAAGATCAGACAAAGGAGGTGAATATACCTCAACAAAATTCTTGGAATTTCGCAAAGACTTTGGTATTGCTAAACAAAATACAATGCCCAAGACTCCTTAGCAAAATGGTATAGTTGAAAGATACAATAGAACCTTGTTGAATATGACAAGGTCAATATTGATTGATGCCTCTCTTCCAAGGGTATTTTGGGGAGAAGTAGTACGTACAATTGTTTACATACTGAACAGAGTACCATGTAAAGTTGTATTCACTACACCATATGAGATGTGGTTTGGAAGAAAACCTAACCTAGGTCATCTCAGGAGGTGGGGATCTATTGCACACATAAAGATCCTTCATTAGTCTAGAGATAAGCTAGACAACAGGTCCTTGAGATGTATATTTATAGGATATCTTAAAGGTTCAAAATGATATCGATTTTATCATAAGGACCACAGACTCATTGAAAGCAGAGATGTTGAATTCTTAGAAGATACTAAGAATGATGTCTTGGAGAACGATGAGGAATGTGGTGATGATTTGGTAGATTTAGACCAATCATTTTTTGAGCCCATAGAAAATCTTCCTAAAACTATCGATACCTTCAGTGAAAATAAGAGGCTAAGAGTCACTCCGTCCTACTTAAAGGATTATCACACTTATCTAGCAGAAGAAATGTGTAATTCGATATATTTGGATGAGTGAACATAAGAGGCCAAGTCATGGTTGAACTCTAAGTTCGAAATGAAGGATATGGGGAAAGCATCCTATATCCTGAGAATAAAGATCTCTTGAGATAGAGAATCTAGACTCCTATGCATGAGTTAGGAGAGATATATTGACTATATTCTCAAGAAGTTCAAAATGGGTGAATGCAAGTCTGCTGATACACCTGTTGTAAAAGAGGTCAAATTAAGTAAGGTTGATTGTCCCGGTGAAGGAAACGATAAGTCTAATGTTCCTTATGCACAAGCTGTTAGCAGTTTGATGTATGCTATGTTGCGTAGAAGACTTGATATCAACTTTATTGTTAGTCTTGTCAGTAGATATCAAAGTAATCCGGGTTGACAACACTGGGTAGCTGTAAAAAGAATTCTAAGATATCTGGAAGGAATAAAGGACTTGAAATTGTGTTTTCAAGCAGATGAACTGAAAGTGGTAGGTTACTTAGATACTGACTTTGTTGGAAGCAAAGATGACAGCAAATCAACCTCGGGACAAATATTCTTATTTGGAGGTAGCCCTGTTTCTTGGGCATGTAAGAAACAAGGTTGTGTAGCGTTGCATACACAAGAAGTTGAATATGTTGCTTGCTGTATGGCTGCAACAAGTGCTATCTAGATAAGCCGCTTCATACTAGATTTGAAGTTGGAGATAATAGATGGGCCAGTAGTTATCTATTGTGATAACAATCCAGCAATCACTCTTATTAAGAGTGGAGCGGATTGCTCAAAAAGCAAGCACATAGTGGTAAAATACCACTATGTTCATGATATGGTTATGAGAAAGGAAATATTCATCTCTTACATGCCAACGGAAGATATGTTGGCAGATCCCTTAACAAAAGGCATTATAGAGGATCTCTTCTCAAAACATGTTACAAACATGGGTTAGAGATATGTTTGATTGTTGTATAGGTAAATAACCATACAATGGATAATTTGTTGTGTAAGGAAATAACCACACAACAGGTTCTTATTATAATAGTAATCAGGAATAGACATAACTAGGGAAAACCCCTCAAAAGTGGGAGGAAAACTAGTATGTCGATACACTTGGCTCGAATGGCCATGTGGAAGATGTTACACAGATAACGGCCATTCTCGGCTCAGGTAACGGTGGGACTGGCCATCCAGTCCGTTACCTGAAGAGGATAAGGCCGAATCAGTAACGTACGACCGTTACCGAGATTTCCGGTAACGACTCCGTTATCAGCTCCCGAACAAGAGAAGCTACGGGAGAATAAGCACAGATGAAGGGAGAGTATCTGCCTATAAAAGGCAGGTGAAAGAAATATATAAAAAAAAAGAGAGAGTGTGTACTTATTTTCTTCCGTGTAAGAACCCTTTGTGCTAACCTCGTGTCCACCACAACGGAGGCTGCCTACCTAAAAGGATGCTTACTGCCAGATAGCCCTCACCAGAATCCGGCAAGAAGAAGGTACGGTCATTAGAGAGAGAGAGAGAGAATCTCAGACCTCCGTGAGGATGATCTTGGAATCCAGCAGGAGCAGAAACTGTAAAACTCAATTTACTAAAATCATCAAAAACTCACCAAATTCACATCCAACGAGAACCAAACTGTATATGACACAGTACCTGAGAAATGGTCCAATCGCTTCAACTCCATTCTGCAACAATAAAATCAAAACAATAATCATCAAAATCTAGGGCCCCACAAAATCATCCGCGAAAAATACAAATCATAATTGAGATCAGCAACAAACCTTCCAATGGTTCTTCTAACAACAGCTCCATCTCCCTCTCGTTGTGCCCTGGCGAGCACCTTCTTCACGACTTGCGCTGGCTTCTCAAAAGGGGAACCTGGTTCTGCCATTCTTAAGATGCGAATTTGATGAGTGCCAGGAAAACGGGAAACTGTTGAGTGAGCAAGCCTATGAAATGCATGGTAATTTATAGAAAATTTCCTGAATTCCGTGATTTTCCTTTTTGAAACGTGGGAAAGTTCAAAGAGGTGTAGGCGGCCGTTCCCACAAGTTGGTTTCTTTCATGGCTAGGTAGCCGTGATCTGATTCAAATGGTGACCGCGCATCTGACGTGATCATGACGTGGGCAACAATCCTCGATGCGCAGTTTCTGGTATTCAATGATTTCTTTTTTGCAGTACCAACGGAAAAAGTAAAGATTGAAAAGACCGCATCCTTTTCATTTGTGAGAAGACAAACAGTTGGTTGTTATATATATATATATATATATATATATATATATATATATATATATATATATATATATATATATATATATAAATAGAGGAAAGATAGTAGTAAATTCAAACAAACATGATATTTGAAATTTAAAAGTAAAAATATCATGTGAATAAATCGTACCTATAAAAAATAAAAATACTTTTTACTTTATCGATTGAAATCTTAACCATCAATTATTAAAAATAAATAATTAAGATTTGTTTAGATTTGCTAGCACCTAAATATGATAACATAGTCTCTCTCTCTTTATATATATATATATATATACCCTTTTTGTTGTGTGAGAAAATTAAATGTTGTCTACCTGCAAATTCATATTCATGTTTACCTTTTATTTTTGAAAGGCATTACATGTTATTTAAAAATTGTGTAAAAATGATATATACCCTCATTAAATTCATAAAGGTCAAAAATAGGCATGAGTACATTGTTCATGTGTTAGAGATCGTCGAGTAGAGCTGACCTTTGTACCAGGAGGTCACAAAAGTGGCCGTGCAAGATTAACGGTTATTATTATGCACATAATTCTCTTTTTCTTTTTTATAAATATTTTATAACATAATATTTTATGTATTTTAGGAGATTTCCTTCATTGATACATGTGTCCCACTAATGGTTTTTGTATCTTCTTGAATAAAGTTCGGATATATTTGAGAGAAGAGAGATAGAGAAAGATGAATTGAATGTATTCCACATCTAACGTAATTCTTCGAGGACGTGAGCAAAATAAGGGTGTATCTTTATATTTTCTTGAACACATTTATAATTTTTAAATGGTATTCGTGCTGATAAAGAAGGGTAGAATTTGCAATCCAAGAGGTAGACATCTAATTTTCATATATGAATATATAGAGAGAGGTAGTTCTAAATACATAATATTTTTCGATAGATAATCATGCATAAATATCTCTACCATTTAATTAGCATGATCATGAATATTTGAACTAAAAAAAGTATCATTATCATTTTGTACATCAGTATATATATATATCTATATATATATATATATATATATATATAAAAGAGAAAATGGTATGTGATAACACATTTAAGTACTAACATCTCAAAATAATTATTAACTATCAATCACACATGGAATGTACTAGCACTCTTAGTATTAGAATATACAGAAAAATCTCAACCATACTTGTTAAGAGAAGGATAGTTGACATTTACATTTAATAAGCAAAATAATAAGCTTAAATCAAGTATACTTGCAAAAAATATACATGATTTTTTATTACTTTTAAATTAAAACTTTAACATATATGTAATATGTCTTGGGCTTCATTTTCATATGCTAGCACATACTAGGATATGTATATATGATCTCAATCATCCAATATTAAAGATATATAATTGAAATTTAAATTCAAAAATAAAAATCATAAATACATTTATATGTGTACTTTTTTTGTTTTTTAAATTCAAATTTTAACTATCTATTTTTGAAATAAGATGGTTGAAATTTGTTTGGATATGATAAGATCAAAATGTGTTAAGTATAATATGAGATTCTCTCTCTTTCAATCATATATGTTTATATTGAATGATAAAAGTACTTTTAATTGCACAATGTCTACGTAATCATGTATAAACATCTCCATTCTTCGATCTTTAAGACGAATGGTTGGGGTAACACATCAAAAAAACATTTAATGCCCATATACAAAAGGATAATGATATATTCAAGAAAAAGATAAAGAACCATTAGTGGAGCACATGTATCAATGAAGAAAATCTCTTAAAATACATAAAATTATAAAATGTTTATAGAAAAGAAAAGGAGAATTATGTGCACAACAATAACCGTTAATCTTGCATGGCCACTATTATGACCTCCTGGTACAAAGCTAAACTCTACTAGGTCTCTAACACATGAACAATGTACTCATGCCTACCTTTTTACCTTTTACTTTTACACATATCATTTTTACACCTTATAACTTTTAAATAACATGTAATACCCTTCAAAAGTAAAAGATAAATGAATATGCATTTGCATATGTAGGCAACATTTACTTTTCCCCTTTATATACATACACATATATATATATACATATATATACGTATATATACGTACGTATATATATATATATATATAGAGAGAGAGAGAGAGAGAGAGCATAGTCCATACATACATCAATTCATGCTTAAACATCATCAAGAATATCAACAATTCGATTAGTCAGATCGACAGTTGAAATTCAAATTTCAAAAATAAAAAAATACATTGATACTTTGCAAGTACAATAAATAAATCGATACTATTTACTTTATTACTTAAAGATCTCAACATTAATTTAACAATAACCGTTAATCTTGCATGGCCACTATTATGACCTCCTGGTACAAAGCTAAACTCTACTAGGTCTCTAACACATGAACAATGTACTCATGCCTACCTTTTTACCTTTTACTTTTACACATATCATTTTTACACCTTATAACTTTTAAATAACATGTAATACCCTTCAAAAGTAAAAGATAAATGAATATGCATTTGCATATGTGGGCAACATTTACTTTTCCCCTTTATATACATACACATATATATGTATATATATATATATATGTATATATACATGTATGTATATATATATATATATATATATATATATATATATATATATATAGAGAGAGAGAGAGAGAGAGAGAGAGCATAGTCCATACATATATCAATTCATGCTTAAACATCATCAAGAATATCAACAATTCGATTAGTCAGATCGACAGTTGAAATTCAAATTTCAAAAATAAAAAAATACATTGATACTTTGCAAGTACAATAAATAAATCGATACTATTTACTTTATTACTTAAAGATCTCAACATTAATTTACAATATCACAAGGTTAACATAATGACATCGTGTTTTTAGAAGTCATTGCTCACCGAAAAGAAGACCAGGAGCCGCATCCGCAGTTCTGACCTGCAGAAATTTAGAAAAGGGTTGAAGAAAGGGTGGATGATTTTCCACAAGTTCATTATGTGGACACGGCAAAGACAATTATTGCGTTTTGATTGAAGGAAGCTATTCATGGTGCAGTCGTCAATCAAATCTTGTTCAACCTCAACTCGTTAGCTGGCTCTAGCCGAGCTAACATGGGCCGAGTTAAGCGAGCTGAAGATGACCTGGTCAAGACTAAGACTACATAACTAAATCAATTGATACAACGCCCAAACCGATTCGAGCACGATACTTATTTTCAACTCGTAAAGCTTGACAAGCCAGCGCAGCTTGGCTTCATTTAGAACAACTCGCTTCAAGAACGAGGTCTTAGGAGCTCAGTATCCCAACCACAAGGAACTCGCTTCATTTAACAGCCCGCGTCGGTTTTGGGTTCAAACCGTTCTCTCAAAACCTAGAACCGTACTCGAATCGGTTTTGATTACGATTTCAGAACCTTCAATTTCTGAGATGGTTCTGGTTAAAGTCTTAAATCACTTGAAACCGGCACTGATACACACTGGAGAGGATAATTTTTTTATCAACTCAGGTCAGGTCAGAACCAACTCGTGAAGTCATGAAAGTTGAGCAATCTGCCACGTTCTTCCTTTTGCCGGTAAGGATTTGGGCCACACAAATGATGTGCTTGTCTCAAAAGTGAGTGGACAAAACTTTGGCACGGAACCGGCGGCACTTTAGGGTTTCAAATGAAAACGATGAACCAAAAAAGGAACATCCTGTGGAACACTATTTCCACGACATCAAGGGGTGCGAGTCTCTTATAGTGAGTGACCAGTTGTGATTCAAAGACAAAAGTTTCAATACCTTAAAATTTAGTCCCGGTCCACCGAGTTTGATTCCACTCTGAGACTCTACAGAACTGAAACTCCAATTATAGTTTGAGCAGCCCACTCTTGGGGTGGGCTTTGGTAACTTTTTATTGTATGCCGAGGTTTGTGTTTGATTACAAGAAAAATAGATCCACATGTCCCAAGCCTCATAATCGAACACTCCCCCTAAAACACTTTGAATGCCCACAAAATTCGACAATGGAAACAAGCCACAAAATCCAACTCACATCCACCAGTTCTATTTGCTCAATTCAACTGATCTTAAATCCAAATCTAATTTAAACAAGACCCATGACTGCTCATAAAATGTTTTCATAATCACATCCCAGGTAAAAAGTAACTTCACTTATATAGGAGATAAAGGGTGGCAAATTTAGACCCGATGCCAACCTGACATTGGGTCCTAGTCTTTCAAAAGTGACACCAACAAAATATTGGATTTGACGCAGAGCAACCCGAAACTGACCCAAATTATGTATACTATATTATACATATATGTCTCTTTGGAAGATTTTGTGATTTTGAGCACGCCAGAGTTTTCCATAGAGTGAAGGGCACCTTCAGTGAAGGCTATTAATGCCAGAGAGTCTTTCCATCCATATAAGACCCTTTCAGAGAAAAACCACCTCCATTAACCGCTAAAAATATGTCATGATCTTGTTGAGGATTTAACAATCTGATTTTTATATATGTTTGTAGTAGAAATGAAGATAATAAGAAAAAACTGTATAGATAATGAGGTTATTAGAAACAAATTAAGAGTTACACCTAATATATGATAAAATGAGAGAAAATCGGTAAGATGATTTGAAAATATAGTACCTTGATCAAAGAAAACAATGAGAAACTAAGTTGTGAAAATGTTAAAAAAGAAAGAGAAAAAGTATAAAGTGTTGGAAGAAAACAATAAAAATTGATCTAGTTGAGTTAATGACACAGGATGAAAACAAAGAATCTGTGTAGTTGACCCAAAAAAGAGCTTAGTTGTTGTTAGTATTTGACCAATCAAACATACAACAGGTTACCAAGCAATGGACAACTGTCTCTAGGTGAGCATTACTTAGAGGACAATGTACATCAATACCAGGCATATGTGAACCAAGGAACACGAAGGTCTGTTGGAACACGAAACTCATATTGAAGACTTTTGCAAGTTTATAGACCCGCCCATTACATGGCTCATAATGAAGTAGAATGTCTTCGAGAGTTTGACATTGTGTTGGAGATGCTTTGGCGAATCGTATGGTCATTTGTGAAAAATAAGAGGAGGTTCAGTTCTTGATATTTTAATACGTCCGAACTCACCTCTTCTTTCTGCTTGTTGAAGTCAAAAAGATAGAGCTTCGGTGCAAATGGGAAAGATGGTAAGGGGAGCCTTGTCGCAATCCTCGAGTAAGAGCGAGATAGCAACCTGCATTTTAGGGATTAGACAAATAAATATATGTTTAAAAGATTTCAGCAGATTACCTCCGTAGAAGAAGCCTTTGTACATGCTACAAATGTCCAGCTGCATAAGAGCTCGATGGTGCTGTACAAACTTGGCTAAAAGACCATCATTACTTGGTGCGCTGTTAGGATTAATGGGAAGAACAACCTTCTTTATTTCTTCAATAGATGCTCTCTTTGTTAATTGACGATTCATTAGAGAAATTACTTGAAGGAAAGGAGGCAAACTCAGATAAGGGACCAAATAGATTGCTTGAGGAGAAGAGAGATGGGAAATACTTAAATGCAACGTCACCCACATTGGAGTATGACCGAAACATAGAGAGATGATCGAGCCACCTCTATTGCTTCTTCAGAATGACATCATTGCTCTTGGTAGTGAAAGCAAAGTTTTGAATGAGGGAAGCGAAGATAGAATGCAAATTATGAATTACCAGAGCATTCTCCAATCCCTAACAATTTTCAACAAAGGGCCTTCATGACTGGTTGGAGGCTGGCGTCCTCCACCTCAACTAAATTTGCAGCACCCATAAGACAACTTCGTTTAGAAGATGCTCCATTGGTCCCCTGCTTGATTGGAGTAGCTTTGATGGGGCTAGTAGTAACTTTTCGTGCTAGTTCTAGTATGACAACCCTATTTCTTCTTTTGCACTTGTTGAGAACGAGCGATGATGTCCCAAATGTCCACAAGAACCTCCAACTTTCTCATATTGCCAATTAACCACCAACATCAATACTTTCATATTGATGATCCGGGCTTCACGACCACGCACTTCAAACGTACCAAGATTTTGAATGGCAGTCCAACTTTTCGAGCATCTCAATGTCTTGTAGAATGCAGGGGGATCCCCGAGAACTGAAGCCATGTTTAGAATCCAAAGAAATCCATCTCCCCCAATCTGTCCTCTGCACTCCATGATCATAGATGAAGAATATAATTTTTGAACAACCACGAGGAACCAAAACAAGCACGTTATGGGTCTCTTCGGTCGAATTGGAAAACATATACAATTTGCATAGTTTCGACACTAAGCCACGATCGAAAAGTATACATTATCCTAGAATAAATTGTAGGATTACATGTATAAATAATAAATATGTAACAACTATAAATATACTCCAATCATCGAAAGCCATAATCAAACTATACGGGAAAAATAGGAAACAAGAGAGAATACTTATACGTGTGAGTCACCCTTGGGGACTGCCTTAGAGAAATTAGCATCCTGTTACTGGGTATGTACACGTAGATCTATTTGACCGCTAGATCAAAACTTTTTCGCTAAAAAATATATACTAAAGATAATTCTCAAACCCAAGCCGAGACCTAGTTTGATGTGTGCGAGTGTGTGGTCTAGTATGTTCTCTCCAAGTTCTTTGAATTAACGGTCATAAGATACCAATAATATAAAAGGATATTTGGATTTGTTCTCCTCTTCAATATAGGATTAAACTTTTGTTTCATACATAGTCTTTACATGACTTTTACACATTAAGACTTTCACATATATCAATATAAGAATGCTTAACAAGAACTAAACACAACTAATACATATGAGTTTAATTAACCTAATAATTAATTAGCATTAATCTTAATATGTTCAATCAAACTACTAATGCATTTTGTAGTCTTTCTTGGTTATCACTCCCATCGAAAGAGATAACTGGATTAGCCCGCTAAATGAATCGCCTTCCTAAGCCATGATTTTGTCATAGAGACAGGAACAAAAATATGCCAACTGAAGTCGACACAAATCTTGCCGGAGATGCTACCGTCAAATCAAGCCGGCGCAACTACTGATCAGTAACTATCTTGCAGGCATCACAAGGGAAACTGGAGACAACTAACATTATATATATATATATATAGTGATTGGATCATGCCCACACTGATACATGCCGACTGGACAAGATCCAGGTTTCATATATTTCTGTGTATATACTAAGTGTATCATATATGTATATATAGTAATTATATAATCTCTATTAACTTATTTGTATATATAATATATTTAAAATATAAATAACCTAAACCTAACTGCACAACCAGGTCATTTCCTGGTCTTCAAAATGAACCCAATCAATCAATTCAGTTGGGTCGGGTCAACCTGATTTTAACCCAGCCTCAAAGTGACCCGACCTGCTCACCGATCTGCCACCAACATGGGAGAGGCTGGCAGCCGCAACCCGTTAACGAAAATATGGGAACATTCTTTACAGCAGTGCAGTGCTTAACATAAGCTTCTCTTCAACTGAAACAGTAGATCGCACAATAGCGCACCATTTGTAGTGCATTTTTCTAGTAAACCACTATAAAAAATTCCAGCACTCAGCAAGAAATTGATTCAAGTTTATGTGTTTCCAAACGGAACATTTGTACCACAAGCAATGAGAGTAAGTTCACTAACGATAAACAAACAAACAACAACTAAGCCTTTTTCCATACTAGACGGAGTCAGCTATATAGATTCTTTGTTTCCAGGGAGCCCTATCATGTGTCATGTTAATAGTTAACTCACAATAAGCTACATCATTCTTTATTGTTTCTTTCCAACACTTTTGTGGTCATCCCCTACCTCTTTTAATACTTTCAAAATCTAGTTTTTCATACCTTCTTATAGGTTCTTCTTTTGATCTTCTTTCTATATTTCCAAACCATCTTAAATGATATTCTCTCATTTTATCCTTTATTGGTGCCACTCCTAATGTTTCTAATAACCTCATTTATATATACAGTCTTTTCTTGTATGACCACTCATCCATCTTAACATCTTCATTTCTGTCACAGATATCTTTTACACATGTTGATGATTAACTGCCCAACACTCATAACCATAAAACATGGCAAGTTTAATTGTTGCTCTATTATTTACCTTTTAACTTTAATGGTGCCTTCTTATCATAAAGAATATCTGATGCTCCTCTCCATTTTAACCAACCAACATTAATTTTATGCATAACATCTCCATCAATTCTTCCATCACTCTGAAAAATTGACCTTAGGTATTTAAAACTTTTCTTTTGAGGGATGCAATGTGTGCCAATTTTAATTTTCATATCATCTGAAGTAACCAAATGATCAAACTTACATTCTATATATTTTGGCTTTGTTCTACTAAATCGGAAGCCTTTACTTTCTAATGTTTCTCTTCATAGTTCCAATTTTCTATTAACTTTTTCCTTAGACTCCTCTACTAACACAATGTCATCTGCAAATAATATACACCAAGGTATCTCATCTTTAATATGTTTTGTTAACTCATCAATCACCATTATAAATAAGTATGGATTTAAAGTTGATCCTTGATGTAACCCAATATTAACTTCAAAAAAGTATGTCATTCCTTCATGAGTCCTCACATATGTTTTTGCACCATTGTACATGTCTCTCTCACAAGGTTTATGTATGTTAATAGGATACCTCTTTTTTCCAAGGTTCTCCAAAGAACCTCTCTCAATACCCTATCGTAAGTTTTTTCTAGATCAATAAATATCATGTGAAGGTATTTCTTTTTTGCTCTAAAATATTTCATAAGACGTCTCAAAAGGTGAATCGTTTCAACAATAGATTTAACTGGTATGAATCCAAATTGGTTCTCTATTGTACTCGATACTTTTCTTAACTTACGTTCGATAATTATTTCGCATAATTTCATAGTCTGACTCATTAACTTGATACCCCGATAATTCGCATAATTCTGAATGTCTCTTTTGTTCTTGTATATGGGTATAAGTGTACTCGCTCTCCATTCCTCAGACATCTTTTGGTTTCTCCATATTTCTCCATGTTTTTCATAGGATTTTCCGAACTTCTATAGGAATATTGTCTGGTCCTACCAATTTATCACCCTTCATATGTTTAAGAGCCTCTTTGACTTCATTATTTTGAATATGTCGGTAGAAATTATGGTTTATATACTTTTTTGAATTAGTTAACTCTCCTAAGCTAATATTAATATCTTTATTTTCATTAAAAAGCTTATAAAAATAGTTTTTCCATCTATTTTTTATTTTCTCATTTGCCACTAGAATTTTCTCAATGTCTTTGATGCATCTTACAAAATTAAGATCCTTAGTTTTCTTATCTCTAGCCTTAGCTATCTTAAAAATATCTCTTTCATCCTCTTTTGAGTTGAGTTTTTTTTTTTTTATATAAATCCTTTCAAATTTTATCTTTTGCTTCACTAACAACCTTTTTTGTTTCTTTCTTTGCTTTCTTATAAGTATCTAAAGTTTCACTAGTTTTCTTAACATAATGTAATTTGTAACATGACCTATTTGCCTTAATTTTATTTTGCATTACTTTACTCCACCACCAAGCTTCTTTTTGTGTCAGTACACCTCTCTTAGAGTCAGCTAACACATCTTTCACCAGTTTCCTAATATGTATAGCCATATTGTTCCACATATCACAAGGTATACCAACATAATTTCAAGCATCTCCTTGAAGGACTTTATGTTTAAATATACATTCTTTCTCGCTTTTGAGGTTCTACCATTTAGTCCGAATAACTCCTTGGTGTACTCTTTGGCTCTTTGTCCACTTTTTTACCTGTAAATCCCTAACTAAAAGTCGATGTTGGGTGGTTAAGCTTTCTCCTAGAATTACCTTGCAAACTTTACAACACACTCTATCTTTTTTCCTACAAATAAAATAATCAATTTGTGTTTGTGATAAGCCACTCTTATAAGTAATTAAATGTTCATCTCGTTTTTGAAGATTGTATTGACTATAAAGAGATCAAATGCCATAGCAAGATTGTGCTAGGCCCGAGGGGATCGACATTGCAATAGACAAGCTAGGGTTTTCCTTTTGGAGTATAAGTTAGCAAGATTGTTGGCCTAATTGCTTATGTGCTTGAGATGATTATAATATAAATAAAAATGCTGAGATGGATGTGCGATCATCTGTAAGGAGTACATAAAACATGTACAAGTTGGTGACTGAATGGCTATATCTCCTAATGAGCTAAACCAATTTTGGTGTGTTTGATTCTGTAAAGCCGAAAGGATGGCCATTCTAGGTATACTCATTCATGAAAACAGTTAGACCGACCATTTAGCCATTTTTCATGTATGGTTACAATAACTAACAGATAAGAGCTCCTAATCGAAAGCCCAGATAGGGAATTTGAGAGGATGGATCTAGACGCTCCTCTATAGAGTAGTGCATTCAACTTAAACAAAAGAAAAATGAACAACAAATCCTCTTAGAAATTTGGGTGTGGGAAACCGAAAAACATACTTTTCTCTTCTGTTCTTTGTCTCCAAAATCAGAGGTCATCTGCAGTGTGGACAAACTATTAGGTAAGAAATATGATGAGAGCTATTGAAAGTCGCCAACCTCATCATTTGCAAACAGAGAGGAACACTATTAGCATTTTTGTTTAGAAACAAAAAATAGAGAAAAATAGAGAGAACTCCCTCTAGTGGTTGGAAAAACTAGGCGGTTTGTTGGAAACCACCAATGGTTGCATGAATCAGGCGACAAGAAAAAATAGAGAACCGGCCAAAAGCATCAGCTAGAGAGAGTTGAAAACGCGAGAAGGCCAAATGGATAGCGGCATCGGCTAGAGAGAGCCGTGAACACAAATAGGCCAATGACCAGATAGCATCAGTTGAAAGAAGGCCTCCGACCTTCTCTTCTCTCTCCTCTCCTTTTCTCTTCTCTCTTTCTCTCTCTCCCTCTTTCCTATTTTATTCTCTCTCTGGAAAGCTAGCGGTTTTAAAAATAACAATCGAAAACCATGATTTTTTGAAACTACCAGTGGTTTCTATAAAACCATCTTGGACAATGGACTGAAAAGTTCATTCTGCCCTTGACCAATTTTGAAAATAACAATCGGCCATGGGATAAAATTATCAACATATCAAGATATTTTGAGTAAAAAGACGATATTACCCCAAATAGGTGGAAGAATAACTTTGCTCTCTAGTTGTTTATAAAATTATGAAATACCAGCCTATCAAATTACATTCTTGCCCCTTAACGAGTGTTTATTCACAGTTTTGCTATTGTGTTAAAAGACTGGATTGCCCCTTTCTTTAAGAAAATTGATAGATTCGAACTAAAGGCCAAAATTATTATTTTTCTCTTGATGAGTCATAAATTTTACTGAAAAACCATGTAACATTTTATTATTCTGCCTCAGGTCTTTTTGAAAAATTATAAAAATGGACAAAAGAATAAAATTTTTGGTTTGCCCCTTGATCTTTGAGAAAATTAAAGTGGCAGGAAAAATAAGAAAATTACAGATTTGTCCTTGGTTTGGCTTTGAAAATAATAGAATCAAGTTATGGAAAACTCAAAAATAGTACTTAAAATATGTTTGAAATTATTTCTAAGTACTATGAGTTATTTTCAGTTCAGTAGTTGGATATTTTATATTTTATATTTTAATAGTTGGTGATCTATTATATGTTGCTTGTTGTATATTTTCTTATTAAATCGTATGATTGATATTTTTGCCAAATAAATAAAAATAAACTCTAGAATATGTGTGTTTGAATTGGCAAAAACAGAAAACTAAACAATCTTAATTTTCAAACATGTAAAAGAAGAATCTTGTTAGCTCTCACAATAGAAAGTGTATATTATGTACTAGAAGAAACTGTATGTCCACCACCTCCTGATGCTACAGAGCACCATAAGGAAATGTACAAAACATTCCTAAAGGATGACATGATATCAAGGACTATTATGTTCTCATACATGGAGGATAACATGATTAGGGTCTTTGAATAATATGAGACAACAAAAGAGTTGTTTGATTCAATAACAACTAAATATGATACAACAGTTAAGCTATATGTTCAACTGTTGCTACAAAAATACAACTCTTATAAGATAAAAGAAGGAGATAATATCGTGAAACATGTGAATCATATACTGGTAATAGCAAGGGACTTAGTTGTAGCTAAATCAATAATCCTATAACCCATGCACATATCAATAATATTGAATAGTCTTTCCCATTATGAAACATGATCACTATTGTCCTTAGACTAGGGCTTGAGACAAGCCTTTCTAAATTGCCCCTCAAGTTAGCAATTGAAGAACATATGAATAAAAATAAGAAAGAGAGATTGCTAGTAGTTAAAGACAGGATAGAGTCCAGCTCTAAAGCCAATTAGAAGATAAATAAATCAAATAAAAAGTTTATCAAAAATAACAAAAATGACAGTCAATCTTTTAAGAAAACATAAAAAATGATTTCTCGGGTCAAGTTGTTCAATTGTAAAAAAATGAGGCACTACAAGAGGGATTGTACAAGAAGAATGGTGAAAAAACTCAGCAATACGGATAATGAGAGACGCATGATATAATCTATATGGTATATGAATGTTTATACCTTAATCGCCTGATAATAGGTTGGTGGGTTGACTCATGAACGATGATACATATCTTGAAAAGAAAAGAAGTGACAATGAATCTAAAGAAATACAAACCAGGAAAATATAAGGTGCATATGATAAATAATACCTTTTCTGATGTCTTTGGGGTGAGATTCTTTAGGATTCATGTACAAGGCATACCAATTTTTTTTACTAATATATTGATTATATCAATTATAAGGTGTAATATGGTTTTGGTCCTGCATTGGTTAAAAAGAGTTTTGAGATCAAGTTTATTCTTAGAAAAGTGATTGCGGAGCATCAGAGAGTATTTTTCTCTGATCATTTTGATGTAAAACATGACTTATTCAAACTGAATATTAGTGAAAGTAAAGATTCTTCTACTTATATTAATTGTGCCTTTAATGTTGATGTAAATGTGTGACATAAACGCCTAGGGCTAATAAGTGAAAAGGTTAAGAAAATTATCCGACTTTGACTTATTGCAAGGATTTAAGGAAAACACTTTTAGTAAGTGTGAAGTCTCTATATAAGGAAAAATAACAAGGAAAATATTTTTCAAAAAATTAATGAGGACAATAACCTTATTGGAAATAATTAACACTGATTTATGTGGACCTTTTAGACTCAAATCACATTGAGGAAAGGCTTGTCTCATAACTTTTATCGATGATTACTTGAGATGTACATACATATATCTCATAGCACATAAATCTGAGACACTTGAAGCATTCAAAGAATATAAGCAAGAGGTTGAAAACCAACTAAGGCATACAATCAAAATCCTAAGATTAGACAAAGATGGTGAGTACACCTCTACAAAATTTTTTGAATTCTGTAAATACTTTGGTATTTCATAGGAAAATACAATGACCAAGATACTTACATAGAATGATACAACAAAAAAATATAACAGGATCTTATTGAATATGACAAGGTCTATGTTAATAGATACTTCTCTACCAAGGATATTGTGAGAGAAGTGGTAAGTACAACTGTGTATATACTCAACATAGTCGGTTCTGCTGGCCTCTTCTTACCCTTATAATGCAAAATATCTGTCTCTACATGAGTAGCAACAATTTGTAATTCATCAATATCTATATATATCTTTCCTCTCAGTGACTTACGGATAAGATCAGAAAGTCCCCAGAAATACTTATTTGCTCGTGCCTCACGAATTATCATACCCGGGTCAAACTGTGACAACCTTAGGAATTGGTTGGTATATTCTCTCACCGACAAATTGTCTTGCTACAGTTGATTAAATTCAAGTTCTAAACGCATCCGATCATTGTAGGAAAAGAAATGACTGAAAAATGCCTTCTTAAATGTCTCCCAAGTCCACGGAGTGCTACGAGTCCCTTTCTGTGCTCTCCACCACTGTTTTACATTTCTTTCAAAAAGACTCGACTCCAACTATACCCTCCTCTCCTCGTCGGTAGGAGCCAATATGTCGAAGGTATTTTTGAGTTTGTCAATCCACTCTAGGTCTGTAATTACTCCTTTGAATTCCTTACAACCGTTTTTTGTCAAGTGTTGAATGGTTAAAGTGGATTCTCTCAGAACGTGTTGCAACAAGTTGATCATCTGACCAAGCAATATCGTTGCATCTTGACCACCTTGTACAAGTGGAATATGTGCTGGCTCTATAGGTCTTTGAGGTGTACCGGATGGAACCTCCACTACTACAACAGATCCGTACAATGGCATTTCCTCGTTATCATCACTCATAACGCTTGGAGTTAAGTTAAGATTCAATCCTTGTGGGTCCTACAAATAAATATAACATTATATTTTAACGATTAACTTGCTATTAAATATACTTTAACAACTTTAAGCTCTGATACCAAGTTATCACACCCGCTCGAGTCGCGACCACGACCCGAGCCAAGCCGATGCCACGTGGCCGCTTCTCGCGCAGGCGTGATGGTGAGCAATAACCAAATACAATACCAATTTAATTCAAACTCAAGAAATATCTAACTGAAATAAATATTCATATCGAAGTTCTAAACAATACGTCTAAAATGGTGCGGGGCCCACCTAACAATAACCCCGAATAAAAGACTTTCTAAATTATTCAACACTTATCATACCATCTAAAATAAAAATGTTGTTCTATCAAACTCCTACTCTGCTCCGTGTGCCTTCGAAGTCCTAGCTTCAGGATGAGCTGTAAAACAATAAGGTGAGCTCCTATACATAGCTCAGTAGGGAGGTTAAGCATATTTAAACAGAAAACATACTAAAAGCATGCATAGTTCATAATCATTTCATAACAAAGCACATTTACTTTGAAATCATGATCTAAAGTTCATACACACACTCACACACACACGCACATAATTAGTTTTGATAATTACAGCCCATACTGTGTCTGCCCCAAAGGCCACGGGAGTCATCCGGCCCTCCCTAATGTGACATAAATATTCGTGAATACATATGATTAAAATAAAACTCATATCTACACAACATTTAAACAACATTTAAATACCATGTTCATACAACACATGCATATCAAAACATGCTCTTTATCAAACAGTGTCATAAACATGTTCTATTTAAAAGGCATATCAAATAACCCATAATTGTGAATAACATTTCACAAACATCAATAAAATATTTATCAATCATGCACATTTAAATCTATCTAAAATAGTAAAATCACTTCTAGCATGGTTATGTAAAAGAATGCATAACCTCCTACCTAAAGGAGCGCTAAGATCCAGTCCCCAAGCCGTTGGGTCACTCTTATCACCATAAAATCCTTCAATTTTAATCTCTAAACAATTACAAATGATTAAAATATTAGAACTTATTGAATTACGAGTCTAACGCAACAAACTGTATTCGAATCGGATCCCAAACTAGATCCATTTAAGCTATTCGAGATCCAAATTGATACCCAGATCCATATCTGATCCAAATGAGTAACACAATAGGTAGCTTGTGTAACTGTATCAACACAGAACCTGTAACTACTGACACAGGTCTTATTTCTAACCTAAAAGCCTATTTCAAGACACGACCCAAACTAGATCCGTTTCCAACACAAAACCTGACACAGAACTGGTTCTTAACATGCGACACGAGGACACAACACGAACCCATGTCGGTTCATGACAATTCAGACATGACACGACACGGAAATGAGAGACATGCCCAAAAGTTTTTTTTTTCTAGCATCATCGTCGGTTTCCGGCGAATCACAACCGTTTTCTAGCCAAATCGACTTCATTGCTTACCTACCCCACCAAAACGCTTAGTTCTACCTCAAACCTTTAATCCAAGCCCAAAATGATGATTTTCAACAAGTTTTTCATCAAAAATCAGGAAAAAATGAAAATCTGAAAAATAAGTCAACTTACCGGATTTCGGCCGATTCCTCTCGTTTTCCGGCTGGTTCGAGGCTGCCCCAACTCCCTGGACAATGTACTGTGAAGGGCCCTTTTAAAGGCCCTTTGTGTTCCTGGCCGTGTATTACTGCACAGCCTGGGCGTTACTGCAGAGGCTGTGCAGTAACGCTCAACATTACAAGTGACTCATCTGAATCAGCAACCCGAGAAAAGGCCATAGATGAGGAAAATGAATTTATTGAGAAAAACCAAGTATTGGAATTGACTGATTTGTGAAAAGGAAGAAAACCATAGGTTGTAAATGGGTCAATCAACAAGTTTAATGCGAGGTTGGTTGTTAAGAAATTTTCGTAAAAAGAGGTGATATATTATGTTAAGACATATTTTCCTATTATAAAAATTGTATCTATAAGGATAATCTTGGTAATATCAATATATTATGATTTAGATTTACATCAATTAGATGTAAAGATTATCTTTCTAAATGGAGATTTAGATGAAATCATATATATGCAATAACCCGAAGGATACAAAGGTAAAGGCCAAGAAGATAAAGTATATCGGTTAAAAAAATCCCTATATGGCCTTAAACAATCACCTCATCAATGGTATTCGACTTTTCAAAATGTCATTTTAGAACTTGAGTTTGTGGTGAATGAACTTTATCACTACGTATATGTTTGGAACAATGGGAACCACTTTATTATCTTATCATTATATATAGATGACATATTGTTGACTGCAAATGACAATGAGATTATTGTTAAAACCAAGTCATGGTTAGACTCAAGGTTTGAAATAAAGGATATGGGAGAAGCATCCTATATCCTAGGTATAAAGATTTCTCTAGACAGAGAATCTCAACTCCTATTCCTTAGTGAGAAGAGATATATCGATTATATCCTCAAAAAATTTAAAATGGGTGGATGCAAGTCTGCATGTACACTCATTGTGAAAGGGGTCAAATTGAGTAAGGCTAATTGTCCCAATGAAGGAGACGATAAGCCTAATGTTTCTTATGTACAAGCTCTGGGAAGCTTGATGTATGCTATGTTTTGTACATGACCTTATATCAGCTTCGCTGTTGGTCTTGTAAGTAGATATAAAAGTAATCCTAGTTGGCAACACTGGATAGTTATAAAGAGGATTCTAATATATCTTAAAGAAACAGAAGACTTAAAATTGTGTTTTTAAGCAGATGAAATAAAAGTGGTAGTATACTCAGATGCTGACTTTGTTAGGAGCAAAAATTATTGTAAATCAACCTCAGGTCAAATATTATTATTTGGAGGTGGAGTTGTTTCTTAAGCATATAAGAAACAGGGCTGTGTAGCATTGCATACATTGGAGGCTGAGTATATAGCTTGTTGTATGATTGCAACAAATGTCATTTGGATAAGCAGTTTCATACGTGATTTGAAGTTGGGTATAGCCAATGAGCGATTGTCATTTATTATTACAGCAATGCAACAATTATTCTGATTAGTTGTGGAGCTAATAATTCCAAAAAGCATATAATGGTTAAATACCACTATGTTCATGTTATGGTTATGATAAAGAAAATATCCATCTCAAATATGCCAATTGATGATATGTTGGCAGACCCTCGACTAAAGGCATAACAGAGGATCTTTTCTCAAATCATGTTAAAAACATGGGTTTGAGATATGTCTCATAGTTGTATAGGTAAGAAACTTTACAACAGATAATGATTGCACAACAATCATAAATGACATAGCTAGAGATATGACTGACTATCTAGTCGCTTTTCGTGGATGGTTACAGTAATTAACATATAAGGGCTCCCAACAGAAAGTCCAATAAGAGAATCCGAGAGGATGGAGTTAGGCATTGCTTTATAAATACAAAGCAGTGCATTGAACTTAAACATTAGAAAAACGAATAACAAATCCTCTCTTGGAAATCTAGCTATGGGGAATCGGAAAGCATACTATTCTCTTCAGAGGTCATCCGTTGTGTGGATAAACTATTAGGCAAGGAATCCAGTGAGATCTGCTGAAGGTCGCCAACAGATTCGTGGGTAGCAACCGAAGAAGGAGACGCTTGGGCTTTCATGCCTTGGGTCTAATTCCTGCGACCTACCTCTCCCCTGGTGTGGAAGTCTTTCACTTAAATTATGCCTATAGAACTACCGTTCCATCTGGACACAGCTGTGCATTTGATGTAGAATGAAACTTGGAAATGCGAAAACCCTCACACAAAATGTAAAGAATTCTATAAATTGGTACAATATAAATTTGATGCCATGCTTAAACCCAAGTGATCAGGATCCCAAAGAGAATCTCATGTAACAAAGTATTCAATCTAACTGGTCATGAAAATCTTTCATTCAAGATAGGTTCCAAGATGAGGAGGCGCCAAGAGCTCGCTTTGGTGTTAGCTTTAACAGTTCAGTAATTCCCATTATGCGATGATGAATTTCAAGCTGTTGGATCTTGAGGCTTTCTTCTTAAGCAAGCTAGAATCTGAGTCACCGTCTCTAGTAAAAGGAGGGCGGCGGCCATGGCTATGAGGGTAAAGATGTATGTTTTCCTCCACAGTTTCTCCAGGTTGAGGATGTCGAGACCTTTGAACACATTGTACACTCCCAAGATGATTACTGCCAGTCCCACCAGTCTGTGACTCCATGTCCAATAAATCCTGTATTTGTGCTCCTTTTTGGGCCTAAACAGCAAGGCAGACATCTAAAACAGAAGAGATACGGGAACGTGTTAATACCTTCAACTCGCAATAGACATACTAATTCAACATGCTTATTGATGCCCTATTAAACTTCCTCCAACTTAAAAGATACATTGCTCAAGCTTGTCGCGGCCCTTTCATATCATGCTTGAGGTCGGCTCAGCCAAGAACATGAACCTTGATCTTGCCATGGGAAGTTATTCTATACAAGTTTGAGTTTGAGCTCCACCGTTAGTTAAATTCACTATTTTTCACGCAAGTCATGCCTGAGTTAAACTTCTAATCAAGCATAAGATGAGCTGATTAACCTGACTCATCTTTAAACAAGCCAAAGCTCACACATTAATCGAACATAGGATCAAGGAGAGCGGGACTATCTAATTACTAAAAAAGGATGAGTTCAACTAAGACAAGCTGAACCGAGGGCAAGTTTTAGTAGGTCTATCCAATCGCGTGTCCCTACAAGCAAGAGAATAGGTATACACCAGATGAAACTCGGGTATTGAACTCCTGACGTTCTCATAAAGAGGCAATCCCTAGCTAATGAGCTATACCCCCCTGAGGCAGGTTCTTAGATTACTATCATCCAGAAAAGAACAAGAAAAGTTGTATAACATAGAGGGTTATGTTACCTGAAGGGTGCAGATGCAGAAGACGATGATCCCAACTGTCCGGTGGACAGTGTACACAACTCCGGGGGATTGATTACCGAGTTGGATTCCGGTGGCGAACCCGGCAGTGCCGATAGCATAAGCAGCAACTTGGCTGGCCATATGAAAATAAAACCATGCTGGACTCTCAGGATCGACCGCCTTTGTGTACCTTGCGATCATGGCTCCCATTGCAAACAAAATTCCCCAACTCACGGAACTGAGTATGCCATGAATCTGCAACTCACGAATTCCAAACGTAGAACTTCATCATGATTTGACATAATGAGATTACAAAATAACAAACCTAGCAACCAAAGTCTTCCTTTCTTCAGACCTACTAAATCATTTGTAGGTTTAACACAGATAAATCTTTTACTCTCGAACTGACGCAATTACCTTGATTGATTTATGCAATGATTTTTTTAATGTGGTTACTGGCTTATCTTTCATCACCATGTCACTGTTCGTGAGTGGAGGCCCAATTTCAACCCCGCGACGTTCACCATTGATCGTGCGCTTGCATGCACTCAACTCCCCAATATTCCTCTCAAATACTACGTCTCCAAAATCTTAACCAGGTTAGGAAATCGAGTAGGCAGTACAGTCAAAATCGACCTTTTGAACTCTCAACTTTCGTGAGGTCGATTTGCAAGGTTATGCGTGGAGATAGATCTAATCCAACCAGTCCTACCTTGCCTCGTGATGGAAGACCGCGAGTTAATTGAATATGAAGGTTTATTATACATTCTGTGAGATTCATGGGTCGCTTTGGACACACCATGAAAGACTGTCCGGCACATCTGGAGAAGACACAACTTGATTCGACAATGGACACAAATGCGGTATACACTGAGGATCCGGCGCCTGACCAGGCTAGCTTGCTCATGGCGGGACTATTCGGACCATGACCTATGGTTCAGAAAAAACTGCCGATGCCGGAAACCGATGGTCGGCAGCGAAGGTCCAGCTTCCGGAGAGATCTCCGCACCCAAGACTTGCAAGGTTTCATAACAATTTGATTTTGGAGCTGGTATTAGGTCGTGGGTGATCACAAATTGTTGGAGCTCCCGTAGATTTTGGCCGCTTTGTAAATCTAGTTTTCAAAACATGACGAAAAAACTTACGCTCAAAGAGGAAGATGCGTTATTACCACTCTTTTTTTTCTACTTGTGGAACAAGATACCATACGCAAAATTATAATCGATACATAATTGATTAATATTTAATCTTTTATATTGAATATATTGTTTTTAATGAAAGATCCTTATAATAAATATTTAAAAATAATTTTAAGCCTCCTAATTTAAATTTGGGATCTAATGCAATAATAACTAAACTAATTGTTGGAAGATGTATATAATAATTAAGTTATTTTTTAATAATCTCCTACATGGTATGAGATAAGTAAAAATAAGTATGAAATTTTTATAATGCATGAACTATTTTTAAAGCTTGATAAATAAATAAATAACAAGTCTCACAGTAAACACTAGATAATAAACTTATAGCATTATTAAAAATATAAAGGAGATTTAAAAGACATTTACAAACATCTTAATTAGATTCAAATAAATTTGATTGTAGAAAATAAAGTCTATAAACTCCGTTAATAAATCTCTATAGGGTATCGTCATGGACAACATTTGATAAGTCGAGTTCCAACAATGTCTAATGTCTTTTAAAAAATTTCTTGGTCTTTTACTTTTTGTTTACAAAAATCTACCCATTTATTTCTAACATTTCGACAACTCTAAATAAAACTATGAGCATCTATAATAGGTTGTATTTCAGGTCGTATAATCTTTAAACCATCTTTTACATATAGATTAAATACATGAGAAGCACATCGAATAAGAAAAAAATTACTACCTAAAATAGGTTGACATATTTTTTGCAATTTAGAAATAACACACGTGTTTGCAAGAGTATTATCAAGTAAAATTGAATTTTTTTTACAAAATAATTGATAATCTTCAAAAACCGATTTTAACATATAGCAAATATTTTGTACGATGTGCGATTTATCAAAACAATAAAGTATAAGAAAACATTTTTGAATTGAGGAACTCTTGTCTATCCAATGAACCATAACACCAATATATGGGTAGAATTGCTAATTATCAATCCATATATCAGCACATAGTGATACATCATGATGAAGTTAGCAAAACAAATGAAGTTATATATGCAAAATCAATTATGCAAAGTACAAGGTCTTTATCTTCTCAATCTTTAGTCAAAAGGAATAATATGAGAATAATCAAGAACAAGACTCAACATAAGGTAGCCTCCAAAAAATTCAATACTACCGATAAGGCCTAGGCCTGTGTGTGCTTGATAAGCCATACGCCTGCGTGTGCTTGATAATCCTGAAAAGTATAAGTGAATCTAGAGACTTAAGAACTAAGTGAGGCCGCCAACCAAACAGTAAGAACCTTCACTTTAGAGTGCCGAAGTTTTCCGAGTGGTAGATCATTACAAGGAATAACGAGGCGAACGATAATTTCATTCTGGAATTATGACTGAAATGTACCTAATTTGTCTTTAGTTGTAGTGTTTGGGTTGTACATTAACAGGAATTACGCGTATTCCAATTTATGTTTCTATCCATACCTGGAATCAACTTCTTGACCTATTTATGGTGGCTTGTGTTTCGGGTCTTAATTTCAGACTTGCTCTTGGGTGGAGTCTGATTAGAACCGACCCAAAGCTAACCCAACTCCACCACTGTCAATGTTAAGAGACGGGCTTGAGAGTGTTAATGGCCAATGAGTGAGTTGGTTGTTATAAGAACAACCAACGCCGAAGTACAACCCTGCCGATTCGAGTCTATAAACAGACCAACCAACGTCAAAAGGGTTGATCAACTCACTTGGGTTCGTCAATCATGATCCCAGCTGGTTTTGGCTGGACGCCGATGCCGATTCGCAGTGGCATATCAAACGAGAGATTGCTCACAAGGCCATGGGTTATAATGGTGCTAACAACAACAGTGGCCCTCGCCTGCTATTTGCTAACCAAGCTGAGGTGCCATACAGTCAGAAAATAGCCTATGATTTAAACCGTGGACTATGATTATGGCTCCATCTCCATCACAAAGATCCGTCATTGTATTATGTTTACTTCGGTTCTTGATGTTGGTTGCAACCCGTAGAACTACAGGAGATGATATCGTTCTACTTTCGGGTTGTGTTCTGTCATTTTGTGTTTGTAACTGAAACAGGAGTACCCAAAACACTATGTGATTCTTTTGTGCCGCTCAACCTGAACACCAACACTGCCCGGTTGGTGTTGTCCGTGTTAATAGGAAGCTAACACGATTCAATGGAATGACAGTATTATCTAATGCAAGCAGCAAACTAGACGGAGAGGCGACGGATGGAAATTTCGTGTCCTGTTCATGAGCAGGTTTCGTGTCGTGTCAGCGATTGCCATTGCGTAAACTTGTCTTGCGATTAGGAAAACGTAATATGCAGCCAGAGCGTTAGCTCACCCGTAGGGTTCTCTCGGGCCAGCTGGCAGGTGGCGACGGGGTGTGTGCATGTGTTTGGAATTCATCCTCCCATTGTATATATAACACACAGAAAACCACAGGAGAAAGGTAGAGAAGCGTACGCTTTTCTTCCTTGCTCTCGAGGCTCCTTCCGCACCGTTGAACTGAGACTTCCCGGAGATCAAATCCAGTCTACCCACCGCACCCAAGTTCGGCGGGTCGAATGGATGGGCCGCAGGAATCGACTCCACTACCGAACCACCGACCTGCCAGAGGTGGTTGATAGAGGTCCAGCCCGCCGGAATCCGGAACTTAGCGTAGATGATCATCTTCTCGTCTCTGAAGTCGGCATCTAAGCCCGACACCCCGAGCGAGATCGGCGATGGCCGGATATTGCTATACCCAGTGATGTTGAAGGTCTCGACCGTCATCTGGCCGTCGTCCGGCGTCTTGAAAGCTATGAGAGCCTGAGCACCAATCATGCCCTGGCCGAAAGGATTGATCGCCCATGAAATCCATCCTGATGGGGTCACCGGAGCGGCGACGAACGCAATGTCGAGGAGAGATTCTGAGGAGTCAAAGGTCCAATGAAGGAAGGAATCCAATTGAGGAAGATCCGCGCATTGATCGAACACTCGATTTTGGGGTAGGATGTGAGAGAGACATTGCTGTGAGAGAGAAGGGTTTGGTAGAGAGAGAAAGAGAAGAAAAAATTGTAGAGTGAGGAGAAAGAAGGGATGCTCCATGGTTCGCTGGTGGTGCATGCTTTCCGTTTCTTTGCATCTGCTTCTTCTTGTTGATTTGGTAAGTTTCCTTATTACTTGTGAAAGGGAAATTAATTACAGCGGTATCTCACGTTCGGGTCGGGTCCAACGTAATTGGGTTTTGCACAATCGGGTTCAAATTTAGGTGAGAAATTTCAATACTGAATCTACATTGAATCTCATCGCAGTTTTTCTTTGGGTGCACGTAGAGTCCATGTTGAGATGTACGCCTCGGGTATTGAACTCATGACCTTCAACTTTTGAGATGACCCCTCTAGACAGGTGAACTATTTGTATTTTATAGGCCACTGGAAAAACTTGGTTGATATAAAAAAGCTTTCTTTTGAGATTCTTTCCCTTTTCTTAATCAATTTAAAACAAATTCTCTCTACCTGTACATAAACTTTGGAATGGAGCCGCCAAAACTTGCAAATGTGCTTAACAATACTCCCGAAAAAACCTTCACGAGCAAAATCTGGCCATCAACCTCCCTTACAATTCTACCTTGGCAGACGGCTAGACTTGAAAGTGGTCCCAAGTGAGCACTCGATCACCTCTGGTGGTATGATTCGTTATTACATTACTTTCCCTATACCTTTGTATCAAAATCCTCAGCTCAAATGGACATGGAAGTTGATTTTGCTTAATAAAATCCATTTGTTTTTTTGGCTACTATGTCATAGTGCATTGCCTAAAAACTACTTGATAAATAGACGAGATACTTTGGCTTATTTGAGATGTAGGGAAGATGAAAGAATTTCTCATTGCTTATGTGACTTTTAGTGGCCTAGCCAATTTTAGTCTCATTAGGGATTAAATAACCTCAACTCATGAGGGGATATCATATCATCGGTGTAATCTTCGCCGCAATGCGACAAATTTTATCTCTTTGCAACAAATTTATTTTGAATGTCATTGGTGCAATAATTTCTATCTAGATAATAGGAGATGGCATATAGCCTCATATGTAGGCTGGACATTAGATGGTTTTATGCAATGGAGGTTGTTACTTGAAAGAAAGACAAGAAACCATATATATAAGAGAGAGTGGATCCTATTCACCGTGACGCTGGCTAATCATGCTCGATTATTTCTTTTCAAAAGCATTAGTGTAAAAACATTTTTCTTTTTTTAATAAATCCTTAAATTTTTTAAGTTATATTCATGCCACCGAAATGCAATGGATATATAGTCATTAGATAATGCCATCATTAACATTAACCACTCATACCCAACCATTATTTTTTCAAAGGCATGAATATAATAACATTATCTTTCATTCTTTTTTAAGAATCCTTAACTTTTTTAAATTATACTTATGCTACTGAAAAACAATGAGTGGGCATGTCACAAGTGAGAAGGATATTTTTTGATGAACAATTTGGGGCTAGATAGGCCATTACTGAACATGTATTGATTCATTAAGTTATACGAGATGAACATGAAAAACCCATGTTCATCTTGGTTGGCTTGAATTAGCTCATTCTTATCTATAACTTTCATGTACATATATGCTAGAAAACCATGACCAAACAATTAATTGGGCCATTATAACAAATCAAAATATCAAGATTTTCAAGTTCATAAGAGTATAAACTAAAAGGGCATGCCAGAGAACTCTAATCCTCGTTCTCAAGGAAGAAATATGAATCTATAAGGTATTAGATGATAGAACGAGTCTTCGAGATCTCACTGTGCATATCTCAACTACCAATGGGGTTGCATACTCAATGTGCTTAGGAAGACGAAAAGACTAAGTTATGCCTACTTCTAGGAAAAGTAAAGGAAGAAGAAAAGACAGATTGTATCATTGATTGCCTTGATTCACTAACTGAAGGGAAACAACCTGTACATGCTTACTATTCTTATCTTTGTAATGCCGTTTGCACCAATTTCTTAGGAAAGCCGCATCATTCTTACTTCTTTTCCAACTGCCTCCGAACATAGTTTACATGTAGTGAATAAATGACTTATTGCTTCCAAATCTTGTTGGCATAACATAACACACATCTCCTGCCCTAACCAATTCCAAAACGTTATAGCCAGGATACCCCTAGGGAGCCATGGATCAAACCAGAACTCAATCCGGTTTCCATGGTTTCTAGTGTGTCTGAGAACCTAAAGCACTACCACCATACAAAGTTGACTTCCACCCTCAATAAGTAGGATGCTCATTCCATGGATACCAAAAGATACTTTATTGGCAACTGAGTTTCCCGCCCACCACTGAGACACGCTAACTGCCTAGCTTGTGCCAGTGACATTGAGAAGTTTATTGTGATATTTCTCCTCAAACTCTTGAAAGATCTTTAAAAGGTTGGGAACTGATTTCTTCTTGTCCTGCACAAAAAGCAAGGGGGCATCATTCACAAAAAAGAGAGTGACTCCGTTGAATTTTTTTTAAATTAGCAAGCATCATTAGCTTCTTTTCTTCTTACTTAATCATCCTTCTAATTAATCGTTTCATGATTAACAAGAATAAATACGGGGAGATGGGATCTCCTTGTCCAGTCCCACGAGATCCTGAGAAAGAATGTCTGCCTTCACCATTTATGAGTAACGCATAGCTTGTAGTCTTTACACCTGATACCCGCTGCCTAGCTTGTGTACCCTTAATCTCAACATCACTAACCGGCTCCACTGAACTCTGATATTTTTTGCCTATGAAACACTTGATTATGCCTTCCCACTCCATTTGGATCTATCAGCTTGCTCTCTAGTAAATAGTGCTTGAAAGTATGACAAGGCTATTAACGATAACATCATTAATTGAAATAAGAAAAACTTACAGATATCTGCCTCAAAACACTGAAAACGCCCACACAGGAAGCCATACAGCCTCTTCTTCTTATTCTTTAGGTTTAACCCTAATCTACCTATTTATAAGCTGTCTAACTCGAATGATTAAACTACCCTTAATTATTCTTAAGTACTACTAAATGAACATAACCTACACTAAGACTCATAACAACACCTAACAATCTATAACAAAGGCTTCTTCTTGAATGCTATCCCGATTGGAACACTCCGATCCATCACCTCAAAGCAACAGTTGATGTTATTCATGCCTATGTTCCTTTTAAACTTAGCATGATAAAAGAATGTGTTCGCTGTTGCCTTCATCTAACCATTTGTTCTTGTACTTTTGCTTCCAAAAACACTCTTCTAGTTCCTATAACATGTGTAGCCGGTCCTTAACAGGAAATTCTTCTTCAGGCAACTATCTATTATCTATGGAGACTATGGTTGCCTGTTTGTGTTCTAGTTGGTCTTGACATTCAGCGTCACACTTGTTTGTCACCCACAACTTGAGCATTCCTAGTAGTGAGGCTGGTCTTAACTTGATGCAACCTTTTCACAATTATGAACATTACGGTACCTCCGACCTTGGTATTCCAGGCTTGTATAACAATCTGCTCGCACGCTGGACTTTGGGTTCACATCTCAAAGAATTTGAAAAGAGTTTTTTGCACACATGTAACGTGTTCCAAGCCCACCAGAAGGCCATTATGATCAGAAATAGATCGTGGCAGGAACTTGATCCCAGTTGTTGGGAGTGCTTGTAGCCAAGATAGATTCACCAGCCCCCAGTCTAATTGACTGGCAACAAAGGCACTTCCCTGCTGCTTATTGGACATTGTAAAAAAATGATTCCCGTCTTCCTACTCTTTCTTCTACTGTTCTTATCGTACTCATGAATATAATAAAAAAAGAAAGAATAGATGATGTAATCAATTCTTTTGCTTTTTCCAAAAGCAACTCTAATTTTATCTTGTTTAATGTATGTCGTTCATCTCAATCTAATGATCATGATCTTTTTGGATTCGTAAGATGGATTTAGGTAGATCAAACTGTAATGAATCCAATTTGATAATTTATCTGTCCACCTCAAATGGCTTCCCACTATTCCAGCACAAGTGACTCTCGCTATTAAACATAAAATTTCTGTGACGTTCTGCTAAACAGGGGCAGATAAGTTGTGTCCGTACATCTTGCTGGATGTAGGGTCGTCACAGGCGACGTCTATGAACTGCCCATCAGATGAGTAATCAAAATTATAATTTCAACATTTGATCCAGATTTCCACCGTCCATCTTTGTGATGACACCTTTGCTTTGTCCAATTCCCCACTAGGTAGGAAAGATGTGAGGTACAGAAACAAGTATTACTTCTTTTCATGAGACGCCATTTGACGTTTAAGTTCACATGAGAACGGTTCGTCGTATGAGGTCGACGTAGAGGGTTCGGTTTTCTGGCACTACTTGGGTTTACACTGATTTCTTGGTCATTACGGAGCCCCGTTGTCGTGCTGTATCTTCTTTCTTTATATAATTCTCTCTTATTTCTTGCTGGTGACTAAGGAGGATCTCTCTGGAGCTCCCCTCCGACTGCCATGGCTTCGTCGAAGCTCATGCATGCTGTGAGATACGATGGCTACGGTGGTGGTGCTTCTTCCCTCATGGTTTCCGCTCTCTCTCTCTCTCTCTCTCTCTCTCTCTCTCTCTCTCTCTCTCTCCGCCCCCTGTGTCTCTGGATTTCTCCCGTATGGTTCATACCTCTCACATGTGTACTTTTCTGTTTCCAAGCCCCTGTTTGTGTTTTCTCTTTATTTCTTTAATGTAGTTGAGTGTTTGGGAAATCCTTGGTGATTGAGCAAGGTTTTAAAGGGAAACAAGGTGGAGGGTTTATTTGCCGACCTACCGCCCACCATTGTTGAAATAGTTTAGAGTTATTTTTTGTGTCTGTGGAGGCGGATTGTGTTTGATTGTGTGTTGAAAAGGTGAGACCAAGTCTTTGTTTGGAGAAACTATTTTGATGTCAAGAATTTTCAAAGATGTAACTGTGTTTCCTATATTTGGGTTTCTTGATATCAAGAATTTTCGAAAGAGGGAGTAGTCTTTCAGATGGTTGGGTTTATTGATGTCAAGAATTGTCAAAAAATGGAATTCTTAAGCTCCTTCGGGCTTTAACCAAGTTACGGTAATGGCTTGTTGCATTGTTTTGATTTGGAGACAGATCCAAACTTGTGATGTTTTATAGGAGAATTCAGAGTTTGAGATCTGATTGAATATTATGTTTCTGCGTCCAAGAGATTCCAAAAAACATGAACTGGAAGGTGGAGCCATTGAGAACCCTCTTCCCGTCAAATCACCCTAGTCAAACGCAGCCTAAGTTTATTGTTGAACTAAGTCGAGTCCCAAATTGAACTTCTCTAAATCAGCAAAACTTTGGGGGTGCTTGTGGATAGATTTTTCAGGAAACACTTGAAAGTGACTCTTGGTTCTAGAAGCTATGAGATCTAAACAGAGAAATCTAAAACTGAGAACATCATCAGTTTGGGAAATAACCTGAGCGAGGAGGTAGGAAACCTAAACAGAGAATTCAGCGGGTTTGTTTTCAAACTATTATTGTTCTGGTGGGTATGTAGGATAAGCTGGGAAATTGGGTATGATGCATACGTTAGGACTTTGAAAACTTTAACTGACCCAGAAATTGTTTTTTTCTTTATAAGCATATGTATCGCTGAACACCAATTTGAAAATGAAGAGTTTTAGTTATTTTTCTTGAAAAGTCATGGTATACTTTATTTTGGAGGAGAATCTTATGCTTGAGAAGTTAAGTTCACAGATTCTGCTGGTTAGTAATTTCTGGGTGTTGGCTAATGACGTGAATTGGACCTTGTAGTTTCTTATTGATTTTACTTGTTTATTCTCTATTCAAAATGATGCATTTTTTTTACACGGCAAGATATTAAGACTATTTACATGTTCAGTTCTTTATGATATTTTTATGATTAGAGTCCATTTATCCAGGTAAGTTCATAAAGCAATTCAAAAGCTTGTCAAAGTCATGTAAATTTTCTAAATGATGTGTGCCTGCATGCACACATTGCAATTTCCTCTCTGCTGGCTTCTGCTGTCCTCTGGAAATAATTGCTACTGATTTGTCTAAGATGAGCTTAATCTTAGGGAATTCTACTCAAATCCAAATATTAGGATACGTTGTCTCAGGGTAATATTAGAAACAGCACAGCTGGGTGAGTTCCAACTCGTTTGGTTTGCCATAGAAAATTGAGTTGGGATCATATAAGACAGTATTTCTTGAGAATCCAACTCAACCGTATCCTATACGAGCTGTATGCTGACCATTCGTGAGATCTTCTTTACATTTTAGCACTAATAGCAATTTTTTCGAACCTTTCAATTATTGTTGCTACCCTGAACCATGGCATGTCAACGGCAGTCTTAATTGCCTTCATTTGATTGGCTTTCCAAAAGTATTTCCATAATGAATGGGGGGAACTACTCTGGCTTTTGATTTGAGTTGGATGTAGCAAGTTGTAGTTTTGGTAAGAAGGCGATTTTTCTTCATATATGTTAACTGATTGGTTACTATTTGTTGTGCCAGTGAAACATAGGGTTTTGACTTGTAGATTTCTGGTACTTATATCTTTTGCATGCTATTGAAGGTAGAATTTCAAATGAAACTTTTGATAACTCGTGAACTCATGGCAGTGTAATTCTAGTTCACTCAATATATATATATATATATATATATATATATATATATATATATATATATATATATATATATTATATATATATAGAATTCAATCGAATTCAACCAGTCTAATAACAGTCCTTAATCTGAGGAGTCACGCTTTGGATTTTGATGAACTAATTCTAGTTCATTCTCATCTTGCTGTCATTCACATCTTGCAAAACTTAGGTACTACTTCTTGCTGTTACTGGCAATCCTAGACATGATGGAAGTATTCTCCAGTTAAAAAATGTTCCTTGTCGTAATTTAAGTTTTGGCCTAAGTATTGCGTTCCACTTTTCATGTTGAAGCATGTTGAAGTTCCAGTGCCTACCCCAAAGAATGGTCAAGTTCTAGTGAAGATAAAAGCATCAAGCCTGAACCCCGTTGACTGGAAAATTCAGAAAGGCATGATGAGGCCGTTTCTTCCATGCAAATTTCCATTTGTTCCAGGTAATGTTGCCAAATACTTTATGTAATTTGTCAGTGAGTTGTGTGTGCCTGATGACCAATGTCCTTGGTCAGGAAAAGAATGTATAATTTCAGTTTATCTATTGGCGTGTAATCCTGCATGATCTTGGCCAAGGATGCACTAGATCCATATGGATATTATAAACCTGAATTTGTTTGATCCGACTTGAAGGAGTATTTTCTTGGTATGAATGTCATCCTGCGCCAGTTGAGGGCGTCTCCTAATGGTCCACCCAAACTGTATTGCGCTTCCCGAGTTCAAATATGTTTCGGTCATCAAAGTTTTGACCATGCTGATTGCAGCTAGTGTAAGTATTTTAGCCCAACATCCTTAAATATGTAATAGTTAACCATCAAGGGTAATTTGGAAGCATGGTATTTCTTATTTCGTTGACTTTCCTTTGTCTCAAGATCTAATATATTAATCAATCAACTTTTGTGATCATATTTTGTGGGGAGCGGAAAAACAGTTGGTGACGTTGCTGGAGAAGTGGTTGAGGTTGGTTCTGGTGTTCAGAATTTGAAAGTGGGCGACAAAGTAGCCAGCTTTCTCGGTCCATCTGTAAGTTTTCCTTTTCTTTTTCCCCTTTTCCAGAGCCTATCTATGAACAATGAACATTCCTTTCTGATTTTCTACTGAAGAACATATCGAAGGTGATTTTCTGATTTTGTGTAATGAACATTCCTCATTTATATCCCCAAAACCAAGTTTTCATGAATACATTATATCCTAATGCCTCTTTATCGATGTGTATTAAGTCACGTCCTAAACGAATCATCTCTCTTTATGGAATTCTTTGAATCACCTTATCTAACTCTTCCCAAAAAGCCGTCTTTATACTATCTTTTAGTCCTACTTGGGGTGCTTAAAAACAAACTATATTCAAAACCTCTGCTCCTAGGTCACCATATCGTTGTATGTCTACTACACTATCCTTTAAATCTTTATTTATGATAATACCAACTCTGTTTTAAGCCTTTTCCTTACCTTAATACTATAATTTAAAACGTGTATCCTCAATCTCCTTTGCTTTTTCTCCAACCCACTTTGTTTCTCATAAATATAAGATACGAATCTTTCTTTGAATCATAGTATCTACCACCTCCATAGCTTACCGGATAATGTTCTGATATTTCATGATACAAATCTTATTCAGTATTGTTCGACGCGTATCGTATCATGTATCGTTTTGGTTAATGATACGTATCGTATCGTACTTTAATATTAAAAAATAAGTAAAAATCCAAAAAAAATTAGAAAAAATCTTATAATTGCAAAGAATTCATATGATATAAAGTTTAGTACATATTGATTATTCACCATTCAACAATTGAAAAGTAATTACATATTTTGAAGCAAAAAATGAAATACATTTACATTTATATATTGTAATCAAGATCATCAACTAAATAATCTTCATCTTTTTCTTGCTAAAGATCCTCACCACCTTATGCTTCAAAATCAAAATCTTCATTTCCTTGATGATGATGCGCTCCTTCCAAATTAATCCATGTAATGTCTTCTTCGATATTAGAATTGATGAAAGAATTTTTCATAGTGAGAATTGATAGAGATGTTACGCATAGAACTAAGAATTGATGGAGATGTTACGCATATAACTAATGCAGGTTAGTTAAAATGGAGAGGAGCATCAAGTATTCTTTGTGACAAGAAGATACCATTAAAGTTAAAAGGTAAATATTATAGAGTAACAATTAGAGTTTTATGGTTATGAGTGTTGGGCAGTTAATCATGAACATGTACAAAAGATGTCTGTGACAGAAATGAAGATGTTGAGATGGATGAGTGGTCATATAAGAAAAGACCGTATACATGATAAGGTTATGAGAAACAAATTAGGAGTGACACCAAAAGAGGATAAAATGAGACAATATCATTTAAGATGGTTTCGACATATATAAAGAAGATCAAAAGAACCTATAAGAAGGTATGAAAACTAAATTTAGAAAGTATTAAAAGAAGTAGAGGACGACCACAAAAGTATTGGAAAGAAACAATAAAAAATGATCTAGCTTATTGTGAGTTAACTGCTAACATGGCATATGATAGGGTTCTGTGGAAACAAAGAATCCATGTAGCCGACCTCGTCTGGTATGGGAAAAAGCTTAGTTGTTTTTGTTGTTTTTGTTGTTGTTGTAATGTTTCCTTCGGTTACAAGAAAAAAAGATAAGTAATTAGTAAATGACATTAACAATTGAAGATGAAAACTAAGTCATTGAGCTGCTTATGTTCCAACCTGTTACGCTTTTTTATATGGATGTGTTGAAAGATATTCCAATTCATTTAACTACCCATTGTACTATAGGTTTGAGTCGCTTGACTCAGAACTCTTACTGCAAAATCTCTAAGATTTGGGCAATCACTTCTAAACATGTTCTACCAAACATTTGTAGAAAAAGACAAACATTATGGACTTAATCCACAATAATATAAGATTTAAGAAACTTAAATACGAAGATAAACAATTTAGCTGGGAACATATTAGTGCGGGTGCGAATTGCTAGAGTCAAACCCATGTGAAGAGCATTATCATAGATCTCCATCTCTTGATGTATGGCATCTACTCTACTCTCACGAGGGATTAATATGTCTATACAATCAATGATGCCTCGATTAACCTCACCGTCCCTTTTGAAGCTTGTTGAGTACCTGAATGTTGGGTTTAGGTAATATGCTACTGCATGAATAGGTTGATGCAATTGTTTATTCCATTTATTATCTATAATGTTCCGCATGAGCACATAATCCCTCTTTTTTCTATTAAAATTATTTCTAATGGCTTCTTTTGTCCTATCCATGGCTTCATAAAGGTAGCCCATAGATGGTTTCTTCTCACTATCAGTCAATCTCAAAACCTTCACTAAAGGATATGTAATCCTCAACAGTCTCACACATGCATTTCAAAATGTACTCCTGAAGATTGTCTCTGAAATCTCATTCAATTTTTTATTTCTTTTATTTTAAGACAACTATATAAATTATTGCCACTCATCTGAGGAGAACATTTTCTTTAAGGCTTGCTTCTATCTCACAATGCTTTGTATAAATAAGAAATTAGTTCCAAACCGAGTTGTAGTTATACGAAGAAGTTCTGCACCAACTTTATATCTCCTCATCATACATAATATAAATACATGATTTTAGATAAATTTGGTGATATCATGGCAACACTCAGTTGCTGCCTTTATCTCATCCATCTCACCAATATCCTCAAGGATGAGATTTAAACAATGGGTTACGCATTGTATCCAATTAAAAGTCCCATAAGTATCTGCTAACTCCTTTCCAACTGAATTATAGTTAGATGCATTATCTGTAATGAATTGGACTACATTCTCTAGCTTAACCTCGCATATCACCTTATCAAACTCTTGTCTTAGGTTCTCTGTCGTATTCCTCTTCTTTGACATGTCTAGAGATCTCAAAAATATAACTCCTTTAGGACAGTAGATAAGAAAGTTTAACAAAGTCCTTTCTCGCCTATCTGTCCATCCGTCTACCATGATAGTGCATCCTGTCTCCTTCCATGACTCTATCAAAGTCAAACAATATTCTTGCACTTCAATGACGGTCTTATCTAATAACTTTCCTCTCAACTTCTGATAATAGGACATCGTGTATCATATACCAATATTAGCAATTACATATGTCATTGTTTGCAAATAAAAACTGTTTACTGCATTAAATGGAATGCATGTATAATAAAATTATCTGCCCACTGCAAGGTCTGCCTGATCATGCAGTTGTTCTGAAACTATAGTAACACGAATTCTAAGTTGAGCACCATGTTTAGTGTTAGGAGGAAAAAATGAACGAATGCTAGAAGATCTTTCTCTACTCTTTCTTGAGCTTCCTCTTCTATCACTTTCACTTGCAAAATTTTTAACAACCCTGTTTTTCCTGGTTGATGGTCAATAACTACTACTACCAACCTCTGTTCTACCATCTAAAGGAATACTATTAGTCAATCTAATAACATTATCATCCTCTTCCTCGATCATTCCTAAATCATCATTCTGTTGTCTCTTCTCATGTATGCTCTTAATCGTCTAAAGACATTGTCATTTAATGGCTTCTGGCAAACTTCTAACTCTGCTCGTGTAAGGAGCAACTTCATTCCTACTCCCTACTAGCTAGTATTTCAATCGTGAAATTCAACCTCTAACCACGATCTCACAAAACAAACATTTGATATTTAATCTGGAATCCTCAAATTGTTGGACCCTACTATCATGCCGGATTATCAGACCGAGATTGGGAATCCCTAACACTCCTTCCTGCCATCTCAATTGAGCATTTCAATTCAATAAAAAACCTAAAAATAAAAGCACTTCATAAATCCCCAATCTTCATATAACACTCAAATAGAGTGTCTCCCACTTCACGAATGCAATAAAAATCATATCCACGCACTTCATAACGTCATATTTTGTCATTAAAAAAAGTATAAATAATACTAAAAAATAACAAATACAAATAAAAAATCTTCAAAAAATGCAAAATATACAATCCGAGTTGGGGCTTCCACGGACGCCGTAGAGCACTTTCTTTTGAGCTTTGAACACCAAGAATGAGGGGGAGTGCGTTGGAGAGCTGTGAACACATGAGAAGGGAAACAAATGAAAGCCCGAAAAGGGTTTCTGTTCGACCAGGGACCCTGACGCGTTGTGCGATATGATGCCGTGTCGTGCGATATGATGCTGTATCGCACGATACGGCATGATAACTTGTTGGAAGCGTCTCATGATACGGTACGATACAGATAACACTGATCTTATTATCTAGGACTAGTTTTTTTACCCTCTGCATCCGTCAATATTCAAAATACAGTGATCCTCTGAAATTTATTCACTACATATGCGATGTGATTTTGTGCATAAATGTTAAATCCTTGAGATAAGATTAGAAAAAAATGCTTTATTTTCTGTGCAAAATTTGTTAGTTGCTCTTTAACTAGACTGACTTTAATAATTGTAATAGGATTTGTCAGTCTTATTTTCCTTGCACATGATGATGCATCGGTATTTGACTGTTGTGCTATAAATCGAAATGCAGAACGGAGGTGGATTGGCTGAATATGCTGTTGCAACGTCTAAGTTGACCGTTAAGAGGCCCCCGGAGGTGTCGGCAGCTGAAGGAGCATCTCTGCATGTGGCTGGCCTTACAGCTTTGCAAATGCTCACCAAGTCTGCTGGAATAAAACTTGATCGGAGCGGGCCATTTGCTAACCTTCTGATTACTGCTGCCTCTGGTGGCGTTGGCCACTATGCAGTCCAGTTGGCAAAGCTTGCTAACACGCATGTCACTGCAACCTGTGGTGCTCGCAACATCGATTTGGTCAAACAATTAGGCGCCGATGAAGTGCTGGATTATAAAACACCGGAAGGGGCATCACTGAAAAGCCCCTCAGGCAAGAAGTATGATTTTGTTCTCCATTGTGCAAGAGACATACCATGGTCAACATTTGAGCGCAATCTCAGTGAAAATGGCAAGGTAATCGACATCACTCCTACTGCAACCGCTTTTCTGACCTCTGCAATAAAGAAGCTAACCTTTTCAAAGAAGACGCTGGTGCCTCTACTAGTGTCACCCAAGGGTGAGGACCTAGAATTCTTGGTTAAGTTGGTGAAGGAAGGGAAGCTTAAGACTGTAATTGACTCAACCTTTCCACTAGCCAAAGCCGAAGATGCATGGGCCAGGATCATGGATGGCCATGCGACTGGGAAGGTCATCGTTGATTGTGAGTAGACTCTCTAGTGCTTGAGAGCATAAGCTTAATGAGGTTCATGAACAGATTTGCCAACAGCATTATAGTTAAAATTAAGTGGTGTTGATAAGATACTGTTCTATGTGCATGTGCTTGCTTGTACACTATCATAGCATCTGTTTGTTTCTCTTAACTACAAGTTACTGGTATCCTCATGCTGATTGATTTCGTGGTGAGAGACAGAGACGGGTGTGTGTTGTATTTGCTTGTATACCATCATAACATCTGTTTCTCTTAAATACTTGGATTTCTTTGGTGTTCGTAACCGCTTATCATTTTGTATGATCTTTGTGCCCATTAGTTCCTGGTGGAAGTGGGTTCCTTCCATATGGTAAACTCACTTTCATATTGGTGAAACAAACTATGCAGCATGCAGTGAGTTCTAACCTACCGCTTTATGGCGCAACGTGAGGGGCATGTAAAACTTCTCTGAAGTTCAGTGAAACCTGCTGTTTCAATCCTCAGAGTGGCATGTATAATGTGTTCGTCTTCTGATAAAGGTTTGAAATGGGCGAGTACTATCAAAGAACAACAAATGCGCTGGCGCTTCATGACAGTAAGATTCTACTGTTATTCTTTCAGAAACTCAGGGAGCAAGCTGATGGTTATACCCGAAGGGTTAATCTGTTACACTGGGTGGGTGGTAGGTAACACGCCAGAAGCCATCTTTCAATTCGACGTATGACAAATGCCTCCATTTCTTTCGTCTCTAGTGATGGGAGAAAAGTCCATGCTAATACGTCTGGGCGTCGATTAAATGTGGCCTCTTTATATATATATATACATCCACTTATGATATATATGTCCACTCGTGTGTAATTTAAAAACATTTAAGGGGTTTTCAAAAAGAATTGAAGATATGTTCACTCGTGTGTAATGTTAAAATATTTAAGGGTTTAAAGCCGGTCTGGAACAGGTTCCGGAACCATTAGGTATGGTGAGGTTCTAGTTTTAGTTGCAACTGTGGTTTCAGGGCAGTTCCTAGCCCTGTTCCAAAGCTGGTTGTAGGCCTGTTTTGAGCGAATTCCTATTTGAATCTTTGTTTATTGTGCTTGTTTGGCTTTCATCCATTTTGTAACTAACATTCATATTATTAACATTTAGTTATGATCGATGTTGAAAATTAAACATATATTGACTAAAAATAACTTAATGACATGACATTAATATATTATTTAATGATTTATAATACATAAATTTCATTTTATAGTTAAATCACAATGACCTCAAAATTCAGATAGAGACATAACATTGTAGTATAGAACATTGATAAGATCGTACACATAGTGTCATACACTCATAAACATACCAAAGAAATAAAATAGATGGTAGGCTTGACTTCAATTCACTCACCTATGAATTGAGCCTCATTGTGTCTTTGTGGTAGAGAGGAATCAAACAGAGGTAGTTGTTACTTACCTCTCGACGGGAACCCCCTAACTTAAAATCTAAACTTTAAAAATTCATGTCCAAATCATCAATATCCTTGCTTGTGTTTTATGTTGTGTTTGGATCATGGTGACGGAGGCATGGGTGTATGTAAACATGTGTTGCTTGGGCGACAACGGCAATGATAACGAAGTTTTTTACATCAACGAAAATGACTATGATCAACATGTATGGGGAAGTTTGATATTGAAGAAAACTGGTGAGGATGCATGACTACGATCGCAAAGTTTGATCTTATGCAGTAACGGAAGAGGAGCCTAAGGATAGAAAGCAGTCAAATTAGGATATGTTTGATGAGAAGACTTTATTGGCTATCCAGTTGTGCATAAAACCAAGTACTTAACCGTATCGTACAATTATACTTCAATCAAGTGAACCACCTCATAGGCTTGGGCATGGTACGGCAAAATTTGCATGAGATGATTTGTTTTTTCTAATGCATTTGTTTGTCAATGGCCATTGAAAAAATTTAGATTTTAATTGGTGCATTTGTTTTTTCATGAGATGATTTGTTTTTTCTAATGCATTTATTCTAATTGGTGCATCCCACGCCATTGAAAAAGATTACCATTTGAGATACCAATATTCTCAAGAAGTGGCCTTGATAGGATTACCATGTCTGACAAAACTGTACACTTTGTGTTTTATAAATTTAAAAGTTGATTCTTTGTAGTTTCTTTACTTATTATCTAGTATATGAAAACTGTTTGTTTGGATAAAAAGTTGTAAAATTATTTGTAATACCTGCAAACTGGTGACAATGCTTCTCATTTATTTTCCTACTGTTTTTCTTGAAGTCAACACCAAGACAATGCAAATCGTTTTGGCAATAGTGACAGTCTTAATAAGAGCTTCTTATTTTCAGTCCAACAACGAGGTTGGAAAGTTCAAACAATATCGATCTAGCTGTCTCTCTATGTAAATTACTACAATATATTTGGAAATCTGTACGTGGTTCAAAATATAACAATGTAGAAACTTCACATGCCAATCAATGGCTCTAAAAATCAACACAAATATGTAAATAACGGGCAATTAATACACTCGGAAAGAGAACTGCGAATAACAACAAGAAATCAATTATCCTCAATAGATACAATCCATGACTGACATGTAACACTTATAAAAGAAGAAACAAAAAAAAACCAAGTGAAGAGTCCCTTGCATAGTCAATGCAAATAAGTGAAGGAATCACACACCTAATATGTATGTGAAAGAATACTTAGGACAGTCTATGTATATTTCTGTAGAGAGGCCTATGATTACATAAATGTTTGAAAAGACAGAGTCCTCACCTTGTGTATGTTGAGCATGTATGAAGTGTGGTTGGAGCTAGTGGCGGAACTAGGATTTTTTTGAGTGAGGCACACACTTGTAAAAGTTTTGCTTATTTACACATTAATGTTGATATTTTAAATATTATTATTTTAAAGTTTTTCATGTGCTTGATTATGATTTTATTACATAATATTGTTATTTAAAATATTATGATACTATTAACATTTTTATGATAATATACATTGACAATAGCTTAAGAGTTGACATAACATCAAATTAAAAAATAATAATGTTAATGCCAAGTATAAACTAAATCATAGAAGATTTACTACACATATTGCATCAAAACTAAGCTATGTTTTTTTAGTATATTAATCAATAAAAAGCAAAAATACATAAAATAAGTCCAAGCAACAATTATTATACCAATTAGTAAAAGTGTAAAACTTAAAATATCTAATATTCTAAGTGTCAGCCTCAAATTACTTCATAAGCATTCTTTATCAATTCTAATCAATAACTTGATTCAATATAATATAACCCTTTGTGAGGCCAAGAGAACATTATAAAATCCAACTATAATTGTAAAAAAATCAAAGTGCATTTAAGTAAAAGCTAATTTATCTATATGATATTATAACATTTTAAGTAACAAACCTTATCATTTTCAGAACTCCTTAACCTCCAAAACTTGAAACTTTGCTATTCTCTAATATGTGTATGAAAGAAATATTAAACAAAGAAAAAAACTTTGAATAAGACAAAAACAACAAGATATATTATCTATTATTATATATTTCAAAAAGATATATAAAAATGATCATTTGGAAATGTCTTTTGGAAGCGTTACATGATCGTTTCATTGTCTAAACTTGATGATATATCACGATCAATATATGCAACTAGACAATCACTCATAAACTCATCACTAATTTTGTTTCGTACATGATTCTTTATGTTATTCATGGTAGGTAAAACCATTGTTAATTTTATTAACTGAAAGACTAAGGGAAAAACCTTCTTATTCCTTTGTTGTTTTAACATCTTAGCAAGAACTCTTATCCCTTTCAATTGAAGTCCTTGGAGCCAATGCATGTCTATAATATAACTCTACAGTTAATGAATAAGTTTCCAAAAATCATTAATAGAAAAATCAGAGGGATATAAACTTGCCAAGTACATCAATTTTGCTTTATCAAAGGCAACAAAGTAGCACACAACTTTGTGTTTCTCTCATTAAATAGGTCGTTCAACTCAATTAATACCAAATCAATGATATCATTAAATATCTCAACACGATAATGATGAAAATCTTTGCCTTGTAGATCGATCTCCTGTCTTAAGTGTAGATGTCCTCCATACTCTTTTACCTCTATATTATGTTTCACATAAAATGAACAAACAAAGTCAAGAAAAGAGTCTCATGCACTTTTTTCATTTCGACAATTCATTTGTCTTCTCTAAAATGTATTTCATTAAATACATAATGAACACAAAATCAAATATTTGCAAAAGATTTAACCATGTATCTACAATCACTCTTCTTAATTTCTAAACCTTCTTTAACAAATGCAAGCACATCCATAATAGATGAGAACATTGTAATCAAATTTAGCAAAGTATTATAGTTAGAGCCACAACGAGTATCCCTTTCCCTTACGATTCCAAGAGGTTGATTTAAACCTTTACCACTTACAATTGAACAAATTTTTAGCTCATTACAAACTCTATCAAATTATAAAGCTCTATTCATATCAAGCCATTTGCAAGAACCACCAGCACAATTCATTATTGTAGAAATTGATTCAAATACTTTGCCAACTTCCACATGTTTGGGTACCACAAAAATATGAATTAACTAAAGTTGATGTGCGAAACAATGAATGTAGAAAGTGTATTGATTTTGCCATAGAATTAATGCTTTCAAACTATTGAACTCACCTTTCATGTTACTTGCACCATCATATCCTTGATACTACAATTGACTTATGCTCAAACACATTTTAGATAATATTTCTTCTACAACAACAACTAAGCCTTTTCCCATACTAGATGGGGTTGGCTAGATGGATTCTTTGTTTTCACAGATCCTTATCGCGTGCCATGTTAGTAGTTAACTCATAATAAGCTAGATCATTCTTTATTGTTTCTTTCCAACACCTTTGTGGTCGTCCTCTAGCTCTTTTAATACATTCCAAATTTAGTTTTTCATACCTTCTTAAATGTTCTTCTTTTGATGTTCTTTCTATATGTCCAAACCATCTTAAACAATATTCTCTCATTTTATCCTCTATTGGTACCACTCCTAATTTGTTTCTAATAACCTCATTATGTATATAGTCTTTTCTTGTAAGACCACTCATCTATCTCAACATCTTCATTTTTGTCGTAGACATCTTTTGTACATGTTGATGATTAACTACCCAACACTCATAACCATAAAACATGGCAAGCCTAATTGCTGCTCTATAATATTTACCTTTTAACTTTAATGATATCTTCTTATCACAAAGAATACCTGATGCTCCTCTCCATTTTAACCAACCAGCATTAATTCTATGCATAACATCGCCATCAATTCTTCCTTCACTCTGAAAAATTGACCCTAGGTATTTAAAACTTTTCTTTTGGGGGATGCAATGTGTGTCAATTTTAATTTATATGTCCTCTGAGGTAACCAAATGATCAAATTTACATTCCATATATTCTGTCTTTGTTCTACTAAGTCGGATGCCTTTGCTTTCTAATATTTCTCTCCATAATTTCAATTTTCTATTAACTTTTTCCTTAGACTCCTCCACTAATACAATGTCATCTGCAAATAACAAAGGTACTTCATCTTGAATATGTTTTGTTAACTCATCAATCACCATTATAAATAAATATGGACTTAAAGTTGATCCTTGATGTAACCCAATATTAACTTCAAAGAAGTCTGTCATTCCTTCATGAGTCCTCACACATGTTTTTGCACCATCATACATGTCTCTAATAAGGTTAATGTATGTCAATAGGATACCTCTTTTTACCAAAGTTCTCCAAAGAACCTCCCTCGGTACCATATCATAAGTTTTTTCTAGATCAATAAATATTATGTGAAGGTATTTTCTTTTTGCTCTAAAATGTTTTATAAGACGTCTCAAAAGGTCAATCGCTTCAACAGTAGATCTGCCTGACATGAATCCAAATTGGTTCTCAGTTGTACTTGATACTTGTCTTAATCTATGTTCGATAATTCTTTTCCATAATTTCATAGTATGGCTCATTAACTTGATACCTCGATAATTCGCACAATTTTGAATGTCTCCCTTGTTCTTATATATGGGTATAAGTGTACTTGCTCTCAATTCTTCGAGCATCTTTTGGTTTTTTCATATTTCATTAAATAGTCTTGTGAACCAAGTGATTCCTATTTCTCCTAGAATTTTCCAAACTTCTATAGGAATATTATTTTGTCCTACCGATTTACCACCCTTCATATGTTTAAGAGCATCTTTGACTTCATTCTTTTGAATATGTCGGTAGAAATTATGGTTTATATTCTTTTCTGATTTAGCTAACTCTCCTAAGCTAATACTAATATCTTTATTTTCATTAAAAAGCTTATAAAAATAGTTTTTCTATCTATTTTTTATATCATCATTTGCCACTAAAATTTTTTCATCCTCGTCTTTGATGCATCTAACATAATTAAGATCTTTAGTTTTCTTATCTCTAGCCGTAGCTATCTTAAGAATATCTCTTTCACCCTCTTTTGAGTTGAGTTTTTTTATATAAATCGTCCCAAATTTTAGTTTTTGCTTCACTCACGGCCTTTTTCGCTTCCTTCTTTGCTTTCTTATAAGCCTCTAAAGTTTCATTAGTTTTCTTAGTATAATGTAATTTGTAACATACTCTCTTTGCCTTGATTTTATTTTGTACTACTTCACTCCACCACCAAGCTTCTTTTTGTGCCGATACACCTCCCTTAGATATACCTAACACATCTTTCATCACTTTCCTAATATGTATAGCCATATTATTCCACATATCACAGGGTATACCAACATAATTCCAAACATCTCCTTGAAGGACTTTCTATTTAAATATATCTTCTTTCTTGCTTTTGAGGTTCCACCATTTAGTCCGAATAGCTTGATGCACTCTTTTCTTCTTTGTCCATTTTTTTATTTGTAAATTCATAACTAAAAGTTGATGTTGGGTGGTTAAGCTTTCTCCTGGAATTACCTTGTAATCTTTACAACACGCTCTATCTTTTTTTTTCTACAAATAAAGTAATCAATTTGTGTTTGTGATAAGCCACTCTTATAAGTAATTAAATGTTCATCTCGTCTTTTGAAGATTGTATTGACTATAAAGAGATCAAATGCCATGACAAAATTTAAAATCTCCCTACCTTCCTTATTTATATCCCCAAAACCAAAGTTTCCATGAATCCCTTGATATCCTGATGCCTCTTTACCGACATGCCCATTTAAGTCTCCTCCTAAACAAATCATCTCCCTTTGTGGAATCTTTTGAATCACCTTATCTAACTCTTCTCAAAAAGTTGTCTTTATACTATCTTCTAGTCCTACTTGAGGTGCGTAAGTACAAACTATATTCAAAACCTCTACTCCTAACACTAATTTCAACGTCATGATTTGATCACTATATCGTTGTATGTCTACTACACTATCCTTTAAATCTTTATTTATGATAATACCAACTCTGTTTCGAGCCTTTTCTTTACTTGAGTACCATAATTTAAATGTTCAACAATTTAAATTGAGTGTTGATGTTATTGTGTTAGTGGCATATACAAGATTAAGAAAATGTTCAACAATTTTACCTTTATGATCAACATATCTTAATACCATTGTCATTTGTTCTTTTTTATACAACCTGAGATTCATCAACTGAAATAGTGAAGACATCATCTCCAATTTCGTTAACAAAGTGCTCCACGGTCATAGTTACAATTGCACTTACAATATCTCTTTGAATTTTGGTACAATTAATTTCAAATTTTTAAGAGAATTATGCAATACTACACTTCAAACTTCATCATTATGATCAGCAAGAAAATCAAGAAGTACAAAAAAGTTACCCTTATTAGATGACTCATCATACTCATGATGCCCACAAAATGGTAGATCTTGATGTAGAAGAAACTGTATCATATCGATGAAAGTATTTAAAAACATCCGATATTTCTTTTTTTCTTTTGCATATTGCTTAGTAAAACTAGTGGTAATAAATTTTCTTTTATTCATTAAAGCTTCACATTTTCTTCTAGAGTTATTGTGCAAGCTACGATCATCATGATTACTTAATCTTTTCTTATCCTTGAAATATGTAAATCCTTGTGAACTAAATGTTGTTTCAGAAATAGACTTTGAAAAAACATAACAATATAAACCAATATCAAAGGGTGACCCATTAGAAAATATACTGCATGGATTCTATATTGGTCATTAATATGATAACAAATTAATAACAACTTATTAATATATAAGTTATTTAATAAAAAATTATACCATGAAATTCAAATTATTAACAACTTATTTAATAAATTTATCTTTAGAAGTTAGAACTACTAGATAATAACAAAATCTCTATATATTTGCAGTTAACAAAAAAGCAAGCAAAAATTATAGCATGAAATTCAAATCAATAACAACTTATTTAATAATTTGCAATTTGTGGCCTTAAATCTCATATCATAGCCTCTTGTTACTTAGAAGCTGGGGACATAGAAGAATATAACAAATACATACATCACAAGAAGAAGAAAAAGGAGGAGATGAAACTACTCATAGATTTCAACAAATTTGTGCTTTTGCTGGTCGTCGGAGCTTCTAGTGCAGTTTGCCCTCATGCTGATTGCAACAAGATGTGGGATTCGAGAAGAAGGTTGATGGGTCGGTGGGGTGCTCCTATTTGTAGAAAGAAATTATTTATAAAGGTTAAACCCTAATTCTTTTTGGATTTGGATTTTAGATGTTCTTGATGGATGAGGTTTTTCTTTATAGGGATGTAAATCTGATAAAGTTTTTAAAATTTACACTGTAATGGCTTAATTTTAGGTATTTACAAGTGACCATTTTTTTTTTCAAAATTTTAGGTGAGGCAAACTTTTTTTTTAAATTACAAGACTCTTACAAAATTTTTGAGCATTCCGGGTGAGGTGTACACCTCACCTCACCTTAGTGTGGGTCTATTGCTGGTTGAAGCCATGTGATCCATCACTTTGCACATGGCATAGGCTTTGCTTAGAGCGTTTTCTTAGTCGGTGTTAGTCATCAAAAGTGGCAACACAATTCTAATGGCATTTAGATGAACTCATTACTAGAGCTAAATGTGATGTGAATATGATACAGAACTCAAACCCTCATATTCAAAAGGCAAGATAGATAAGGCACAAGTGACAAATATGAGTCCATAGGAATCTAACTAAGCATATTTCAAACCATTGATGCTACATGCTTGTGGAAGAAAATCGATAAGAGACGACTAGTAAGTGTCTAAGAGTCTTCTTTGTTAATGTTTTCATCAAAAGTGGCATTTATAGGAACTCATTGGTGGAGCTAGATGTGATGCAAATATGCTAAAGAACTAAAATACTCGTACTCAAAAGGAAAGATGGATAAGGCACAAGTGATGAATATGAGTCTACAGGAATCCGACTGTGTGTATCTCGGAGTCTAAGAGTTTTTTACCGTTGTTGTCATGACAAGTGTCAACACAATTCCAATGGCATTTGGAGGAACTTGCTGCTAGAGCTAGATGTGATATGGATATGCTAGAGAAGCACACTCTACCTATAAAGCTTTTTAGGTAGGTGACAATCAGTTTTATATGATAGATCACACTTTGCACGAATACACCAGATCCCATCAGACTCTAAAATGAAACACACCCCAACAAGAAGAGTACTAGGATGAGGGTGACTATCATACAAAGTGTGATCTATCATATAAAACTGATTGTCACCTACCTAAAAAAAAAAAAGCATAGCAAATCAAGAATATTTAACAAACATAACAACATGCATACAATTAAGAACATTTTTCATCATATTACAACAACAACTAAGCCTTTTCCCTTACATGTATTCTTTGTTTTCATAGAACCCTATTATGTGTCATGCTAGCAGTTAATATAAACTAGATCATTCTTTATAGTTTCTTTCGAAACAATTTTGTGATCATCCTCTTCATCTTTTAATATTTTTCATATATTCTTATAAGAGCATCCTTCGGTCTTCTTTCTATATGTCCAAACCATCTTAAACTATTTTCTCTCATTTTATCCTCTATTGGTACTACTCTCAATTAGTTTTTAATAATCTCATTATGAATACGGTCTTTCCTTTTATGACCACTAATCTATCTCAATATCTTTATTTATGCTATAGACATCTTTTGCACATGTTGATAATTAACTGTCCAACACTCATAACCATAAAACATATCAGGTCTAATTATTGCTCTATAATATTTACCTTTTAACTGCAATGATATCTTCTTATCACATAGAATACCTTATGCCCCTCTCTATTTTAACCAACCGACATAATTCTATTTGTAACATCTTCATCAATTTTTTCATCACTTTACAAAATTGACCCTATGTATTTAAAACTTTCCTTGTGAGGTATGCACTGTGTGCCAATCTTAATTTCTATATCCTCTAAAGTACCCAAATAATCAAACTTACATTTCATATATTTTGTCTTTGTTTTACTAAGTCAAAAGCCTTTACTTTCTAACGTTTCTCTCCATATTTCCAATTTTCAATTAACTATTTCCTTAGATTCATCCACTAACATGATGTCATATGAAAATAACATACACCAACGTACTTCATCTTGAATATATTTTGTTAATTCATCAATGATTAATACAAATAAATATGAACTTAAAGTTGATCTTTGATGTAACCCAATATTAAGTTCAAAGGAGTTTGTTACTCTTTTATGAGTCCTCACACAAGTTTCTTCACCATCGTACATCTCTCTTATAAGATTTATGTATGTCAATAAGATACCTCTCTTTTCTAAGGCTCTACAAAGAATATCTCTTGGCATCCAATCATAAACTTTTTCTAGATCAATAAATATCATGTGAATGTTATTTTTTCTCTAAAATGTTTCATAAGACATCTCAATAGGTGAATTGATTCAATAGTAGATCTATCGGGTATGAATTTGAATTGATTTTTTATTGTACGTTCAATACACTCGATACTTCTCTTAACCTACGTTTGATAATTCTTTCTCATAATTTCATAGTGTGTCTCATTAACTTGATACCTCGATATTCGAATAATTCTGAATGTCTCCCTTGTTCTTATATATGGGTATAAGTATACTCGCTCTCTATTCCTCGGGCATCTTTTGGATTCATCATATTTCATTAAATAGTCTTGTGAGCAAAGTGAGCCCCATCTCTCTTAGGATTTTTATACTTCTATAGTTATATTGTTTGGTCCTACAGATGTACCAACCTTCATATATTTAAGAGCCTCTTTGACTTCATTCTTTTGAATACATCAATACAAATTTTGTTTTATATACTTTTCTGATTTGGCTAACTCTCCTAAACTAATACTAACATTTGAATTTGCATTAAAAAGTTTATATAAATAATTTTTCATCTATTTTATATCATCATTCGCTAATAAAATCTTCCAGTCCTCATCTTTGATGCATCAAACAAAAGTAAGATCCTTAGTTTTCTTATCTCTAGCCTTAGTTATCCTAAAAATATCTCTTTTACCTAGTTTTGAGTTGAGCTTTTAAAATAAATTCTCCCAAATTTTAGCTTTTACTTCACTAATGACCTTTTTTGCTTCCTTCTTTGATTTTTTGTAAGTATCCCAAGTTTGATTAGTCTTCTTGATATAATACAATTTGTAATGTCTTTTTTGTCTTGATTTTATCTTATGTCACTTCACTCCACCACTAAACTTCATTCTGTGCTGGTATGCTTATCTTAGATTCGACTAACACATCTTTTATCATTTCCTTAATATGTATACCATATTGTTCCATATATCAGAAGGCGTACCAACATAATTTCAAGCATCTTCATGAAGAACTTTATGTTTAAATATATTTTCTTTCTCACATTTGAGGTTCCACAATCTAGTCCGAATAACCTTATACACTCTATTCTTCTTTGTCCACTTTTACCGGTAAATTCATTACTAAAAGTCAATATTGAGTAGGTAAGCTTTCTCTTTGAAGTACATTACAATCTTTACAACATAATCTATCTTTTTTCCTATAAAAATAATCTATTTGTGTTTATGGTAAGCCATTCTTATAAGTAATTAAATTTCTATCTAGTTTTTTGAAAATTATATTGGCTATAAAGAGATAAAAAACCACAACAAAATTTAAAATCTTCTTACCCTCTTAATTTGTATCCCTAAAATCATAGTTTCCATGAATACCTTGAATGCATCTTTACCAACATATTTATTTAAGTATCCTCCTAAACAAATCATCTCCCTTTATGAAATTCTTTGAATTACCTTATCTAACTCTTCTCAAAAAGTCTTCTTTATACTATCTTCTAGTCCTACTTGGGAGTGCATAAGCACAAACTATATTCAAAGTCTCTACTCTTAACACTAATTTCACCATCATAATTCGGTCGTCATATTGTTATATGTTTACTACACTATCCTCTAAATCTTTATTTATAATAATACCAATTTCATTTCTAGCCTTTTCCTTTCTTAAGTATCATAATTTAAAACTTGTATTCTCAATCTCCTTTGTTTTTCTCCAAACCAACTTGTAAACATAAAATGTGAATATTTCTCCGTATCATAGTATCTACCACCTCCATTAACTTATCGGTTAATGTTCTGATATTCCAAGTATTAATACGAATCTTATTATCTACGACTAGTTTTCTTATCCCTCTCATCCATCCATTTTAAAAATGCAGAGACCCTTGCTGTAACTTGTTCACTACATTCGAGTGATAATATAGCAGGACTAACTTTGTACCCACACCCATCCATGACATGGGTACCATTTCTACAATTGATTTACTACATCAGAGTGAAGATATAGACACCCTTGCTTACTTTTCACTGCATTTGGGCTCTCCAATGTGTCGTTAAGAGGGAAAGCCCAATGTAATGCTCTTAATTTATAGAATTCATAGTATATAAGTTTGATAAAATTTTATGCTGAGTGTCGAATGCCTAATGCAAACCCTCCTCCTTTATCTGGGTTTGGGACTGGCCATGCAAGGGTGATCCCTTACATGAGTAGAATTTTTCAGCATAATAAATAGATAAAATTTAAATCATTCAATCTATCCATCCTAAACTTCAAAATAGCTTAAGCCAATAGTTTACTTATGAGGGACAGATGATATGTTACCGATGTCAGTGAATGGAGGAGTATGGCTAGATTGAAGAGAGGGAGAGAGAGAGAGAGAGTTTCATGTTGCCATGGGGGGTTCCAAATTGCTGTAATGAGTGCGAGAGAGCTGTAAGAGAGAGAGAGATTTGGGTGATCATCTGAACGGGAGAGATTGTGAGAGAAAAGAGAAGAGAGAAAGATTGTGGCTCACCAGAATGGAGACGCTGTACTAGCTTGTTGGATCGTTGGATAGATTGTCAAATGGAGTCACTCTCACGATTCACCAAAATAGAGAGCATATGGAGAGGGAAACGGAGAAAAAAGTGTGTTTCAAAAAAGTGCAGTCCCTAAAATAATGATTGAGAAAAGTTATTCTGATGGTTTGCACGGAGAAAATTGTTCATTACGAAAGAAGCAGCTGTCAACAGATTTTAGCTAACCTTAGAACAGTTTCTTATTCTATTAGTATGTGATTGTTGTAACCATCACAAAAGTGTTTAATAACTTATGACAGTTGTGACCATTTGACTACATTTTCCTAAATTGCAAGTAAGACACACCATAGATGACCCACGAACTTGTAGGCATGGCTGAACTTCCTCTTCAGAAAATTAGATTTTTAAGTGAATTAAGTTAATTAATTATAAGCCATGTTTGGATCCAGATGCCCCAATATGGACTTCCACAAAGTCGGGCTCATATTCTAGAAAGTTCAGGGTATGATATCTACTACAAGTTCTACCACTGTCCAATTATAAATCCCACAATACAATAAAATGAGAAGCAGTTATGGAGAACAATATGGAAACTGAGAATCCCTAACAAAATACAATTCTTTATGCGGAAACTAATGCATCATGCTATCCCTATGAGGGATAAATTGAGACGGACTCATAGTAGCCAATGAATTATGTCCTATTCATGAAAAGAATCTGAAACAATAATACAGTGTATGCTTATGTACCCACAAGCTACGAAGTTTGGAATAAGACGAGGGAGAGTCTGATATTATGAAACTTCAAGACACTCAGATATATCCAAGATTGCATAAAGAAATCCAAAGTTCTTGGACCAAAAACATGAGATGCAAACATCTTTTTCATAATCAATAAACAATAATACCATGGGCTACAACAGTAAGAAAGTTAAATTTAAAGTTAACAATATACCAACAAATTTCTTGAAGTTTACAAAATTAAGATTATAATTTATTACATGACACAAATACAAAGTTATAAACTACAACATTTCAATTTCATTGTTTCATTCCACAAAACGTATATCATAATCAACAAATACATTAAAAGCACATCACCGCCATCATCATCATAATATCCACCATCATCTCCCTCCTCTTCTTCCAAACTTGGGTCCTCCAATCTTGTGCCTTCTACATTGTCATCTCCAATCTATGTTTTTGTCTCGATTGCTCTTCAGTTTGTATCCTCTAAAATAATAGGATGTTTTTCTTCTTCGACCTAATTATAAAGAATATCAACATTTTCGTACTTAAATGGGTTATAGGACACCTTTCTTGCCTTTATTATTGTCGATAAAGAAAACAAAAGAGAAAATACAACATATTTAGAAGTTAAAAAATATTATTACTTATAACTTATAAGAAATAACAAACATATAATAAAAAATATCTTTTTACCTTTCCTTTAACTTCACATTATATGCAATATATACTAAATCATGAAGATGAGCATGCTCCAATATGTTTCTCTTTCTTGTGTGAATGCAATTAAAAAAACTCCAATTTCTCTTGCATCTACTTGAACGATGTGTTTAACTTAATATGCATTGAGTAAATCTTGACAAATTTGGTGTATCTATACTAAATTGAGCCCACCATTCATCTAAAATAAACATAATAAATGAAAGGATTAAGTCTTAAGAGGCAATACAAGTCATAAGAGTGAAGAAGTAATAATAATTTATCAAAAAACCAAATCATACTTGGCCGCAACTATGAGCAGAGTTGTATTGCAATTGGCCTTCCTAAATCTCTAATACTATCTATATACTTACATAGCTCTAAATAGATGTTGCACCTAATAGATGAATCATGTAGAAAGTCAATTAATTCAATATCCCTTTCTTAACTTCTTCATCATTTACAAAGTTGGGAGAAAATCTAATAGAGAGATTAAGAAAATATGTAGTAGCATGTGAATCATGATGAATAAATTTTCTTTCAAATCTTTGTTAGAAGTAATTGCTTGCGGTCAAGGTTTGCTTATATTTTCAATTTGGCCTTATCTATATCATTATATATAAGGTATAATAAACCTATTTTCATTGCCTATCATTCTCATTACCTTCATAAAGCCATCCTTAAAAAATGTTGTATTTCTTCAAAAAGTTAGCATTAAAAATAAGTCCACTATAGTAATCCCCTCTTTCTTTCTCGACAAACTTATAAAGCCCCATTCATGAGATGGAAATATCTTTTTCAATACATTTTTTATATGACAACTTTTAACAGTAATAACATTGATAGTAAATATTGTCAATGAAGCCTTAATCAACTCTCTTCCACAAGTGTGGATTCTCATCAAATGCAATACAAATGAGTGATTATAAATAAACTTTGTGACATTTTTGCATGCACCAATTGTCTCCTTAATTTCATCCATTGCATTTAAATCCTTAAGCATTAAGTCTATGCAATGTGGAACACATGGAGTCCATACTAAGGATTGATGGTTCATCTCAAGCATCTTACTAGTTGCTCTAAACTTTATTGCATTATCAGTGATGAATTGAACAATATTTTGAACACCAACTTCTTCAAAAATAGAGAGTAAATTATTTACAATTTTATCAATATAGAATAAGTCAGGATTTCAAAAACAATGTCTTCTTTGGACAGTAGACCAAGAAGTTCACTAATAATCTATGATGGTCATCTATTTAACCATGAGCCATAATGGAACAATGAGTAACCTTTCACAACTCCCTAAATTCAAAACTTTATTAATAAATAATATCAACTTATTTTTATAATAATTTACCCATCAAAGCATGATAAGTAGAGACCTTATAACCAAATCTTACATTAGCAATAACATCTACCATTCCTTAAAAGAAAAATGAATTTGTAAAAGGGAGACATTTTTCATAAAAAAGCTTTACACACGTCAAATCTAATTTCTCGCCTTCTTGAAAGCCATAACTGATCTAATACCTAGTTGAGCTCCAATAGTCATACGTTGTAAAAATGTTGAATGTATTCCACTATTGCTAGCACCTCCTCTGCCACTCCTCGCAACCATCGAAGGAACAAAAGATCTTGAAGTAGAACAACAACCAACCACTCTGCTATTGTCCAAAACATATACTCTTTCCTTTATCTCGTCTTCTCTTACTCTCCTCACTTGTCTCTTCCTCCTCTTCTCAAACCGTAGCATGAATTTCTTCTTAAGAAGCATCTTGAGACACATCTCAATAGTCTATTTATGTTGTCTCTCTCTTTGTCGTAATCTCTTCATTTTCTTTGTGAGCTCCAAAACTTTTTCAATTTCATATTTTATACTTTTTAACACTCGATTACAAGCACTTGCATCCTTTTTAGTTCACCCAATATGGTGTTTTATACAGAAAATACCTCTATGCTTTACCTTATCACAAAACATACACTTATTCACAAGCTTATTGCCTTCATACACGGAGTGCAATACTTTCATGTTGGATCACCTCAATTTGACATCATAAAGTTAAGCAAAGATAAATCACAATAAGTAAAAAGCTTTACAAAGGAGTAGAGATGAAAGAAAGGGAGTATGCTATGGATTTTAGAAAAACCTTATTAGTTTTCAAGGGTTTGAGACCAAAAAAATGTGTGATTTCTCTATAAAATCAAGTAAATAGAAGGTATGAAAACTGTTTGGGAGTAAGGTAGGGATAAGGAAGGGTTTGCAAGCAAGCAAAATGCCAAGAAAGAACTAGAGTTTCTCGAGTTTTATATCTTGCGACCAAACATTGACTTACACGATACGCCATGTATCGTGCGATACATCGTGATACGGTCCGATAAATGACAAAGCATGATACCGTATCGTGCTACCCTATGATATACGATAAACTTGTATAGTATCATATGATACTATACGAGTTTTACAAGATTGCTTATCTGGAATACTTTTGAAAATGTTTTACCAAGAAAATCAATCAAGATTAAGTCCTCCTAGAAGCTTCAATCCTTACTTAGAACTCTTGTAAAGTATTGCTCGTCAATGGCCGTGGATGCATCATCCATGTTGATTTGACTCCTTTCTAGCGGTCTTTGATAGACCATGTTCGCTCCGTTGTTGGGTAGATACAAAAGTTAAGTTTATTGTCCCCATGATTCCTACCTTAATTGAGGTGCACACCGGACTCCAGTGCGGTGCTCTGGAAGCAATGTACCAATTGTTAAGTCTAATTTTAAGGTAAATTTTTTCAATATTTACTTGTGCGACTATGATTAACAAGTCTAGTAACAATTAAAGAATCTTCAAAACCGATTTTTATTACGGAAAGCAGAAAGAAAGTCGATGCGCCTAAGATATGGATGTATACACACGCACAAAGAGAGAGACAGAGTCAAATGCCGTCAGTAGCCGCGGAGTACACAGTTGGTATTCAACGCAAAAGAACCTTTAATTAAGTTGAGGTTGTTGAGTTCGATACCAGGAAGTGCATCTGGTAAAGGCCTGCATTCTCTTGCAACCGACAAAAAGTAAAAGATAATTCTCTGATTATGGGTTTCATCTTCTTCAGATTTTTTAAGTTCCATAAATTTCAATACAAACAATCCAGGCCGGCTAAGATTACGCGATTAGTGAAAACACATTTTTGCCACTGCTTGTAACTATGCGTCTGATACCAAATTTGTCAATGAGCCAGAAAGATGCTTGACATCACCTACATATAAACTTTTTTTACTTGAAAAGTCACAAATGTTTACACTCCACAGTGCCTCAAAATTGATCGATAAAACCATCTTTAAGATTTGAACCACAGCATCGAGATGCAGTGGTTCCTGAGTACTACTAACTCATCCATCATAAGCCCACAGAGATCACATTTGCTAAATAAAAGTACACCTAAGATCGAGACTTAGACAAGAACCACCGTGCACTCACACAGACACACACACACACACACACACACACACACATATATATATATATATATATATATATATATATATATATATATATCCGTTGACCTAGTGGTTGATTGGTTCAGTATGGTTGGTGGAGTTAAGAAATCCAGAAATAAGTTGTCCGCAATAATTCCATGCACAAGTTGCATATGCAAGTAGTGCAATGCACATGCAGTCTACTAAAGGACTGTGGGCAAGGGTGCCATTATATTTCTTTAGTTGGTTGAAAGAAAACATGAATAATGCTGCCACGAAGTTGGGAAAAAATATGCCAATAACCATATTGCCAGTTTTCTTTTTCTAACTCTTTCCCTTTTCTCTTTACTTTTTTGGATATATTGGCCAAGCTACAATTAAAGGCTTCTATACTCGTTACAATTTTTCAATAATAACTTTCCCCTTTCCAATATTCGAATTTCTGGCCGTTCTGCAGACATTCGTATTGCAGTCATCTCTCTCTCTCTCTCTCTGTTTTCCCTCCACTGAGTATAATTGCATATACCGTATTATTGAAACCAAATGCCAGATCTAGCAGCTATGAATATGATATACCAGTAACTTGCTGCTGCTTGATATCTTATTTTTTTAATTATTTTCTTTTTTTTCTTAAGCATGGTGAATGCTAGTTATCATCTTTCTCGAGTTCAATACTTCTATGTATTGGTAATATTTCTTTCCTAATCTCTTAAGAACATGGGCCATAATAACGAATGTAATCATATCTAGTGCATCATATTGACGAACTTGTGGAAAACGTGACAACCGAAGTTCATGAAGATAATGAACGTTGTTCCAAATATTTCTTTTAGAGAATAATCACCACATGAACTTCCCTCACACAAATTTTAAAGAACATGCAAATTTGTGGAAAATTAGTTTCTATCATTAGATTTAGGTGTCAGGCTTTCCTCCACCATATCTTATCCTGTTGAATTAATTCATGATTCCATCATTTCATGCTTATTTTTAATCTTTTAAATTTTGTATCCGTATAAAAGTGTGATTTGGAAGTAAAATTAATTCAGAAAAAGGGTGTGAGACTTTTGCTTCGGAGTAACCCAATCAACAGAACAGTATAAATATTTTGCATTCTTCTTCAAACCTTTCCTTATTTCTCTTATTTTATTGTCACTATTTAGTTTTTGGATAGTACCATAAGCAGTTTATTTCACTCACTTTACATCGTGCATTTTTTCTACTTATTACCTAAATTTTATGAGTAAATTTCTAAAATAATGCAATGTTTTATATTTGTTGGAGTGGTAACATTGAGTTAATGTCTGTGGGTGAAAAGCCCTTTACATAAGCCAAAGGCTATGGTTATTTTATTATGTATGATGCACGACACGTATTGAAAAGGTATAACATTTTAGACACAAGGAGTCTTTAACTCTCTGTTAGTATGGCTTGAAAAGCCACCTCTTAACAAAGCAACCCTCGAAAACGAATGGTATTTTCGAATGGTCATGTCTTTTGGAAGAAAAGGAAGTTGTTCTACTCATTGTAAATAATGGTCTTAAGCCAATGGTATAGAAAATCTGGATCAGACCCAAATATTACCTATTGACAACCCTTATAATCTTTCTAAATTTCTGTTTTTATACTCTTTTTCTTTAACCGAGTCATTTTCTTGCTTAAGTTTTTAAAATAACATACTGCAATTCTTTAAGTTCAGAAAAAATTAGTAGTGTCAGTCTTTTTGGTGTGTGCGTCAATATTGCATAAAACCTGACTACTCTTATGCAATTCAAAGTTAAGGGACTGTGCAGAGGTTCGACAAGGTCCTTTGCATTCCAAAAGTGTAATCCGAGAACAAGAAAAAAGCCTAAAAGTTAGTGCTTGAGAACACTTTACACTTTTGCTGCAGCCTGTATCTTCAAGCATTCGTTCAAGCCATGCTGTATCATCAACTTGGTGATGTTTGGGTGTGTGCAAGTTTAAGATTCAGGTTTGATGATATCTTCAAGTAAAAGGCTGATTTTATTCAAGATTCAAGTTTCATTAAGTAGAAGTTCGTGCTTGAGACTGTGCAGAGGTTCGACAAGGTCCTTTGCATTCCAAAAGTGTAATCCGAGAACAAGAAAAAAGCCTAAAAGTTAGTGCTTGAGAACACTTTACACTTTTGCTGCAGCCTGTATCTTCAAGCATTCGTTCAAGCCATGCTGTATCATCAACTTGGTGATGTTTGGGTGTGTGCAAGTGTAAAATTCAGGTTTGATGATATCTTCAAGTAAAAGGCTGATTTTATTCAAGATTCAAGTTTCATTAAGTAGAAGGCTGATTTCGTGCAAGAATTAAGTTTGCCAATATTATAAAATAAAAAGTTGATTTCTCCATAAAAGGTTGATTTGTTTTCCAAGACGCTAAGATCTACAACAAATTTGAGGCCATATATTTGCATCTTAAATCTTCCGTTGGACAACAGTTTGTCTTTGAAGGTTCCGTTTGCTCATCTTCAACTTGAACGACATAATGCTATGATGCGATTTCCTTCTGTAAAAGAAAAAAAAATTAGCATAGGACGGGGATTAATAAACCTTCTCCCAGTAACTACCTAATGGGATAAATCTTTCATTGTCTACCATTCGTTCCCATGATGTAGAACTTGCATCAATTTAAAGATAAATTCAAGGGCTTGATTAAATAAAATAAATAAGAGAACAAGGTGACGTGCTCACATAAGCAGGTCAATTATTTAAGTCGCATTTGTCTACGTTTCGTCTTTCTTTCTCATTCTCTCAGCTTCTGCATATGTTCGGCACATGCAACCATTCGGGAGGGTCGTCTCTTGGATAGGTCGATGAAGCGGGCCTCATATATCTACATTATCTCTTTTTAGTATTTCTCTCATATTTGAACGTATATTTTTCGAGAACACGACCACAATTACGTATCCACAATCCAGAAACTTCTCTTTTCTTTTCTTTTCTTTCATGAGCGAACATTTTTATGTCGAAGTTGACGATCATTAGCGTCGTAGCTAGCTATGGGTTAAACCCTGATGAGAACGCAAGGACTTTATGACGGAGTGAGATTCGGGTCTTACCTTTCCAGTACTCTGATCGCCGGAGGTTTCGCAGCGGATGTTGATGATGTCGTCGCGAGGTTTCCTCACGAGGGTTTTCTCAGACGACTGTATTCTGTATATCACTTCTGTAAGAAGCTTTCTGTATTTTCTATGTGTATGTTTTTCTCTGTGAATGGATGCCCTTTTATAGGCATCCGCTCCCCTGTCGTCTGACATTCTCCTCTCGTGGCTTCCCTCGTTTGGGAGAGGTAACGGATGACCATTACCGGATTTTTCGGTAACAGCTGTCCGTTACTTATTAGGCCTCTCTCCTCTGGTAACGGCTGGATGGCCAGTCTAGCCGTTACCCGAGCCGAGAATGGCCATCTCAATGTAACATCTCCCACTTGGCCATTCGAGCCAAGTGTATCGACATACTGGTTTTTCCTCCCACTTTCTCGGGGTTTTTCCTAGTTATGTCGATCCCTTATTACTATTGTAATCAGAACCTGTTGTGTGGTTATTTCCCTACACAACAAATCATCCGTTGTATGGTTATTTACCTATACAACAACATATTTCAAACCCATGTTTCTAACATGTTTTGAGAAGAGTTCTTTCGTTATGCCTTTGGTTAAGGGGTCTGCCAACATATCATCTGTTGGCATGTATGAGATGGATATTTCCTTTCTCATAACCATATCATGAACATAGTGGTATTTTACCATTATATGCTTGCTTTTTGAGCAATCTGCTCCACTCTTAATAAGAGTAATTGCTGCATTGTTATCACAATAGATAACCATCGGCTCATTTGTTATTTCCAACTTCAAATCACGTATGAAGCGGCTTATCCAGACAACACTTGTTGCAGCCATACAACAAGCAATATACTCAGCTTCCTGTGTATGCAAAGCTACACAACCCTGTTTCTTACATGCCCAAGAAACAACACCACCTCCAAATAAGAATATTTGTCCTGAGGTTGATTTGCTGTCATCTTTGCTTCCAGCAAAGTCAGCGTCTGAGTATCCTACCACTTCTAATTCATTTGCTTGAAAACATAGTTTCAAGTCCTTTGTTCCTTTCAGATATCTTAGAATCCTTTTTACAGCTATCCAATGCTGTCAACCTGGATTACTTTGATATCTACTGACAAGACCAACAACAAAGCTGATATCAGGTCTTGTACACAACATAACATACATCAAACTGCCAACAGCTTGAGCATAAGGAACATTAGGCTTATCGTCTCCTTCACCGGGACAATCAGCCTTACTTAGTTTCACCCCTTTTACAACAGGTGTATCTGCAGACTTGCATTCACCCATTTTGAATTTCTTGAGAAATAGTCTATATATCTCTCTTGACTCAGGCATAAGAGTCTAGATCCTCTATCTCGAGAGATCTTTATACCCAGGATATAGGATGCTTCTCCTATATCCTTCATTTCGAACTTGGAGTTCAACCATGACTTGGTTTTGACAATCATTTCATTGTCATTTTCAGTCAACAATATGTCATCGATATACAAAGATAAGATGATAAAGTGGCTCCCACTGTTCCAAACATAAACACAGTGATCAAGTTTGTTAGCCACAAACCCAAGTTCTATAATGGCATTTTGAAAAGTCAAATACCATTGGTGAGGTGACTGTTTTAGGCCATATAGGGATTTTTTCAACCTATACACTTTATCTTCTTGGCCTTCAATAACAAATCCTTCGGGCTACTGCATGTATATGATTTCTTCTAGATCGCCATTTAGAAAGGCGGTCTTCACATCTAACTGATGTAAATTCAAATCATAATATGCAGATATTGCTAGGATTATACGTATGGATGCAAATTTTGCAACTGGGGAATATGTCTCAACATAGTCTATCCCTTCCTTTTGCGAAAAACCCTTTGCAACCAACCTTGCTTTAAACTTGTCGATTGTACCATCGACCTTATATTTCTTTTTCAGAACCCATTTACAACCTATAGCTTTTCTTTCTTTTGGCAAATCAACCAATTCTCAAACTTGGTTTTTCTCAATGGATTCAATTTCCTCATCCATGGCTTTCTCCGAGTCTGTTGCTTCCAATGAATTCATTACTTGCTGATAAGTCAAGTTATCAGTCAATTAATCTAAATCTACCGAATTACACACTTCTTCTGAAAGGTAAGTGTGATAATCCTTTAAATAGGATGGAATGGCTCTTGGCCTCTTATGTCTAATTAAGGTATCGGTAGTTTCAGGAAGTTCTTGTATGGGCTCAAAAGATGATTGGTCAAAATCTACCAAATCATCAACATACTCTTCATTATTTTCTAGGATGTCATTCTTAGAATCTTCTAAGAATTTAACATCTCTGCTTTCAATGAGTCCTTGGTCCTTATGATAGAACCGATATCCTTTTGAACCTTTTGGATATCTAATAAATATACACCTCAAGGACCTACTATCTAGTTTATCTCTAGACTGATCAAGGATCTTGACATGTGCACTTGATCCCCATCTCCTGAGATGACCTAGGTTGAGTTTTCTCACAAACCACATCTCATATGGTGTAGTGAACACAACTTTACATAGTATTCTGTTGAGCACGTAAACAGCTGTGCTTACCGCTTCTCCCCAAAATACCCTTGGTAGAGAGGCATCAATAATCATAAACCTTGTCATATTCAATAAGGTTCTATTGTACCTTTCAGCTATACCATTTTGTTGAGGTGTTCTAGGCATTGTATTTTGTTTAGTAATACCAAAGTCTTTACAGAATTCTAAAAATTTTGTTGAGGTATACTCACCTCCTCTATCTGAACTCAAGACTTTGATAGTATGCCCCAATTGATTTTCCACTTCTTGTTTATATTCTTTAAATGCTTCAAGTGCCTCTGATTTATGTGCTAAAAGATATATATACATATATCTAGAGTAGTCATCGATAAAGGTTATGAAGTAACCCTTTCCTCGATGTGTCTTTACTCTAAAAGGTCCACATAAATCTGTGTGAATAATCTCTAACAGGGTTGTTGCCCTTTTTGTTTTCTTGGAAAAGACTTTCCTTGTCATTTTTTCTTGTATACAAGCTTCACATTTGTTGAAAGTCTTTTCCTCAAATTTGGGTAATAAGTCAAAGTTGGATAATTTTCTCAACTTTTCCAGACTTATATGCCCTAGGTGTTTATGCCACATATTCACATCAACAGAAAAGACACTTTCAATATAAACAGAAGATTGATGATTTTCATTATCGGATAACTTGAACAGTCCATGTTCTACATCAAATTCTCCCGAGAACAAGATTCTCCCATGTTTTCCCATAGTCACCTTGTTAGGTAAAAACCTTTCTTTACTAAGGCAGGGACCGAGACCAGATTACGCCTTATAGATGACACAATTAATACATCGGTCAGTACAATTGGTTTGCCTTGTACAAATATCCTAAAGGATCCAATACTCATAACATCTGAGAAAGTATTGTTTTCCATGTACACACGATGTTGTCCGGGTTGATATTCCTTTAGATCAATTGCCCCTTCCTTGGTTTTTGAGATGTGTCTCGTAGCTCCTGAGTCGATCCACCAACCTGTAACTAGGCGATCCAAGTATAGGCATTCTGAAATTACACAGATTATGTCCTACTTCTTCGATTGTCCGCGTTGTGGGTTGTTTCCTCTACCTTTCTTGTTGCAGCAATCCCTCTTGTAGTGTCCCATCTTTCCACAATTGAAGCACTTGATCCAGGAAGCAGTTTTCTGTGATTTCTTAAAAGCTTGACTACCTTTCTTGTTATTCTTGCCAAACTTTTTATTTGGTTTCTTTTTCTGGTTGGATTTGGAGCTAGATGCCAACTCATCATGGACTACTAGTAGTTTTTCTCTTTTGTTTTTGAGTATGTGTTCTTGCTCAATTGCTAGCTTTAGGGGCAATTCTGAAAGGTTGATTTCAGGCCCTAACCTTAAGGCAATGGTGACCATATTCCATGATGGAGGTAGACTGTTCAGTATAGTTGATATCTGCATTGGTTCGGGGATGACTGATTTTGCTACAACTAAATCCCTAGCCATTACCAACATATGATTTACATGTTCTACTACATTTTCTCCTTCTTTCATTCTAAAGGAGTTGTATTTTTGTAGTAGCAACTGCACATGCAACTTTGTAGTTCTATCATACTTAGCTGTTAAAGAGTCAAACAGCTCTTTTACAGTCTCATATTCCTCAAAGACCCTAATCAGGTTATCCTCCATATAAGTTAACATTACAGTTTTTGCTATGGTATCGTCTTTTAGAAATATTTTATACATTTCTAACTGTTGTTAACTTGCGTCTGATGATGGAGGACGCACTGTTTCCTTTAACACATACTCTACACCTTCCAATATTAGAGCTAACGGGATTCTTCTCTTCCATGTCTGGAAGTTCAGACCGTTTAATTTTTCTGTTTTTGCTAGTTCGGATACACATATCCTAGAACTCATTTTTGTTTGGCAAAAATATCAAGCAAGCGGTCTTATTCTTTCTAAAGGAAACAAAAAAAAATACAAAGCAAGAAACACGTTAACTTGATGCAGAAAATCTAATAATTTTAAGGGTTTTTCTGCCTCTAAACCAATACCAAAGGATAAATCTGTAATTTTATTTATTTGTCCCTTTTTGTAATTTTTTAAAAAATTACAAGGACAAACTCGTAAAATCACTATTTGGTATTCTTGTAAAATTCGCAACTGATCGGGGTTAAAATCATAATTTTAACTCTCAGGACGAATCTGTATTTTTTCAAAAGGAACAGGGGTAAACCTGTCTTTTGACTGAATGACAGAACTGATATTTTCTAAACCGGGTTGGATAATACCGTAAATCAGCAGCCCCTGGTATTTTGTAATTTTCAAAAACGACCAAGGGGTAAACTTGTCCTTTTGTAGTGGCAATTTTGAAATAATCAAAAAACGACAGGGGCAATTTTGTCTTTCTCTCTCAATACCCGAGGCGATTTTCTGAAACCACTGGCAGTTTCAGAAAACCGCTGTTGGTTTTCGGGAAACCGTTGGCAGTTTTGAAAACCGCTGGTTTTCCCACCGCGGTTTTCTGAAAATCGTGTTTTTTTTTGTTTTTTAATTATTATTGCTATAAAAGCGAAAAATTTAAAAACAAATGTACAAGTATCTGGATTTTTCTAGAGAGAGAGAGAGAGAGAGAGGGAGGGAGAGGATTCCGGCCGTCGACGTTCGGCCGTCGGCGTCGACGGTTTTTCTTCTTCTAGGCGCTTCAGCCGGCTGCTTTGTTTTTCTTTTCTGTCTCGCCTTCGGGCGTTTTCCGGCTTGCTGTTGTTTTGCCTTTTGAGGCTTGCCTATGATTTGCTTTTAGGGCTTTTCCGTCAGCTTGCCTCTGGTTTGCCTTTGGAGCTTTTTTGTCGGCTTACCTTTGGTTTGTCTTTGGGGCTTTTCTGCCGGCTTGCCTCTGCTTTGTATTTGGGGCTTTTTCATCGTCTTGCCTCTGATTTGCCTTTGGGGCTTCTCCGCCGGCTTGCCTCTGCTTTGTATTTGGGGCTTTTCTGCTGGCTTGCCTCTGGTTTGCCTTTGGTGCTTCCCGCCGGCTTGCCTCTGCTTCTCTGTCCGATTGCCGATCGCCGACTGCTCTCTTCTTTTTTTTTATTATTAAAAAAAAATTCTAACCCTCTTCTCTTTGTATTTTTTTTTTGTAGGGAACTAGGCCATGATACCACTGACGGAGTGAGATTCGGGTCTTACCTTTCCGGTACTCTGATCGCTGGAGGTTTCGCAGCGGATGTTGATGATGTCGTCGCGAGGTTTCCTCACGAGGGTTTTCTCAGACGACTGTATTCTGTATATCACTTCTGTAAGAAGCTTTGTGTATTTTCTATGTGTATGTTTTTCTCCCTTTTATAGGCATCCGCTCCCCTGTCATCTCGCATTCTCCTCTCGTGGCTTCCCTCGTCCGGGAGAGGTAATGGATAGCCATTACCGGATTTTCTGGTAACGGTTGTCCGTTACTTATCAGGCCTCTCTCCTCTTCCAGCTGTTACCCGAGCCGAGAATGGCCATCTCAATGTAACACTTTATCTTTCCTTCAACCATCGTATGCTCAAGAATCCCTTATTCATGACTGGGTTGAACGTGCATGCAGTTCCCCCTCCACAAAAACTGAGTTTCAAGTAATTTCTGACATACCGTAGTAGAAGCTATTATTTCAATGTATACTATAGATAGTAGAAGTATGGAAGACTATCAATGTCATTTGAGTTGTCCCTTTTGGGAAATAACCATTCATTCCAGCGTTTTGCTTCGTGGAAATTGATAAATGTAGCTCCAGTAGGTAATGTTGAAGAACTATTTGATTCTGATCGATCTTGATTTCACATGTCAGATGTTTAAGACCTGCTTTGAATCAACTACATCTCATATCAACTTTTACTAGTATTGCATGGAAAGAGATCACTTCTCGGCATATCAGTGGAATGGAGAAACAACAACTCATCAACAAGGTTGCGGTAAGATCAAATTTAATGGCCTCACCATCCTTGCCATTATAAATTGTGTAAGTTGAGCCATGTCACATTTGTTAGCTCGGCCATCAACACCAGTGAGCTTAGATAGTAAGAGCACAAACTCCAAGTTGACTGTCAACTTGCTCAAAAGAAAAAAACAAGCACAGCCATCCAACTTCTTGCCATTCTGCTTCCTTCTTTTGCTTTAGAATGGAAATGACGGAGCATCAAGAATATTCTAAAATGGGCATACACTCTGGATGAGGGTCCTGCAGCGTCTGAGCTATACGCAAGGTGGTCCAAGTACATAAAAACCTTCTTAGGGTGGCTAATTTTCTGTGGTGACAAATGAAAAAGGAGCATAAAAGGAAGTGAAGAAGATGATATAGATAATGAAAAAGGGAACGAAATGCAAAGGTAGGAAAAAAAAGGTTTTTGTTCATAGAAGAAATCAATTACAAAGAATACCATGATCTCTAAAACTAGTAAACTTTCCGAAAAAGAAGAACAAGGTGAAGATTTTCTCAGTGAAACTCAGCTACCCGTGGCATCTGTAAACTCCACGATTCAATTCTACCATTTGAGTTGAAAACTGCGTACACAATCAGAAGCTTAATGTAGAACATAGGTCTGAGGGTCCTAATTAAACCAAAGCGTTTTGCACGAAATGATTCTAGTTTAACCTTCTGAGGTCAGTTTCCCATTGAATGATCGAAAGAAAAAGTGAATACTCACGAACATCACTTCAAGAAAAGGTGAGCCTGCTAAGTTCAAAAGTTTCATGAAAGTCTAAGACATCCTTGTTTTCAACTTACGAAAATTCTAATGATCTTAATTCTGTTGGCCATACACCTTAAAGCAGTTGCTGAGCTTCTACGTTCATTCTTTTATTCGTTTTATCATATTTCACGTTAGGAATCTGTTGTAGATGCTGGACACAGACAATTCATGCTCCATCAACCCTCGCTGGCCATCCATAAAATGGTCCTATGATGAGCTTCAACTGCTTCATATGTACTTAATACAGCGCCGACCTGACCGTTAGTGAACCCTAAAAGTTGGCTTCGTTCACTTTTAGTTCCAAGGAGAAAATGTATGTGATCCAAAGGGACAAACGACATATAAGATTAGTCCACTCCTTGCGTTTGATCAGTATCAATGAAACGAGATCTAAGGCGACGGAAATTATGTGCGTTACCACACCGCATCCACCCATCTTTTTGCTTCTTCAGGAAGAAATTGAAGGAAGAAGTACTACGTGCAAGAAGTATTAAAACCCATTACAATCATTTGCAGAAACAGTAGGCTGCATATTTAGCAGATCTTTCATCATTGTTCTGTGGAGGTGAATCCCCGAGCTTCAAAAACTCCGACTCTAGGACACTGACTTACCCGGATGTGCAATTAACTTGTAGAAATATCTTTGAGTTCCTAATTGTTTTACTTAATCAAACGAATCAAAAGGAACTGTCACCGACGATTTCATCTTTCTGCCCACACCCCGTGGGGTAAATCTTAAGATGTGACAACCATCCTGTTTCACGTGCTTGATTTGAGTAAATTTACAGACACAGACTACTTCAATGGGATTTAAACAGAGCACTTGCATCTCTCCTTAATGGCTTGGCCAGAACGTTAGGGACTAGCAATTCGATCCATAGGGTGGACGTGTATAAATGCATGGATGGTCCATGACTTCTCCCCACATGGTCTCTTTATCAAACGAAAAAAATATGTAATGGAGTTGGGGAACCTTTGTAGCCATTTTGTTTAATAATACGCCCTATCCGTACGGGGTAGATAATAATTTTCTTGAAGGAAAGTGGAAGGAGATCTTGGAGAGTTGGGACACGTCGTAGGGGACATGCAATTAAGGCACTCGAACCGAAAATGAGAGAATTCTGGTAAATATGCGTCGGTTTTTTGTTCTTTCTTTTATTCAAAACCGTAGAATGGAGGTTGATCGTGTAACAAATATTATATATCAACCCATTAATGATTGAGAATTTAAAAGCAAAAAGGATAATTTACTTTTTGCAGGTCACACTTAATTCTTTTCTTAATTGAATGCTTTGCAGAAATAGAAAAGAAACATGTCAAACTCACCCCTTGCCACCTTATATATATCAACCCATTCTTGAAAATTTTAAGCATTCATTTTGAGACATAGATATTTGAGGTCAGAAGCAGGAAGCAACATGTTAATCATGTACACCTAAAAAACTTGTAATTTGACTTTTCTAATTTTGAACTCTTCTTTTCTATTTGTTGATGATTGATATTTTGAAGGAAGTATATAACATGAAAAGCATATTAAACTTTTGAGACACATATTATATAACATGAAAGAGAAATAACTTATTAAAATAGTCAAAAATCTTTTGTTTGTTTTTTCATGAAGACAACTTTTAAAAAGTAAGAAAACAAGTAGACTAAAAGAGAGCTGTATTTTGGTTTTGGTTGCTAAAAATGAATGATCTCTCCTATTCAAACGGTTATAATTTGAGATTATGTCACCCACGCAAGAACTCGCATTTTTTGTTTTACTCAAAGGACCTAACACACACACACACACACACACACACACACACACACACACACACACACACACACACACACACACACACATATATATATATATATATATATATATATATACATATAACCATGCAACAATTACGTGGTACGTTCACGGGAAACCAGTCCATGCCATGCAATGCACGTAATGTTCTCCGGAATAACTGTGCAGAAAAAAAATAAAAGAAAATAAACACCATCATAGTCAACGCCACACGGCCTTCAGATGGGAGAAATTTTTCATTTCAAAATTCCGAATGTTGACCTCTAAGCATTTCCAAATGAGATGAACTTTCAACGCAAGACGTCAAAAATTAAATGAGATAGATGACTTTGGTACAAGTTAACGCACAAGTGTACACGAGACGGGATCAAATCAAATTAACAGCTGGCGTACAAGGAGGTGAGCTAGGAGGACCATTTTATATATACCAGTAGACACAACCAAGTTCTTCACAGATTCACTCTTAAACTGGAAATTCCTGCAGATAGGCATCAGAAGCTAAGCTAGAAGATGGATAGCCTTTCCATGAACGGTGATCACCACCCTCTTCACATAGCCATGCTTCCATGGCTTGGCTTTGGCCATATATTGTCCTTCATTCAACTCTCCAACAAACTGAATGACAATGGAGTTAAGATAACTTTCCTCACTCCTCCCTCCGTCGTCCCCAGAATCCGCTCAATGCTCCATCCTAATATCTCTATAGTCAACTACCATCTTCCACATATTGCCGGCCTCCCTGACGGCATTGAATCGGCCGGCGAATCTCTGACTATCAACCAACTCCTAATGCAGGCTGTTGATGCGGTTGAGCCAGAGATGGCTGCCCTCCTTAAAAGGCTCATTCCGCATGTCATTTTCACTGACTTCATTCATCATTGGGTTTCCCCTCTCGCAAAGTCCCTTGACATCAGGCCTGTGTACTTCTCCACCACCTCCGCCATCTCCATGGCCTCTATAACGGTGCTTGCAGCGCCACGTCCTGGACGGAAGCTCGCTCTAACCATGGTAAAGAGGCTCCCGGTTGCCCTCGTTGCCCTGCTCTCTGGCCTTAAGCTTTATGAAGCACGTGATGGGTTAGTTTACCTGAAGAAGTTCCACAATTCTAAACTGTCGTCCATGGGGAGGCAACTAACAACCATTGCCAACTGCTCTGCCGTGGCCATGAAGAGTGCGACTGAGATTGAGGGAAGCTACATAGACTACTTCGCTCGCCGGAGCAGAAAACCAGTCATCCTGACAGGACCACTCATGTCGAAGCCACCCGCCGGGGAGCTCAATGCCCGATGGGAGTCCTGGCTTTCAAAATTCCATCCTGGTTCTGTTGTCTTCGCCTCGTTTGGTAGCGAACTTTCGTTACCAAAGGAGCAAATTCGCGAGATCATTGCGGGGCTCGAGATGACCGGCTCGCCATTTTTGGTGGTTTTGAACTCCTCACCTGAGAGTGAATTGGTAGGAGAGAGGTTGGAAGGTAGAGGAATAGTGCACGTTGGCTGGGTCCAGCAGCAGCTCATATTGAAGCACCCGGCTATCGGTGTACACCTCGGGCATGCAGGTCACAACTCCTTGATGGAAGCCGTGGCGGCCGGATGCCAAGTAGTGTTGCTGCCGCTGTGTGCGGACCAGTTTCTCAACACAAGGCTGGTCGTCCAGGGCCTGAAGGCAGGGGTGGCGGTGAAGAGGAGGTACAATGACGGGTCGTTCACCAGAGATGGCATATGCGAGGCAGTCAAAAAGGTGATGGACGGCTCCAAGAATGCTAACGCCATCAAAGCCAATAATGGCAAGCTCCGGGGTTTCTTGCTGAACGATAGCGCTCAGCAGAAGTACTTGCAGAATTTCGTGGCCCAACTCTGGGAGTTGGTAAAAGTCCGTGAATAATAAGAGAAGGTCCAGTATAATTTGGCATATGATGGACATCTTCCCACATTAGATTCCAGACGTCCAAGTACTTGCATCGGGATCGGTTGTGTTTCGACAGACTCTGCCCATCTAGGTAAAAGCACCTGAATGGTTCGGAGCTGCTGTAGGATGCCACTATCATGCGTCAAATGAATCAGGGTGGTATATTTTCTCTCTGTGTGGATGGTCTCAGTTTGGTAAGGGTGGTAGCGGTACGTAGAGCCGCAGTAGGACTCGTTTTGTATGTGAATGCATGGAAATGTCGGTTTGTTGTATCAGAAATTTGTATTGTACTGTTCCTTGTGATATCCACAGTGTCTTTTCGGTTTTCATTGGATATGCTTTGACAATTTCTCAAGAATTTACTTGACAAAGACAACGACTCTTAAGCATGTTATCTGTAATCTTGCAACATGCCAATCTCATCTTTCCTGTCATCCTTTTGTTTGAAGATTACGTTGGTTCCTGGATGATCTTTGTGCAAGCTAGGAACTGAAATGCCCACTAAACAGAGAACTAGATCGGGATTCAAAATTCAAACATTGAGAGCGTATGTGCTTCTAAATAAATTTTCAAGAATTTACTTTGAGAATAAGACAAATAATCTTTTGAAAAAAGCAGTAGAGTCGGTGAGGTAAATTTAGTTTCATCTAACTACTCTTTGGTACTAGAAGAACCGTTTTTTTACCATAAAAGAGAGAGGTTATTTATGCGTCTTGGCTGCTGGTTCTCGTTAAGCATGCAAGTTTCCCTTTAGACTTAGCCCTCTTGAATATTAGTAAATGTCAAAGTATTCATATCGTATATCAGATCGGAGCCAAATTAACAAAATATCCCTTCTTGTTATATGTGAATCTTGGTGCACTACAATATTCAGTAGATCATGAGTGATTTTCTTGAAAATTACATGAATGAAGCACGCATGCTTGGTGGCCTATCTCACACAGGAGAAACTGAGACTTGATATGGTGTGTTTTCTCGAGCATCGCAAGTAGGAAAAGAACAATCTCTTTAAATGCATTAATATTTATTCATTATTCGTATTGACACGAGAGTGACCTGACCCAGAATGCTCGTGGTGTGATAATAGGTGGACACGAAAATAAGAGATTCGTGTTGGTTGGGAAGTATCCGCCCATGCGTGGAGCCCAACATGGCTCTCTGGGGGCGTAACCCACCCGTGGTATTGATTCTTCATGTTATTGTAAACCTAGCATCGCTAGGAAAGTTTTTTTGTAGTTCTATCATATTATTATTATTCGGAGAGGGGGAATATAAAAGCAATCATATATGAGAGTTAAGGTTACAAGAAAATAAAAAAGGACTGTGACAAGTCATCTATTATATGTCAGTCTTCTTGGTCATAGTAAAAACTTTCTTCGAAACTCTCTCTCATGGAGTAGGTACATATTGCTTAACCACTTAAATCCTTATGTTCTTTCTTTTTTTGTCATGTTCGATACTCTCTCCCATGGTCATAGTAAAAACTCCGCCCATGTAAGGGATCACCCTTGCATTGCCGGTTCCAAGCCCATATAAAGGAGGAGAGTTGTGTTAGGCTTCTGACAACCAACATAAAACTTCGTCGGATTTTTATAACATGAATTACAAAAATTATGAGTATTGCTTTGGGGCATTCCCGCCTAGCGACGTGCTGCAGAGCCCGAATGCAGTAAGAAGTAAGCAAGGGCCACTACATTTTCGCCCGAATGTAGTGAATCAATTGTAGAGAGGGTTCCCACGTCATGGACGGGTGTGGGTAAAGAAGTTAGTCCCGCTACATTACCGCTCGAATGTAGTGAAAATTTTTCAGAGAGAGTCTCCACATTTTGATTATGGACGGATGCGGGGGTAAGGAAGCTAGTCCTAGATAATAAGATTCGTATTGGTTCTTGGAATATCAGAACATTATCCAGTAAGCTAATGGAGGTGGTAGATACTATGATTCGGAGAAAGATTCATATTCTATATTTACAAGAGACAAAATGGGTTGGAGAAAAAGCAAAGGAGATAGAGGATATAAGTTTTAAATTATGGTACTCAGGTAAAAAAAAGGCTCGAAACGGAGTTGGTATTATCATAAATAAAGATTTAAAGGAGAGTGTAGTAGACATACAATGATATGGTGACCGAATCATGACGTTGAAATTAGTGTTAGGAGCAGAGGTTTTGAATATAGTTTGTGCTTACGCACCCTAAGTAGGACTAGAAGATAGTATAAAGACAGTTTTTTGGGAAGAGTTAGATAAGGTATTTCAAAAGATTCTACAAAGGGAGATGATTTGTTTAGGAGGATATTTAAATGGACATGTCGGTAAAGAGGCATTAGGATATCAAGGGATTTATGAAAACTTTGGTTTTGGGGATATAAACGAGGAAGGTAGGGAGATTTTAAATTTTGATATGGCATTTGATCTCTTTATAGTCAATACAATCTTCAAAAAACGAGATGAACATTTAATTACTTATAAGAGTGGCTTATCACAAACACAAATTGATTACTTTATTTGTAGAAAAAAAGATAGAGCATGTTGTAAAGATTGTAAGGTAATTCCAAGAGAAAACTTAATCACCCAACATTGACTTTTAGTTATGGATTTACAAATAAAAAAATAGACAAAAAAGAAAAGAGTGCATCGAGCTATTCGGACTAAATGGTGGAACCTCAAAAGCGAGAAAGAAGATATATTTAAATAGAAAGTCCTTCAAGGAGATGTTTGGAATTATGTTGGCACACCCTGTGATATGTGGAATAATATGGCTATACATATTAGGAAAGTGGCGAAAGATATGCTTGGGGTATCTAAGGGAGGTGTACCGGCAGAAAAAAAAAGCTTGGTGGTGGAGTGAAGTAGTGCAAAATAAAATCAAGGTAAAGAGGGCATGTTACAAATTACATTATGCCAAGAAAACTAGTGAAACTTTAGAAGCTTATAAGAAAGCAAAAAAGGAAGCGAAAAAGGCCGTTAGTGAAGCAAAAGCTAAGATTTGGGAAGACTTATATAAAAAACACAACTCAAAAGAGGGTGAAAGAGATATTTTTAGGATAGCTAGGGCTAGAGATAAGAAAACTAAAGATCTTAATTATGTTAGATAAATAAAAGACGAGGAGGAAAAAATTCTAGTGGCAAATGATGATATAAGAAATAGATGAAAAAACTATTTTTATAATCTTTTTAATGAAAATAAAGATGTTAGTATTAGTTTAGGAGATTTAGCCAAGTCAGAAAAGTATATAAACCACAATTTCTACCGACGTATTCAAAAGAATGAAGTCAAAGAGGCTCTTAAACATATGAAGGGTGGTAAATCGGTAGGACCAGATAATATTCCTATAGAAGTTTGGAAAATACTAGGAGAAATAGGAATCACTTGGCTCACAAGACTATTCAATGAAATATGGAAAAACCAAAAGATGCCCGAGGAATGGAGAGCAAATACACTTATACCCATATATAAGAATAAGGGAGACATTCAAAATTGTGCGAATTATCGAGGTATCAAGTTAATGAGTCATACTATGAAATTATAGAACAGAATTATCGAACGTAGGTTAAGACAAGTATCAAGTACAACAAAGAACTAATTTGGATTCATGCCAGGCATATCTACTATTGAAGCGATTCACCTTTTGAGACGTCTTATGGAACATTTTAGAGCAAAAAAGAAAGACCTTCACATGATATTTATTGATCTAGAAAAAGCTTATGATAGGGTACCGAGGGAGGTTCTTTGGAGAACTTTGTTAAAAAGAGGTATCCCATTGACATATATTAACCTTATAAGAGACATGTATGATGGTGCAAAAACATGTGTGAGGACTCATGAAGGAACGAAAAACTTCTTTGAAGTTAATATTGGGTTACATCAAGGATCAACTTTAAGTCCATACTTATTTATAATGGTGATGGATGCGTTAACAAAACATATTCAAGATGAAGTACCTTGGTGTATGTTATTTGCAGATGACATTATATTAGTGGAGTCTAAGGAAAAAGTTAATAGAAAATTGGAACTATGGAGAGAAACATTAGAAAGCAAAGGCCTCCGACTTAGTAGAATAAAGACAGAATATATGGAATGTAAGTTTGATCATTTGGTTACTTCAGAGGACATGAAAATTAAAATTGGCACACATTGCATTCCCCAAAAGGAAAGTTTTAAATACTTAGGATCAATTTTTCAGAGTGATGGAAGAATTGATGGAGATGTTACACTTAGAATTAATGATGGTTGGTTAAAATGGTGAGGAGCATCAGGTATTCTTTGTGATAAGAAGATTCCATTAAAGTTAAAAGGTAAATATTATAGAGCAGCAATTAGGCCTGCCATGTTTTATGGTTGAGTGTTGGGTAGTTAATCATCAACATGTACAAAAGATATCTGTGATAGAAATGAAGATGTTGAGATGGATGAGTGGTCATACAAGAAAAGACCGTATACATAATGAGGTTATTAGAAACAAATTAGGAGTGGCACCAATAGAGGATAAAATGAGAGAACATCGTTTAAGATGGTTTGGACATATAGAAAGAAGATCAAAAGAAGAACCTGTAAGAAGGTTAGAAAAACTAAATTTGGAAAGTATTAATAGAGGTAGAGGACGACCACAAAAGTGTTGGAAAGAAACAATAAAGAATGATCTAGCTTATTGGGAGTTAACTGCTAACATGACACACGATAGGGATCTGTGGAAACAAAGAATCCATGTAGCCGACCCCGACTAGTATGGGAAAAGGCTTAGTTGTTGTTGTTGTTGTTTGATGTTTTCTGTGTACTGCTTGGGTGATTTGAATGTGTCCTGCTACAAATTATGAATTTATGCAAGGCAAATGGAAGACTAGGATGAGACTATCTTTGATTTACAAGGATTTTGTAAAGACAATTGAGGAAAAGATTTTAAAAGGTAGAAAGGATAGAAAGGAGGCAAATCCGAAGGAGATTGTACAAACATTGTGCAAGAGATTTCTGGTGAAGCGGATGGAAGAAATTGGAAGAGTTGTACACTACAATGTTGCTTACCAATCACTTGTATCTGAAGAAAAGGTTGTACAACCTAGTTAAGGTATGCCCATAAAGTATACTCTTTATGATTTTAGTTTAACATCATGGATTTAAAGAGCATGGATATCAAGATTGAAAATGAGGATCAAGCCTTAATTCTTTTATGTTCATGCTCATCATCCTACAAGATGTTTATCGATACACTATTATCTAGGAAAGAGAATATCTCACTTGAGATTATTAGTAATTCATTAAAATTAAAGGAGTTGAATCAGAGCTTTCAAGAAAATAAACAAAGCCAATAAGTTGGAGGCTGAAGTCGGAGGCTCGATCAATATCCAAAGCCAAGAAGGCCAAGTCTTTCGAGTGGGAGAAGATTGTATGATGTTGAAAGATAAAAAAGAGAAGAAAATAGAAAGTTCTACCAATATTACAGAAGCATCAACAAGTTTTGATGATAATACTGATGGAGAAATACTGTCTATAGCAGAAGATTGTTCGATGTTAAAAGATAAAAAAGTGAAGTAAACAGAAAGTTCGACCAATATTTCATAAGCATCTATAAGTTCTCATGACAACAGTGAAATATTATGACTCCTCGTCATAGACAAAATTATTGGTTCTTGACATATAAAGAGTTGAGTGGATATTTGGGCAACAATCTGCTATTGTCAGCAGAGGAAAAACGTAAAATTTAGTCGAAGATGTTCAAGGGAGTTATTAGAACTATTGATTATTGGCATGCTCGAAACCTAAAGAGAAACTTTATTTCTCTTTCAACACTTCATTCTCATGGTTTGCAATGTCATAGAGAAAATGGAGTTCTTGAAGTGTGTAAAGGCTAGATGATGCTCATGAACAATAAATTACAATCTGAATTGTATGTTTTTATAAGGTAGTATAGTTTAAAGAGAAAGATGTAGTTACATCCAGGAGTGGCAATCATAATTTGTTTGGCATTCATTGCCATACGAGTAAAAGGATTGACTATTCTGAGCACTTAAAACCTATTGGATGGATACAAGAATGTAAAAACAAGCTTTTTGTGCATATTGCATCTTTGGCAAGCAAACCAAGGTGAAGTTTAAGAAGAAGTTGATGCACATTACCAAGGATAGATTGGATTACAACCATTTAGATCTATGGGCTCCAAAAAGAATGCCTTTCAAGAATGGTGCTAAATACTTTATAACTTTAATTTATGATTATTTTTGGGTTGTTTGGGTGCATTCTCTGAAATACAAAGAGTTGCAATTTTCAAACTTTGTGAAGTAGAAGATGAAATTAAAAAGCAAATTGAAGAAAACTTAAGTGTCTCTAGACTAACAATGGCTTGGAATTTCACAATAGCGAATTCAATGATTTTTGAACTGAGAAGGCATAGTGACAATGTACTTTTACAAAAATGCTACAACAAAGTCGAATTTGCGAAATGATTAATATGATGCTTTGTAATAAGGCACAATCTCTCACATTACAGTTTGAAAAAATAATATGTGTGGTTACCTGGGTAGTAGATCTCCATTGATGGCTATTAATTTTAAAATTACTTTTGAGGTTTAGTCCAATTCATCTATTGATTACTCAAACGTGAGAGCATTTAGTTGTCTTGCCTATGATCTTTCTAGAGAAGGTAAGCTTGAGTTGAGGCTATGAAAGTGTACATTTCTAAGGTATGCATTTAAAGTAAAAGGATATAGGTTTTAGTACATCGATCCAAAATCTCCAAGATCACTCATTAGTAGATATATGATGTTTACTAAGTCTACTTTATTGTATAGTGAGTAGGAGAAAAGTAATAGCAAAGCCACATAATGGTACTAAAGAATAATTAGAGTTAGAGGTTGAGACCCAATAATTCAGCCTAGTAATCCTAGTGAGTAAGCATAGCTTCTCGTTAAAGAATAAACTGATGTTGCACTTGAAGGACAACAGTCAAATGGAATTGCAAGAGATTGGAATAGAAGAGAAATTGGTTATCTCAAAGGCATGCAAATATGGTTACAAATTTCCTATCAATTATAGAGTTAAGTGATAAACAAGAACTGAAAAATTATAAAGAAGTTGTGTCTAGTTAAAATACATATAAGTGGGGTGGTAATATGAGTGAAGATATTGTCTATTTATAGGAATCATACCTATGAGCTTGTTCCTTTACCAAAAGGTAAAAAGGTGGTTAGATGCAAATAGGTTTTTAAGAAGAATGAGAGCACTCTAGGATTGGAATTGCCTTTGTATAAGGATCGGTTAGGTGGTAAGGACTTTATTAAGAGGGAAGATATCAACTTAGAGGGAAGATATCAACTTCAATAAGGTTTTCTATATAGTTAAGAATCATATCTATTAGAGTCTTGCTTACTATGGTAGCTCTTCATGACCTACAACCTCGCTAGCTAAAACCGTAAAGATAACTTTCTACTATACTTGGTTGGAAGAAGAAATAGATATCAACCTATGGGATTTGCCATTCAAGGTGTGAAAATCATGTTTGCTTCCTTAAGAAATATGGTGAACAAATTATGTTTACAATAATATAAGATTTGATACATTCACAATGCATAATGGCACTTCTTGTAGGAAATATGATAGTTGTCTATAGCATATAACTATTGTTAATTTTTTTATATACTTGTTTGTAGATAATATGCTTATTGCTTTTAAGATAATATCATAAATTGACATTTTGAAGAAGCAATTGGGTGAAGAGTTTAGATTTGAGTGCAAGCAAGAAGATATTTGAGATGGAGATTACAATAGATAGAAGTGTTGAAAAACATTTATTGTCTAAATAGGCATATGTTGAGAAAGTACTTTAGCGATTCAACATTACTAGTGTCAAGCATGTTTCACTTGTTCCACATTTCAATGTTAGCAAATTTGTCTTCTAGGATAAATGAGGAGATGGAGCAAATGTGTTCCATATTTGAGTGCACTTGGTACAATTATCATGCTATGGTTTATACCCATCCTGAAATTTCACATGTTAGTGTCATGTTAAAGAATATTGACAATGAGTGAAATGGATTTTGAAGTACTTAAAGAGTATCATAAATATTAGTCTGGCTTTCAAAAAGTTGAGATGAGTGACTATATCATTGGTTATGTGCATAGGCTCAGTGGATGGTGCTAATGAAGGCAATAAAGGAGGCTATTTAATTGCAAGGTTTAATGAGTGATATTTATTTGACTCAAAGAAGCTATTAGTTTTCTGTAACAACCAAAGTATAATTCCTCCAAGAAATGAGTTGTCCAATGAGCATACCAAGCATATTGATGTCAAATATTACTTCATTTTCAACATTGTATTACATGTCATATTGGTTGTGCAGAAAGCATGTACACATGATAACCCAACAAATATGATAATCAAGATGGTCTCAATTAGCAAATTTAGGTATTACATAGAGTTGGTTGGAATTAGTAATATTCCTTAGGATACTTATAAGATTGGTTGGTTTTAGCACCCTTATAAGTATGGCTAGCGAGACAATATGGAATTCTTTGTTGATGATAGAGATGGAATTCAAGCCAAGGAGAAGATTTGTTGATATTGCTTGAAATTGTGTTGGCATGAAAGTGACTTGACCTGAAAAGCTCATGGTGCGGCCTGAAATGGATACAAAAAAGAAGTGACCTAAATTGGCCACAGGGGACAAGAGAGGGGATGCATAGGGATGTTACATGGGAGTTAGGGTTATGAGAAAACAAAAAGGATTGTCAGAGGTCCTTGATTGTATACCATTATTCTTGATCATATTAAATTTTCTTCCTTATCTTGTTTGTGGAATAGGTATATCATGCTGAACTACATAAATGATTGTATACTTTCTTTTTTTCTTGTTTGTTGGTTTTTTATATACTAGTTGTGTGCTTATGTAGTGTGCTTCTCCTATGAATCTTGTATTTACACAACATTTTTAAGGAAGAGATGTATAATGAAAAGAGATATAATTAAGTTTGTATAGGAAAGTGTGATCTAATATCAAAAGCAGGTCCAGCACCAAGACTTTTTTTACGATGTTTGTTTGAGCATCTACTAAGAACCTACTAGAGAAGAAGCCTTTTAGGATGAAAACTTGGTATTTAAAACTCCATATCTTTGTTAGAATCAATATCTTGCTACTGTTGAATATGGAAAAAGTACACGAGAAATTAATGCTTGTGAAATGGTAGTGCTTTTTGAGTGACGTGGGTCTCTATTCATTGTGCAACCTCTTTATGGTCCATCCACACAGCATTGCATCCATCCTTTTCTTGAATGAATAATTTTGATTTCTTAAAACCAATTTTTGTGATAAGCCTCATGTCTTTAAATGTGTACACAAAGGACCTTAATGACTAAAATATATTTTTTAGAAAGAGATATGAATATGAAGGTGGCTTGTTATTTTAAAGGATAACACATTACACATATTAGAAGTCGAGATGATAATTATTTGTGCATAACACATAATCAAAGTTAGTCAATATTTGAACAATTACTCAATAACACAATCATCTTAAAATGATCTTGATCGTGTTAAGAAACAAATATGCATGAACTCATAAAACATACAAATATGGATCTAGAAGAAGAAAATGATGTTTCTCACCTTGAAGTGTAACTCATGATAGAAGAATAGTCTCCATCCGAGATCCTCAATAATCAATCCTCACATGAGTTGATCAACACCAGAAACTTCAATCATTCATAATGGCAAAAGTTTTGTAGTATGAGATGTCATTCATTCTAACAAGGAATTTTTCCTTCTATAATGTTTCCAAGAGTTGCTTAAACATGACTCAGTTGAAAAGGTAATTGACGATTTGCTACTAAATTAGCATTCACCCTAACAAGTTATTATTATAAAGCACTTAGAGTGTTAGCCCATTGGACAACACTCTAAACTCAAAAGATATAGGGAGTGAGTTTGATTCCCTACATTTTGCAACCAAAAATAAATCTTAATATTGGTAAATTTCAATTTTATAATTTTGACTTTTTGACTCCATTGTAGTAAATAGCAACCAGTAGTGTAAAATCTTCATCTGGTTGAATTTTGTTTCTAAAGCTTATCTATGTATGCATGTGTGTATGTGTGGGTAGAAAAGAATTGTTAAAGAAAAAGCTATAAGCAAAGGCCCATGGAGCTGGACTTCTAACCATCACATGGGCACTTCAAGCAAGCAACTACAAGAAAATTTGCTTAAACCTTTAATATATTTTATATTTAGGGGAAGAAACAAAACTGAAAATGTTTATGCAATATTTTGCTATAATTTCCATTGTGAGTGTCACACTGAAATGGGAAACAGTGCTCTAGGGTTGGTTTTGTGCAACCAAAACTTTAAAAATAAATAATACTGAAGAAACACTCAAAAACAAGAGAAAACTTGACAAAACTACTTTGTGGTTACAATAGTTCCTAGTTTTATTTTCTTTAAGATTCTAAATTATGCTTGGAGTTTTTGTTTTCTAATGAATGTATCCTTACCATTTTCCTTCATGTATGCTTTTGTTTATTTACCTAGGGTTTTGAATCAAATGCCAAAGAAACTAAAAGCCGTGTCTTCTAAAATCTTATAGGCAATTTATTGATCTCTGATTTTGAATATTGCAAAGCTTTCGTGTTCATTTCCCAACTTTCTATCATAGGTATCTACTTATTTTCCTTTTGAGGAACACATAATTGTGCATATATCAGAATTGGAGCTGTAATATGAGTTCTCTCATCTCAATATAAACCTTTGTTTGAATGTCATTTTTTGTACCATGTTTTCTACATGCTCTTGAAAGTCTTTGATAAATACATGTGTTTTTTAGATATGGTATTGATCAAACTGTGGAATATGCATTGCAATTTTACCATTTTTGTTCAATGCATCTGGTTACAAAATATGGTTGACTTGTTTGCTCATGGTGTATCGTTTTTGTATGCATGCTCTTCAATTTAGACTATCTTATTGAGCAAATGTCAAGATACTTGGAGTTTCCACATCAGAAGCTACATGAAACATTTTATTGATCTCACTTATTTACTTGAAGAGTGCCAAAGGCAAACATTATGTAATGAATTTGATCATGGTTATAGATTACCACATTCAAGTAATTGGACTTGTTTGATATATCAAATCAGGGCATTAGTGTTCCTCTTTGTCCAAGCATAACTATGGGGACTTCTCTATTAACTTTCAAGAATCTATGTCATTTAAAGGAATCTTTAGATAAACTCTTTAACCATGGTGCTTCTCCCTTTATCTTCAAAAGTCAATACTCTCTAGGGCCTCTCATTATATATGATTGTAAACACCCATAAATGACACTGGGCCTATTGTAGTTATTTATGCCTTAGTGGTAGCTTTAGATAATTAAATGTATGTATATTCACAATAAAGAGTTATTTTTATATATGATCTTGCTATCCTTAGCACTACAACTTACCATTCTGTGTTAGACATTACTAATAATTCATTATTACCCTCTGAATGACCATCATTTATTTTGGATACTCTTGTTATTTTAGGTGTTCATATAGTCATGACACCTAATCAAAGTTAGATGTTACATAGAAAGGGACATATTAGTGATGTTAGTGAAGAATTCATTGATAGAGTTGAAGAATTCATTAAAGTTGTTATGTAAATCTCATAGAATATTTATACAATGGGCCAGATTCTTTGTCCATGTGCTTGATGTGAGAATATTATAGAAAAGTGTTGTTTTGGGTTGACAAGGATTGGCATGATCGTGGAGTTTTGGAGAACTATATCAATTATATGCTTCACAATGATCATTCATGCAAGCTTGAAAGTATACATTTTGTTGATTCTGGTGATGAAAGTAATGCTAAGGAATCGTTATGTGGAAATGGTTATGGATGTTGCAAGTGATAAATTAAATCTAAAAGCTCAATAGTTAGAAGAGGATCACAGTCTCTATGTTCTAGAAGTTGTTGATAGATGTTGATGAACCTCTCTATCAGACAGTTGCCTTGCCAGAAATACATAAAATTGTCAACTGTGACCCAACTCTTCAATTTGAAAATAGAGTTTGCTATGAGTCAATAATGCTATTATATAATAATTATTATTATATAAAGCATGCTTCTAGAGTATGAAAGGTTGCTTAAAGATTCTTATAGTTTGAGGAAAATGGTAGATTAGTTGAGATTGACATGTGAGAAAATAGATGCATGTCCAAGTCATTGTATATTATACTATAAAGAAACAGTGAGTTGAAAGTTTGCTGGATATGAAAACATGAATGATATAAGTGGAATGTTTCACATTCTAGCAAGTAGAAGGATGTGCAATTCAACCATTTTCCATATTGTAAGATTCACATGAATGCCAAAGAAGAAATCGTATTTGAATTTTCCAAGAGATTTGTTGTAAATATCTATTTTTCTTGTGTCTATGTTATTGATTCATGTTATTTTTTTGCATCGTTATATTAGAAAATAAAGAATTAATACTTTGGAAGGTATTTAGCTCCTTTGAAACATATATGCTTCTATTTATTGATCTTAGCTAAATTGGATTAAATCTTAATGCTTTTTGTATTTGTTATCGTAGGAAAAACTCCATAATATAACCTCTTGAAAATAATCGGAAGAACCTTTTACCCACTCGGAATTGATACAGAATTATTTTTAGAAGGTGCATCCACCAACAGAAAAGGAAAAGTTTATAGTTTGGGTCGTGGCTTTGATTTTGACACCCACCTTCGTGTATCACATGGGCAGCTGATGTTGTGGCAGTTGGGTCCCCTCAAGCAATTCCTGTAACAAAGAATATATAGACAATGCAGTATGTGAGGCCTTGACTTCGTTGGTTTGTTTCCATTTGGAGCCAATGATGGAGAATATGATTTTAAGGCTTCTTGACTCATGAGGACCTTTGAGACACGGGTGCCATGAAGGAGAGAGTATAGATCATGAGGACGATCATGAAGATGAGATTACGTAAATCTTTCACATAGGTATGTTATGAATATGTAGACAATGTGGTTCTTTTTGGTTAGTTGTTATCGACATCTCTAACAGTTACAATTACTAGCTTTACAAATTCTCCCACGGCCTTTAGTCAAAGCATGTTTCTTATTCATCAATAACTATTAGTGCTTACAATCCACGAAATTAAATAAACCTGATTAAACCAACAATGTCAAGTCAACCATCGGTTTTAGATCTTCTCATAATATGGCCTTGATAATGGCTTTATGGTAATTAGTTGTTTGTTCATTTCATGGAAGGTTGTTTGGCCATATCATCATATAGATGCAAGCATAGGATTCCACTCCACGAGCCCTGAAATTTATTCCAAACTATGTAGTAACTCTACTTTCCTAAGTAGGGTGTCATAACCCATAAACTCATATTAGATTTGTTACGCTTGTGTTGTTGGCATTATTGTTCTACAATTCATGCATTGAGTTACTAAATCCCGTATATATGTGCGCAGATGTGTGCCTGTGACCTTGCTTGCAAATTTTTAGTTAAAATTTAAGGATTTGGATCCACTTGTAGATTGCACATGTAAGTTGGGTAAGTACAGACTTATCTTTTGGAGAATTAAAATGACTGAATTATGAATTCTTCTTTATCTCATCCAGGTTGTGGCTTTTGTCACATGCAAGTACTGGAGGAAGTTAGATCCTAAGCAGAATAGATATGAAAAGCTTTGATGCAAGGAAGCTCGCAGTTATATTATCGATCTCTCCAATCTCTTTTGAAGCATTCTCAAAACACCATGAGCCATTTTCCCCCTAGCACTTAGGATTTAAATGTGTAGATTGCTTTAGTTAACATTGGAATTGCGGACAATTTCTTGATAAATGATCGGATACGCTTGTTATAGATATTACCAAGACGATGAGTGGGTTAGGTTTAGGTGGAGTAACCGGTCTACTGGACATTCTAACTAGAATACTACATGGCTATAGACCGGATTAAGTCTAGCTGAGTTTAGGTCTGGGTTGCGGTAAATGCAGTTGATGGTATGGTCGGTTGGTCTGGAAGTATGTACAGCAATCAAACCCGATCTATGACTCGGTTTCAGTTCTGATTCGAGCTAAAAACTGATTAAAAAGAACAAGAAAAATTTAAAATGAGATCGAATTTTTGAATTATATATATATGTGTGTGTGTAAAGACCGAACCAACTGTTTGAACTTTCCCTGATAGAAATCAGCTTATTGTCTATGGTTTCTATGGATTCTTTTGTACTGACATAAAGAAATACCATTGAGATAACTTTCATGGCCAACCGAGTGGAGATAGACCAATTATTTATGATGATCCATCCCAGCTTATAGGATCACAAAACCGTGGAAGGTTCTCTTTCCTTCACTAGTATTTTGATTCCAGTACCAGTTCCACGCAAGGAGGAACCTGAGGTTGTCTCTAATTCTGATACAATTCCAATTCCACTGCAAGGTGCCGCCACTGCCCCATGGTAATATGATAGCGATAGGGAGGAACTAGTGGTTAAGGTTTGGGGTGAACATAATTTGGTTAAAACCGAATTACCAAACCAGAATTCCAGATTCAATTCGGTTACAACAAGAATCGAGTCGGGGTTGGTTTAGTAATTTTATGAAATTCAGCAAATAACCAATATTTAAAAATATTTGTTTCTGCCCCCTTCCCAAATGCATGCCCTGATCGGTTGTGCCTCTCTCTCTCTCTCTCTCTCTCTCTCTCTCTCTCTTTGAGAGACTATAGGACACGCCCGTCTCTTTGTTTTGTCCCAACTCTCTTCCTCTTGGTTGTCAAGAAGTTGTAACCATCTTCTCCATCAAAAGTTGGAATCATTTTCTGTAGGGTAAGGTGTTTCTTCTTTCTATATGTTTTGGTAGAGCTGGGAGCAAGGCATGAAGAAGGCGATGAACTTCCTTTGGGTTTGGAACCGTGTATGCAGAAACCCCTTGTTGAAATTATCTTTTCTCTTTAATTTCATCTCTTTGGAGTTTCATCCCTATTCACAGTGTTTCCTGTAAACTTGTAAACTTTGTTGTTTGTAAAATACATCCTTGTAATTTTGTAAATGTGTTTATCATTCCCATTTAACTCTGCTCATGTAAGAGATCACCCTTGCATAGCCAGTCTCAAGATCCGATAGGGTTGCGTTAGGCTTTCAATAGCCAGCATAAAACTTTGTTGGACTTATTTAACATGGATTATACAAATTATGAGTGTTCAAACAATTCACTAATATGATGCCAACTGAATTATCAAAGAGATTGCCTCCTCGGCATGATGCAAACCATCACATTGAGCTTATCCCTCATTTGAAGCCTCCCTATAGGCTTGTGTTCAAAACGTTGTGTGGAGTTACAACAACAATGAGGAGAGTTCTTGTGTGCCGACATGGTGCATTTATCCAAGAGTTCATTTGGTTCACCCATTCTTTTTCAACAAAAGGTGGAGGAGCATTCAACTACTATTTTGGACCATTATCTTTTGTCTCTCATAGCTTATCTCTTTGACTGATTAAGTTCTGCATAATGGTTCAACAAGCTTCATAGCTTATCTCTTTGACCGATTAAGTTCTGCATAATGGTTTAGTAAGTTGGACCTAAGATCAAGATATTGGCAAGTGAGGGTTGTCGAAGGGGATGAGGCTAAGATGGTTGTGATTACAAAGTATAGGTCTTATGAGTTTCTCATGATGTTGTTTAGGCTCATGAATTTTGCTGATACCTTATGTTGTCTCATTATGAATAAGGTGTTGAAGGGATTTGTAGATGAGTTCATGATTGTTTACATCGATGATAGTTGTTTATATTCAAACATTGAAGGACCATTAACAACATCTTTCCTTAGACTTAGGAAATACTCTGTATGTTAAGAGAGAGAAGTATGAATTTGTGAGTCAAGCATCACTTTCCTTGGTCATATTGTTGGTAGAGGTATTGTTTACATGTAGGGATGTTCATGGGGAGGGGATCCCTTGCTCCCATAGGGACCCGCCTCGAACAGGGCAGATTTGAGGAATGGAAACGGGAATGGGGAGAGCAAAGAAATCCTTAATGGGGATTGGGTAGGGATAGAGATTGCATGTCCCCACCCTACGAACCTGACCCCAACCCTTTCTCTAATTGATTCTAGAAAGTTAGGTTAATCTAAAAATAAAATAAATTATAAGAGAAAATAAATAAAAAAAGTGTTATATCTTTTTTGAATTGGTGAACTCACCGCCATTCTCTAGATTTCATTCGTAATAATATGTTTCAATTTAGATATATTTTACATAAATTAGGTTTCATTTCATATGTAAAAGTGAGATCCAACTTATGTTTGAGTATCTCTTTTTTCCCGATGGGTCCCCATGGGCCCCATAGGGATATGGGGATGGAGATGGGAGCCGTCACAGGGTTGGGGACGAAGATGAGGACAAGATTATGAAATGGGATGGGGGGGCGACTTTGATCACCATCCTTGCCCTACCCCATGAATATCCCTATTCACATGGACCCTCATAAGGTGGGATCCATTCTTGATTGAGAAGCGGTACATACGTTTGGGGGGTTGCGAAGTTTACTTGGGTTGACGAATTATTATCAGTTGTTTATTTATCACTTTTGTTGGATCTCCCCCCTCTCAGGTTTTGAGGTAGGGTACTCCATGGAGTTGTACCGAGGAGCATGACCATGACTTAACTATCTTGAAGGAAGCGGTCATCAATAAGGTTGTCCTTTGTTTACTGGACTTTTACTCGCCCCTTTGAGGTTCATATGGATGCCAGTGATCCAGCCATTGATGGGGTCCTAGTCCATGATGAATCTCTTAACCTTGGAGAGTCAAAAGTTACAATATGCAAAGGAGAGGTATTTAATGTACGTATGATTTTATTTGAGTGTACACAATGAGAGTGGCGAATGAACTCAATCGGAAGTGCATTGAGGACATTGTAGCAATTGTGACTCATTTGGTTCTCATTAGTATATAGACTCTAAACTAGTGAAAGATTAAGCATTTGAAGGCCCTACTCTAGGATTACCTTTGATATACATGAACGTTTGTGAGAGAAACTAGATGGGCTTGTTGGAGATGACCCAATTTAGCTATAATGTACATTCGAGTGAATTTATAGGGTCCAGTTCTTTTTGAGTTATCACTCAATTGATATCCCTTATCTTCCATGGACATTGCTCAACAGGAGGCCAAGAGTTGATGTCCTCCAACGCTTAGAGAGTTGTGCAAGAGGCAACAATTGTATATAGATGCCCATGTGTCACTTGCCTGTGTGCAAGTAAAGATGAAACTCTATGTCACCTACGAGAATTTCAGGGTAGAGGATTGAGTATGGTTGAGGATCCCATACTACATTTGGCGAAAGGTTTATAGAGCCGTTAGTGCATGCCTCAAACTGCATTCCAACTGGCAGAGAATTGGACGTGTTGCTTACTGACTTGCATCTCATTTTTCATATATCGCAGCTAAAGACATATTTTGAGGATCCGGAGTGAATGTCTTGATAACCACGCCCTCTTGTGCATCGTGATATCGATAAGGTTGAGAGGATATTAAACCACCAGGTAGGGGGAAGAGGATCAGTGTATACTGGTCCCATGGACATGCCAAGGTGCAGATGATGATGCTTGGATTCAAGCCATATAGTTGTGGAAGTACGAGGCTCTTATGTGTGACTATCACTATTTCTATTTCTCATTTTTCGTACGACTCTCACTTTTCTCATGGCCGAGCTATCTTGGTCACAGATTGTATTACATCCCTTTGGGAGTGAAGAGATTGTTCCAATACATGGGCGTTGAATATCCTGGCTTTTCAGGTTATGCGTCTGTTTTCAACAAAACAACAAGGCACCTTTCTTGTTAATATTTACTATCATAATCACTTTCATTATAACTTAATATATTTCATGTCATCTGATACACATATCGATATTAATGCCATCACTGATGAGAGCCCAGAGCATGATCAGAAGCCGATCATCCTGGTGGGGCTCAGTCCGTTGAGCTTCCTCCTTGTAAACGTAAGGTAATTACCAAACACAATTAACCGATGAATAACGATATAAACCCTTCCCTTCGCGTTGCTAGGGTTTGCGTTTAACGTCTCCTCAGAAACCTTCATGAGACCTCCGCAGCTCTCTCTTTCGATCCTCAGATATGATCGCCGACGCGCAGGCGGCAGATCGCCGGGTTTCTCAGGCTACTTCCCCAACGTCGGTTCCCTTCTTCTTAGAGGCAATAGCCCGCATCGCGGTTGCGCAGATCTGCCGGAGCGCGGGTTTCCGATCGGCGGAGCGATCCGCCCTCGATTCCCTCTCCGACGTTGCGTCCTTGTACATCCGACAGGTTGCTGATTTTGCGCGCCTCCACGCGGAGGCCTCTGGCCGTACCGACGGCAACGTGGTGGATGTCGCCCTCGCCATCGAGGACCTCGCCTCATGCCGTGGGTTCCCCGGAGCGTCCGATCCCGGCCTCCGGATCGCGAGATCCGGCGTGCTTCTGGAGATCATCTCGTATGTCGCCCTAGCGGATGAGACTCCTTTCCAAAAGCATATCCCTAGGCGGATTGTTAGGGAAAAGGTAGGGGCGGTGCCGAGCTTTTCGGTGTTGGGCATCGAACCTCCGTTCAGGCATGTTCCGAAGTGGCTACCGGCATTTCCTGAGGGCTTTGAGAGCATGAAAGAGGCAAAAGAGGAAGAATCTACAGTTGGGGATTGTCCGGTAGATGTGGTTGTGTTGAGCAACGGTGGGATTAGTTCTGGATCCTCCCGGAGTTTCTTACCTTCAGAGAGGGAGAGGGTGAGGTTTGAGTTTGGGATTCGCGAGAATCCATTGGATGGGTGTTTGGGAGGGTTTGATAGTGGTAAGAGGAAATCTTGGCTTGGTAAGATTTCAGAGAGGAGGGTGAAGGGAAGGATGGATTTGAGGGCAACAGAAAAAGATAACGTAGTTCTGTAATGATGAGCTTGTTTATTGACAACCCTTTCAAAGATTTTGAAATGTTTCCTTGAATGCTGGCTCTGCTGAAACCCGTAACCATGGTATGTTATCTAGTATTCCTATATATATTTCCGTCGGCAGATTTTCTTTTTTGCGCGGTCGACCTTATTGGTTGCATCAATCCTTGTTTTGTAAAAGAAAATGGGTCTAATACGTAGATTCTTCTCCGCCACTGTACCCTTTCTTGGGTTCTGCAATGTAAGTTCCTATCTTTCTGCATATGTAAGAAACGCCATGCACGCCCTTTTACTGAAAAACAGATTTTTGTTTTATTTCTTCTCAACAGAAGCTAGCAGAATTTTCTCTGGCTCACTGTTGAAGATTTTGATAATGTCTCTAACCCTCTCGGATATTAAATACTCTCTTGTATTCGAGATTGATGTGCAAATGATGACTTACACTTGATCTCTGAAATTTAAGGTAAGTTCTGTTGACACGATGAATTGCTGATGCACATCTATATCACTTATTATCTCTGGCTTTGAATGAACATAGCTGTATCCAGATGGTTTATTATTGTATTTATTTTAAATGTAAATAAAAATGATGCTGGAAAGCTTTTGGCTCCGTTGTTCCTATGGCATGATCATACACCTGACACTTTGCTAAGCATAAGTTCGGTGCTAGTTGTATTTTTACTTTGATGAATGAAATAATGAACAATAACTGTGAAAAAGTTGGAACTTGCATCATGAAGTTGAACCCTTTATCCTTCAGTTTTATGAAGATTTGAATTCACAAAATTTGGATCTGATTTTCAATGCTAGTTGTGAAGCGTCCTTCAGTAATATCTTCAAACTTGTAGTTCTTGCACTAATTTTTGGTATTCTTTGGGATGGGCAAGTGATCGTAATCTGATCCTTGAGGCTCTAGTGTGCATGTTCTTGAATTTCTACGGACTTCTGTTAATTTCACTCCATTTTGTTTTCGAGGTTGGATTTGATGATTGTTGTCATTATTATTCTTATATCGTACTCTTCCGACTGTCCTTTGTAGACGATACGTGATATCCATTTCAACTATTGGGATCTGTACAACATCTATCGGCATCTGTACTCCTTGAGAATGTCAATTGTCGTGCCTGATTACAGATGAATACTTCTTGGCCTATGTTATCATGATTTTGTGGTATGTACATACACCTAGTCATTTCGACACCTATCAAAACTATGTAACACAATGTGAAAATTTGATGATCCATCAGGAGTCGGAATCTTTTCACCATTGTTCAGAAGATTTTTAAAGTGGTCTGTTTTCACTTATAGTCGGAAGTTGGTTTCCCTAATGTCCAAGAAGTTTCTGGTTCTACTTAAGGCTCAAAAGAGCAGAATGATGTTGGTGGTGGAAAGTTTGAGCCAGACACAGTCAGGTGCCTACCATGTACATCTTTGGTGGTTACAGTTACAAGTCTGGTAAATTATAATGGGTCTATCGTTACATTTGCGAATTTCCTCTTTTGTGTTGATCGCATGTGTTACATCTAGACCCCACACACACACTACCACCGACCTCTTAGCTATCCACTTCACCTTTTCACTGATATATAATAATTTGGTCATTATGTGTCTCTTGTTCTAATCTCTTCAAGAGGGAAGACAAAGTTCCTAATGGTCCAAGAATTTCTTGATTTCAGATAAGGCTCCAAATGTGCCTCACGGAGTGGTAGACTTTGAGCCAGAGAGTCAGGTACCTACTACAAATTTGTTTGGCAGTTGCAGTTATGTGTGGTAAATTAGAGCGAGTCTATTGTGACGTATGGATGGAAATTTCATGGTTCAGTCGATCATGTCTTGCATGTAGACTACAACCTTCACGTCTGTTAGCTTCACTTTCTGTTTTCATTGACCTTTCTTGATTGAATATTGTTGGATGCGGTGAATAAGGATTTAGGTTGCTAACCTTCAAGAACTAATGAGAAGGGAATCAATCCCTTACGTGAATCCAGACAAGTAGCTCTAACTAGCCAGTTGGCCTTAAAATGTGAGAGGCAGGCTCCTTCTGAGGTACCTACCGTGTATTTATTGATTATTGTTAAGGCTTCAAAAAGAATCTCATGCTGTACTAGTGGAAAAATTTGAGTCAGACAAAGTCAGGTACTTACCATGTACTTCTTTGTTACAAACTTAAATTACGAGTCTGGTATACTAAAATGGGTCTATTGTTACTTGTATGGAAATGAATTTTGCTTTTCATGTCGACTTGATGTGTTACTTCTAGATTCTACACTTCTATAAACCTATTGGCTCCTCAATTTCCCTCTCCATCCGACACTGCATATAGCCCTAGATGCTTGCAAACACTTTGGTAACCAGGGAGGTGAAATCTGTCTCACGGCTCATCGGAGGCCATTTACCTTGGCGTTTGCACCTTTCTAAATTGTAGTGCTGTTATTTTTTTCATTTGCTCCGTGTTCCTTGTCCACGTTGTCATAGAAAGTTAGTAGGCTAATGCTTGTGTTGCGTTTCCTGTCATTTCTTTTTACGTGCAGAAGGAATGAACACAGTGAAAGACAAGGGAGCGTTCCTGTGGATAAACAAAGTTAGAGGCTGAACGTCTTTGGAATCGGCAAGCCTTGCTATGTAAAAGTGCTAGAATTCAGCTTGAACGTGAATCTTCTCTACTTCTGAGATTTGAGGCGTCTCCATGCTAAGCTTTATCGGAATGTGGTATTGCTAAGCCTTGATTCTACGTGCTGATGAGTTTAGCATCCAAAGTTGCAGTGTTTATATTCGTGGAGTCTAGGGTTAGTCTGTAGAGCTGGATAAACAAAGTTAGAGGCTGAATGTCCTTTGAATCGGCAAGCCTTGCTATGTAAAAACGCTAGAACTCAGCTTGAACGTGAATCTTCTCTACTTCTGAGATTTGAGGCGTCTCCATGCTAAGCTTTATTGGAATGCGGTATTGCTAAGCCTTGATTCTACGTGCTGATTAGCTTATTATCCAAACTTGTAGTGTTTATATTCGTGGAGTCGATGGTTAGTCTGTAGAGCAATTGAATCTAGACGCCTATTGAAGCTAATTTGTGTATAGACTTTCTAAAATTCTCATTGTCCGGATATACTATAACGTTTAAATGCGAATATCTGCAAATAATCCTATCTTATGACCATAGTTGGCCGGTTTCGTTAATTGCGTTTCTGCCCATCTCATTTTTGAGGCACTCAAGTTGGAGCATGTTGACTATCTATGTTGCACGGGTACGCCCTTTTGGGTGTCGTACCCATATTCGGTACGTACTGGGTACAAGTATGCGTATGGGTACGTCGGGTACGTACCCATACGGCCTGCAGCGTACCGGTATGTAAATACGTATTCGGGTATGCATACCCGACTTTGGGTACGCCACGTACCGGTACCCGGTACGTGGCTAGATCGGATTCAGATCAGTTGACCCAATTCGATCCAAATTTTTTTTTAAAACCCTAACTCTCTCTCGATTCTTTCCTATGGCAGACTGGCTCTCTCTCTCCTTTCGTCCTTCGTCTCACTCACCTCCTGCGTTTCTCCTTCGTCTCAGGCCGACCGGCGACCGACGACCACCATCCTTCGTCTCACTCACCTCATGGTACAGTTGTTGTCTTGTTGGTTGTTCTGCTACAGGTTAACGGGGCTCATTTCGTATTGAAGGCATGCCGAGCTATCGTGGAGATGGGGCATTTGAGCTCTCTCCTTCCGTCCTTCGTCTCACTCACCTCCTTCGTCTAAGTTGTTGCATTTGGGCTCTCTCCTTCCGTCCTTCGTCTCACTCACCTCTTACATATTGAAACATGAAATTTTCTTTTTATGCGTGCATTCAGGTGGAAATGGGGCTCATTTCATATTGAAACATTGAAGGCATGCCGACATGTTTCATGTTTGTGACATTATATGGTTTATGTACACTTACAAGTTACAACGTTATGTGGTTTTTGTGAAATAGTTGTTAATGGATATATACACTTATAAGTTATAACTTACAAGTTACAACGTTGATCTGTGTTATATGTACTACAATTAGCTGATTGATATTCTGTCCTTTTAGACAATGTGCAGTAATCCTGTTTGGGAGAGGGAGCAAGAAAGTTCGAGGAGTATATGCGCTTTCACCTCTTATGGTTACATTTCGATTTCGTGGCTTTTATGTTTGTCCTTGGTAGTGGTTGCTGTTTATGTTTGTCCTTACTAGTTCACCTATCTAAGACTAGTTGACTTGGACGTTTGTAACACCTATCTAAGACTAGTTGACTTGGACGTTTGTAAGTTATTTGGTTTACAAGCACTATTAGCTTTTGCAAGGTATCTTTACTGTGATTAATGAGTTATTCGGGTTCATGTTACGCATTGAGAAACATATCTGTGTAAAACTTTGCTTTCATGGAGATTGAGGTGGAGATCATTAGGCTGCTGTGATTGATAAAGGTCTATCTGTCTCTTCATTAATTCTTTTTGCATATGTTGGTCTTGCTTATATGTTGTTGACTTCATTATTTTGATTTATGATATTCTTGAAACGATGCTTCTTCAGGAACTCTTGATTCTCTTATGGTAAGCATTGCAACCCCAATGATGGGGATCACCTTTTATGCTGGTTTCAGATCTTTCCTTGCAAATTCAATTGACGAGTTCTCGTATGTGTTTTTTGTTTGATTCTTCTTACTTTGAAGAAGAATATAAATGTCATTCTCATAAACTTAGAATAAAATTATTCACAAACACTAGAATGTTCTTTAAAATATAGAATGATCTATATAATTGTGTATATAATTTTTAATAGTGGCATACCCGTACTTTAGTTTTTTAGAAAATTGCTAACCCCGTACTCGTACCGAGTAGTGGTATCGTACCGTATCCATGCAACAACCATGTTCATGATACCCTTGATAATACTATGGCTGTTCAGATATCTTCATCGATGTTTGTGCATGGGTTTTCAGTTTTGTTTGCATCACGGTCTTACCTTATAGAGTTTGTTCAAGTTTTATGCATGTAGGTGTGCAACAGCGTCATGACTTGATTCAACTTGTAGATTTGTAACTTGTTTGTGCCATTTGAATTAGTGTGACAGTTCGATCGCGAACACTACTTGGGATTATCTTGACAATTTTAGTACTTAGTTTTGAGTTTTGTCCGAGACTTGTATCTTGAATTGTTGAGTGTCACATCAGTTTTAAGGTTTCATTGCATTACTATAATCTTAGTGAAGGCTTGCTTAGCTGGAGACGATTAAGTGTCTATGACGAGGGCGAATTTTGTTTGGTAATTCCAATGTCTTCAGACTTAACAATTTTGATATTAGAGTTGTTTCGACTCAAAGTGCATAGAATGGGTGTAGGATACATTCTCTCGTGTTGTTAAGTTTCTATTGAATTACTACTACTTTGGTGAAGACTTGCTCTTTCTATGATCTTGGTCAAGGCTTGTTTAGTTGGGGATGACTTAACGTCGGTCACAAGCCAGTTTGGGTTAGACTGAAAGTAGTAGTAACTTAACAAAGTTAACTCATTCTTGTCGACACGTTATACTATGGGCATGACACTAATAGAAAGCGGAAGTCCAAAGTCATACCAGTGGCCCATCTGGTTGAGATGACATCGGGTATCTTGCTTGACGTAGTAGTCGAGCTTGTTAAGATGACTTTAATTATCTTGCCTCACGTTAACGTGCAGCCTGCTTACCTTGATCATGTTGTTCGTGTTGCGGAAAGATTCGATCAATTGATGGGAGAAATCCATTAATAGTGAGTGCACGATCATTTGCAAGGTCACTTGAGAAAGTCCTTTATGAGACATGCTTATATATTGACTCGACTACTGAAACTCAAAGACAAAGTTGCATCGTTTTCAGAGAGATAGGAAGTAGATTCTCAAGATGAAATATTGATTCGACTACATGGAGTTGAGCGATGGTTGATTAATGACAATAACCATGAGTACGGTAAAAGAGCATAATGCCTTTGACGTATCAAGGTTTGCAAACCTAAGGTCTTTGAGGATGATCATCTAAAGCTAACGGTGTGATGTTTTTATAAGACAATGTCATGTTGTGGTGGCAGAGATGTTGGATGATGTTGAGGAACAATGTCGCATTTGTACTTGAAATGAATTTAAACGAGGTATAAGAGAGCACTTATTCTCGCACAATATTGAAGTCATTGCTAAGAGAAGGCTTGACCCTCTAAAATATTTTGAACCCATTTAGAATTACATTAAAAAATATTAAACATTGATTTTGATCATGTGAACTAGGACACCGGAAGGTAGGCTATTCAAGTTTCTTAACGAGTTTCAACCTTGGGTTGAAAAAGAGTTGAACCATGCATGTAAACCTCAAGACCTCCTCGAAAGCTATTACAACGACAAAATAACTTATTGATAACTATTGAATAGATGATGTCAAGAAATCCTCTAAGAAGAAATATCATTCTAAGGAAGATAGGTTTGAAGAGAGCAGAGAAAAACATAGCAACTCAAGCCTTCAAATCACTGTAACGACAAAGACAAAAACAAGTATCATCAGAAAGGGGACAAAGAAAAAAAAATCTTTACAACAACAATAACTAAGCCTTTTCCCATACTAGATGGGGTCAGCTTTATTTCTAATAACCTCATTATGTATATGGCCTTTTCTTGTATGACCACTCAACAATCTCGATATTTTCATTTCTGTCACAGACATCTTTTGTAAATGATGATGGAGTAATTGCCCAACACTTAGAACCATCAAACATGGCATGTTTAATTGTTGCTATATAATATTTACCTTTTACCTTTAATGATATCTTCTTATCACAAAGAAGACTTGATGCTCCTCTCCATTTTAACCAACCAGCATTAATTCTATACGTAACATCTCCATCAATTCTTCTATCACTCTGAAAAATTGACCCTAGGTATTTAAAACTTTCTTTTTGGGGATGCAATGTGTGCTAATTTTAATTTCTATGTCCTCTGAAGTAACCAAATGATCAAACTTACATTCCATATATTTTGTCTTTGTTCTACCAAGTCGGAAGCCTTTACTTATAAGGTTTATGTATGTAAATGGGATACCTCTTTTTTCCAAGGTTCTCCAATGAACCTTCCTCGGTACCCTATCATAACCTTTTTCTAGATCAATAAATATCATGTGAAGGTCTTTCTTTTTTGCTCTAAAATGTTCCATAAGACGTCTCAAAAGATGAATTGCTTCAACAATATATCTGCCTGACATGAATCCAAATTGGTTCTCTGTTGTATTCGATACTTGTCTTAACCTACGTTCGATAATTCTTTCCAACAATTTCATAGTATGACTCATTAACTTGATACCTCAATAATTTGCACAATTTTAAATGTCTCTTGTTCTTATATATGGGTATAAGTGTACTCGCTCTTCATTCCTCGGACATCTTTTGGTTTCTTCATATTTCATTAAATAGTCTTATGAGCAAAATGATTCCTATTTCTCTTAGGATTTTCTAAACTTTTATAGGAATATTGTCTGGTCCTACTGATTTACCACCCTTCATATGATTAAGAGCCTCTTTGACTTTATTCTTTTGAATACGTTGGTAGAAATTTTGGTTTATATACTTTTCTGATTTAGCTAACTCTCCTAAGCTAATACTAACATCTTTATTTTCATTAAAAAACTTATAAAAATAGTTTTTTCATCTATTTCTTATATCATCATTTGCCACTAGAGTTTTTTCATCCTCGTCTTTAATGCATCTAACATAATTAAGATATTTAGTTTTATTATCTCTAGCCCTAGCTATCTTAAAAATATCTCTTTCACCCTATTTTGAGTTGAGTTTTTTTAAATAAATCCTCCCAAATTTTAGCTTTTTCTTCACTGACGGCCTTTTTTGTTTCTTTCGTTTGATTTCTTATAAGTCTCTAAAGTTTCACTAGTTTTCTTAGCATAACGTGGTTTGTAGCATGCCTTCTTTGCCTTGATTTTATTTTACACTACTTCACTCCACCACCAAGCTTCTTTCTGTGCCGGTACACCTCCCTTAGATTCACCTAACACATCTTTCACCACTATCCTAATATGTATAGCCATATTGTTCCACATATCATACGGTGTACCAACATAATTCCAAACATCTCCTTGAATTATATGCTTTCTCCTAGAATTACCTATAAGTAATCAATTTATATCCCTACCTTCATCATTTATATCCCCAATGGTGGTTATGCTTTCTCCTAGAATTACCTTGCAATCTTTACAACACGCTCTATCTTTTTTATACAAATAAAGTAATCAATTTGTGTTTGTGATAAGCTACTCTTATAAGTAATTAAATGTTCATTTCGGTTTTTGAAGATTGTATTGTCTATAAAGAGATCAAATGCCATAACAAAATTTAAAATCTCCCTACCTTTCATTTATATCCCCAAAACCAAAGTTTTCGTTAATACCTTGATATCCTAATGCCTCTTCATCAACATGTCCATTTAAGTCTCCTCCTAAACAAATCATCTTCCTTTGAGGAATTTTTTGAATCACCTTATCTAACTCTTCCCAAAAAGCCGTTTTTATACTATCTTCTAATCCTACTTGGGGTGCGTAAGCACAAACTATATTTGAAACCTATACTCCTAACACTAATTTCAATGTCATGATTCAGTCACCATATCGTTGTACGTCTACTACACTATCCTTTAAATCTTTATTTATGATAATATCAACTCCATTTCGAGTCTTTTCCTTACCTGAGTACCATAATTTAAAATTTGTATCATGAATCTCCTTTACTTTTTCTTTAAGCCACTTTGTCTCTTGTAAACATAGAATATGAATCTTTCTCCGAATCATAGTATCTACCACCTCTATTAGCTTACCGGACAATGTTCCGATATTTAAGAACCAATACAAATCTTATTATCTAAGACTAGCTTCCTTACTCTTGGCATCTGTCCATATTGAAAATGCGGAGGGCTTCTCTGTAATTTATTCACTACACTTGAGCAGCAACATAGCGGGACTAACTTCTTTACCTACACCCGTTCATGATGCGGGAACCCTCTTTGAAATTGATTCACTACATCCGGGTGAAATTTTTGTGGCTCTTGCTTACTTTTCACTGCATTCGGGCTCTGCAGCGTATCGCTAGGCGGGAACTTTTCAAAGCAATGCTCATAATTTGTGTAATTCATGGTATAAAAGTCTGACAAAGTTTTATGCTGGTTGTCGGAAGCCTAACACAACCCTCCTCCTTTATTCGGGCTTGAGTTATTCCTTACATGGGCGGAGTTAAAAGAAAATCTTTACGAAAGAATATCGATATTGTGGTGAACCACAATACTCGGTAAAATGTCAGTATTAGAAGGATGACTTTGGAATAACCCAATAGAAAGTACTAGAGTTAGGGTATTCTTATGCGTGGGCTTAGTTACGCAACCATTAGTAGTGTTCATGGTCAAAGAGTTACATTATTTTCTACCTAAATGGTTGACGTCCATGACAAACCAATGCGTAAATGGTATTCTTGCATCTATGTGAGTTGATATATCACTAGCTTATTCTCTTAGCTTGCTTTGTTTTTTTCATATCTTTTCCACTTGATTAGGCAGTGCATGATGTGTCTTCTTTTGTCTTCCATATAATCAAATATTTGCTCCACTTCCTTAGCTCTCGGGGTCCTCAAGGGTGTAGGTGCCCCAACGATTAGTTGCGGTTTGCATCTTTCGTGTCACCATTATAAGTCTTTCGGTTATTCGTATGGAAGACATGATGCGGTTTGGAATATCCAATCGATACACTTAATTTCTCACCTTTTTTACAATAATATAGGGATTGTCATACTTATAGATCAGTAGAGTGCTACTTGTGAAAGATTTGTATTTGGTTTGGGTACAACATTACAAGGACTTGGTCACCGATCCCAAATTTGATGACACACTTCTTCATCTTCACTCACTTCTTTATACACTTTGTTGCTTTCACAAGTAAAGTATGAGGAATATCATGTTGTTCTTATAGATCGGTGCAAGTGTGTGATGGGGTCTTGCCTTTATACTTTGTTGCTAGAGTGTATGGGGCTTGTGACTCTTGTTCTGTGGCAATCTTAAAGGGTTTTTCCTTAATAGACTCGTTATGGTGCAGATTATATGAGAATTGAGCAATGTGAAACTATTTTGTCAAATCCTCTTTGTTGGATCTCATGTATTGCTTTAGAAAATCCTTAAGCAAGACATTCATTTGTTTCCATCTGGGGTGATAGCTTGTAAAGAAAAATAATTTTGAACCAACTAAACAAAAGATTTTTCGTCAAACATTCATTCGTTTCCATTTGGGGTGACAGTTTATAGAGAAAAAAAATTTCGAACCAACTAAACAAAAGATTTTCCATCAGAAATTGCTAGCAAAGTCTGCATTCCTGTCTATGATAAGATTGATTGGGAGTCTCTAGTACTTGACGATGTTATTGATAAAGGGTTCTATGGTACGTTCAATAGTGTAATTCATATGGACTGTCATAAATACCCAATACATTGAGAATCTATCCACTACCACTGAGATAGATTAACATCCATTGGACTTTGGGAGATTGAAAATAAAGTCCATCGAGATTCCTTCTCACGATCGCTTAAGCAACAATAAAGTCTCCAATAATACTGTGGAACATTGGTTATCAACTTTATCCCATTGACAAATCAAGCATGTATCCGCATTAGTCTATGTCAAATTCCATTTGAGGCCAATAATGAGCTCGCTTCACTAAAACAAGTTTTCATTCCAGCTTAGGATGTTCTAGCCAAGGAGAATCATGGTATTCTACTAATGTTTCTTCTCAAATTGTTTTTGCAAGATACTTAGATACGTCCACCTTTAGTCAATAATAATCTGTCATGTTTTCAAAAGTGTTTGGTTTTACCTTCATGAATAAATGCTTACAATTGCTTCACCATATCATCGTTTTCCAAACCAGTACTTAAGATCATTCTAAATTTGATAAGAATGTTCACTAGTGTCAGCTTGAAGTGTAATGATAAAGGTTGACTTTTGACTTAACACATAAACAATGGAGTTCAATTTTCCTAATTTATACTCAATAGTCATATCAAGTTTACCTAAAAATTGTTGTCATCTCGCCTATTTAGTGGTCATATATTTTTGAGTTTGAAAATAACTTTGTAGCAACATTGTTCATTTTCATGATGAACAAAGCTCCCATAAGATAGTGACACTAGAGATGAAGACAATGAATAATAACCGTGATTTCTTTGTCACGCAAAATATATCTTCACTTCATGTCTTTTAACTTTCGACTCTCAAAGGTGATAGGATACCCCTTCTATATCAGCACTCCACCATGAGCAAAGTATGAAGCATCTATCTATATATACCTTAAATGACTTTGTATTATCAAGGAATCTTAGGAGGTGCTCTTGTATGACAACCATCTTCAATTGATCAAATACATAGTGACAATCCTCGTTCTAATCCCAACATTAACTCTTATTTAGTAGGGTCATAAGAGGTGATGCTATACCAATATACCCCTCAATCAAGCCTTTGTAGTAGTTTGTCAATTCGAAGAATGACTTGAGTTCTATCAGATTCATTGGATGGTCTCATTCTTTAATTGTGTTAATCTTTTTCGCATCCATTAAGAGTTTTTCATTACTAATAACATAACTAAGGAATTCAATCTTTGTTTTGTCAAATAACCATTTTCCCTATTTTACGTATAATTTATTATCATGCATAACCTTGAATACTAAAGGAAGCCTAACATATAAAGAGTACAACAAACCATAGATCAGCCATTTTTGTGATCGATTAACATTGATTTGATTGCTAAAAAAAGCTTAAGCGAAACTAACTATATTTCGGCGAGAAGTTGTTGATTTCTATTGTGATTTTCAATATGACAGTGAATCAGACAAAATTTTCACCAAATCTGATTATTGAAGGCTCTTCATAGGACCTTCCTTTTGTGAAAGGAACACCTCATCATTGAGCAAGGATCAATTTGTAAGGAATCAATGCCAAGAGTTGGGAAATCTCGTTGGTGTATGTAGTAAATTTTAGTGTTTGGTGTTTGATGTGGTTTAGGTTGCGGTAAAATCAGCTTGCTGTAACAATTTTGATATGTACTTGATGTAATATATTTATAATTGAGTTGTTCAAGTATATGTGGTTGTGTTAATTGTTGTATTACAGTATAGTGTGTGTCACGCACAGTATCGTCATGAGTCATAGTTAGGGATGGTCGTCCTTGCATGGCTATTGCTTCCTTGTAAACCCCTTTAGATAGGAGCACTCTAAGTTAGTATTATTTGTAATAGAATCTAGACCATTACAACCCAATCTAGATTTGATCCGAGTAGAGGATCTAGTAGCTTGCCTATAAGTAGGAGTTACCTCCCTTTATTCGGTAGTTTGCACTAAAACAAGTGTTCTTCTCTCTATTATCTCCTCTTCCAACGGGTGAGAGTAGCCTTCAAAGAGTGTTGCTAGGGAAGGGCATGAATGTGTGCATGCACCTTCCATAACCAAACGGAGTTAAAGAAACAGCTAGGCCCTCGTGCATGGTCACCATCTCGACTCATCGAAGGAGACGGCTTGGCTTTTCTACTCAAAGTGCACTTATGTATTCATCACATAACATGATTTTATAAAGAGTGATACTCAGGTCCATCCAATCCACTCTAGGGATTTCACACTACCTGTTACAAAGGGTAGCATTGCTTTATAGACTGCTTGTTACAAAGGGCAACATTGCTTTATGTAGCCATAAGATGAGACTTGTATAAGAAGATCTAACTATAGCTAGCTAGACTAATTAGTGTTAACCTGCACTAAAGAGGGGTTTGCAAATAAACTCGTGTAAACCTAGTCTAGGATGCTATGTACAAATTATGAGTGCAACATAGACACTTATTGCAAAGGACATGAAGACGCACACTATCATGGTGCGAGTGAGTGATTGTGCACTCCTCCAAGGGGTGGTGCGAGTAGAGTGGAGACCCCTCCCTCCTTGTGTGGTGCTAGCGCTCCCAATGCGTGTCCCATAACAATTCTCCTCCGGCTGAGTTAGACCTCATCCTTGAGGTCTCGGGTGTGCTCCAGCTCGTGGTCATCTCGACATCCCTCAATAGTGCCTCCACCCGAGGCCCTATCGAGCTAGTTCCTCACCATCACGACCCTCGTGCTCTCCCTGTCTAGTGCACATCATGTGCATGCCTCTCTCACGGTGTCGCTCCCATGTCCCATACGTATCTTTGAGAACGGTGACTCTGTGTAGGTGTTAAAGCTCTTGTAGTGCCCCATTTCCTAGCTTTAGTGTCATGAGGTTGACTCCTATGATTTATGGGAAAGTTCACGTTTGAAAGAACTCTAGAAGATACGCACTTCCTCCTAGGGCTTGTGGTGTCCTGGTGGCTACCTCGACATCAGGGAGATCCTTGACGACCGTGCTCCTTCGACAATACTCGTGAATGAAGAGAACGAAAAGTGTGAGGAAAACCCTTCTTACACTCCGAAAGAAGGATCAAGAATATGTCGGTGTTTATATCAATGGTGATCACTCTCTTAGCCATACACGAACGACTCTACAATGGTAAGGGTGACCCCCAATAAGGACCAACAAGTGCACGCATGCTACGCTCCAAAGAGGAGCCTCTTCGATTGTGAAAATCACTTCAAACAACTCACCCAAACCTATTCTCTTGTCTGAAGACAATTTCTAGATCATCAAGGGATCTACAATTGTATAGATTCACAATCAAGGCGATCTAACACAATACAAAACTAAATTGAATGAATTCACAATAATTAGAACTAAATTTAGCAACTTGTGATTAACAAGTACACCAATATTAATGTTCAAAGCACGTAGATTCCTCCATTTATTCACTAGATCCATGTGCCTAAACTTCGATTTAGCTTAGATCAATGTACTATAGCTTCTATGGAGTAATATAAAATCTGATTGAACTCTTTAACTCCCAATTTCTCAAAATTCTTGTAAAATCACAATAGACTTATATGCATTTCTGTCGATCACTTTGTGAGCAATCATATCCCCTCAAACGATGGTAGAATTCTTCGATTTATGGCTTGAAATACTCTCCAAACACCCATTAACCTTTCAAATGAAAATTAGAGCAAAGAGATGATGTCTACCTTACAAAATCACCATAAACTTTCTTCTGAAAATAAGCTTGTGCTTTTCTAATGCATTGCAAAAATTTTTGTAATTTCTTTCATGATTTTTCGATGAACGAAAAAACTACCGTAGGAATCAATCAAAATAGTTAGATTCATGCTCGATCTATTATTTAACCCCAAATATGTAGATCAAGATGGTCTCCACGAGAACTAATAAAAATGATCATATCTCACCTAAGAACATGAAGATCCATTTTTTTATTGAACAATCTCATTGATGACTAGATCTGAGTGGAAATACCTTTAGTAAGTGTGTGTCCTCCAAGGAATGCACCACACTCTGATACCAATTGTCATATAATTTCAATCGGTTTTGATCGATATGAAGTATCAAATGTTTTTCTGAGACAATGAGCAATGCACCACTTCTCGCTTAGCCTTTGCAAGTACTTGACACTCTCATCAATTATGTGCTTGAAGCTACACGCGATTCAGAAGAGTCGTTGTGGAAGATGTTGATCGGTTATTAGAGAAGAAATCGTGCAATAACAAAATGCTTTGGGATGTGGTCTTATAGCGAGTCGAAGGTTTCATTACAAATTGGTATCATAGCATTGGGCTTCCGATTGTAGTGATACTTGGGTGATCATTGGACTTGTAATGGTCCTCTAAAGCTCTCATTCAACAACTGATCTAGGTAGCATAATTCTAGACCAATTGTGACTGTCTTCGCAGTGCTAAGTTTCAGCTAGGTCCGAGGATCGTACATCAATGACTTCTCCAAGCCACCCACCCTTTTCCCTCTCAAACCATACAGTTGCAAAATTGTTGTGCGATGGACTTGTGCCTCACTCTTCTAGATCTCATTTGTGTTTGGTGATGGAAGGTGCTAACTTTCTTAGCTCTCTTAGTTACACTCTCTCTAGGAAGTACTCCTTCACTAAAGAGGACACACACTAGAAGAAGAGAACTCTTGTTAATGGCAATTGTTACTCTTCATATGGTTGTTGATCTCGAATGAAGCCCTATGACTAACACAAGGCAGCGATCTGACTGATCACTCAACCAACAATAGCAAAATGCATCATGTTGTGTCCGATCTTGCAATAGTTCTTCTAAGATGGTTTATAACGTTGTCGCTTGTAGAGTGCAGTAGACCTAACAATTGGAAGGATCCTTGGTAAATTGTGTTGGTGATTGAAGCATTATACACTAGAGTTCCAAATAGTAGAGGGTGTCATTTGTTGGTTACTGTAGGGGTTGTTGCTATTCTTGATCATCACTATTGCATGTCCATTGATGGAGAGAGGTAGGGAACCTCCTGGTACTGTTGGTATCGTCAAGAATGCTGAGTTGATGCTTATATTGTTGACATTGGAGGAGAGTATACAACAGTTGCATAATACGATGTGAGGGGACGTTTCACCCCATATGCACGGTGCTTTTGAGGAGTGTGTGCGTACACCGCTCACCTGCACCATGAAGGCGCAGATCCTTATGTCTTTTGCAACAAGCATCATGTCGCACCCATGTACAACCTTGAGCTACAGTTGGGGATAGTTGACTTTGCATGGGCATTGCTTCCTTGTAAACCTCATTAGGCAGGGACACCTTAACTTAATATTTGCTTATAATAGGATCAAATCCATATCCCATACAAGTATTAGTATATTTAGTTGATAACTTCTAGCATACACCACTGATAGTTATTAATAGTCATCTCATGATTTATAATAACTTGACTTGTCATTAATAAGAGTTGACAACTCCTATACTAGCTAGTGTGTGTCTTCCTTAGTTTAGGAGTGTCTCTTAGAGAGAGTGTAATCAAGAGAGCTAAGAGAGTTAGCACCTCACATTACCAAACATGATAGAGATCTAGAAGAGTAAGGCACAAGTTCTCTGCAAAGCAATTTCGTAGATGTGTGGTTTGAGAGGGAGAAGGCTGGTTGGCTTGGAGAAGCTATAGTCAGGCGATCCTTGGGTCTAGCTGAAGACTAGCACTGTGAAAACTGTCACAATTGGTACCAGAGTGTCAGGAGTGCCAATTTTGAAGGCAACAAGCAGTGGATCTCAACAATTGTTGCATTTTGCAGAATTCAAGACAATTTGGGGTTTGAGCGAAAGTTGATGATTTGAAGAGTTTATCTTCGCCTTCTTGTTCTGATTTTTGTTCTAAGGATAGACAAAAGTTAAAAGAGTTGATCATATCCTTGATTAGGGGTTTTGACGATCGTTTGGTATGGATCGGGTCAGCCGCAAAGTGATCGATGAGAATAGGTATAGATCGTCATAGATATGTTGTAATTCAGTAGAGATTGATCAATCAGATGAGTGATTTTGATATGCTCGTTTGATTCCCTTCTTAGATATTTAATTCAAGTATCCTTGAAGTAAATCAATGGCTGATCGGACGGGAATTCAAACGATCTGCATGAGAAGTGTGTAAGTCGCCAGAAAATAGTGGAGTTTTGCGATAACTACTACATATCTAATTCTTGTTTAGGTGCAAGTACAAATCTCAGTGAGGCGAACCTAGACATCGTCAAATCCATGTTGATCTATCAATCTAAGATAGATCTGAACCTTCATCAACACGATCACAAGTAGATTGTGAAGTTGGGAGAAGATCATTTGGGGTGAGGCGATCGGAGAGGAGACATTTGATTATTGTTTTCGGTTGATAATCAACAATTCTGAAAATAAAATTCTACAACAAGAAATCCTAATTCCTAGTTTGGAAGGAGTCAACTAGTGCACAGAACCGTGAAGATTAGCATCAGATATAAAATGGATTTCAATCATCGTGTCCGAATTTTGCCAGGCTGAACATTCAATGAGATAAGACTCATCCTTTTTCTTCAATTGATCGGAATATAAATCACAAAATTCAATAATCGTTTGAGGCAAAGTTGATCATTCACAAAGGGATCGATGAAACTATGTTATACGTCGATTGTAGATTTGCGAAATTTGTAGCAAATAAAGTTCCCAACACTCGAATCAAGTGTTAATTGAAGTAGATCGAAGTAGGAAGGGTTGTCTCCGATTGTATTGTGCTTGAATTGAGTTATAATTGATTTTAATTCAGTTCGTATGAGTAAGAGAGGTTCTATAGGAGACGATTGATTGTAATATGCTGTAATTCAAATTTTGCAAAAGTTGTAAAGTTGTAAGTATCGATTAGCATTGTAATTGGTTGTGTAACTCGAGTTGTGTACATCAGTTGTTCGATAAATTGCACTTTAGTAGGAGCAACAGTTTCAGAGTTGCAATTTCATTGTTATGTTATGGGAAGCTGATCCAAGTAAGGTTGTTGCAGAAAATTACAACAATGTTTCTTGAAGTGTTGTGAGGCAATTCAGTGCATGATAGACTGTTGATTGCAGTATTGTTGCTCAGTCATATTACAAATTATTGTGGTGGTACGTAGGAAGAATTCTATATTATTGTAATGATGTTGCTACAATTTGAGTAGTGAAGTTGCTCAAAGCAAGGTGTTGCCGAGGACCAAACCATGAGGTGCTACGTGCATCCGTACTGGAGAGAGTGGATAGTAGAGTGTTATTTTGTTGCTAAGCAGAATAGACGATTGTTGGTCAACTGTGTTGCTGATTGCAGTATTGTGCAGAAGAGTTTCAGACAATGGAGGGTGTTTTGTTGGTTGTCGTAGAAGTTGTTGCTACTGCGAAGACTCATTACTGCATGTCCATTGATGGAGAGAGGCAGGGAACAATTGAGAGAAGAAGAGTGCAGAGTTCGAGATTCTTCACGAGCCGTTTGCGGAGAAGGATCAGATGCATTCTTCATTGGTGCGTGCACTTTCAAGCGAGAAGAGCTTGTGTGGGCTTGGTGGTCCTTGTCATGGATCACATGGATTGTTGAGTCATCAATGGGTAGCTAGGAGGGTCTCCATAGCTGATGCGGACGTTGTAGAGTCTCAATGCATTGGTACACGTTGGAGAGCTTCATGTTGCCACACAAATGATCCCTTGTAAAGTATGGAAAGAGGATCATGTTCGTCATTTCAGTCCACTTCGGCCAAGTAAGGTGTAGGGGACGTGTGGCCACCGGTGGCATAGACGAGTTAGGCACTCACCGAGAACCCATGGGCTCCAAGAAGGAGTCCTCATTCTCGGGGGTTCGGTGAGATGCTAACCTCCCCAAATGTTGTTGAGAGCAATGTAGTGGTAATGCTAGGGGATGGTTCTCGATGATTACGATAGCACTGGTGCATGGAGTCCATGATTCGAGAGGTACAATTGGGCACTTGGGAGCGATACTTCAAGACGAGCGCATGGATGAGAGGTGCTTTAGACAAGGTCATTGCAGGAGTCATGGCAAGGGAATTCCATGCTCGATTGGAGCACGGGTGCTGAGGAATCTGAGTTGAGTGCAGAGTTGTGATTAGAGAGATGCTGATGCAAAGGGAGAACATCGTTGGAGCTAGAGTACACTCAAGGGCAAGGTACAACTCAGTTGGGAGAAAATTGTCACAAGACTTTTTCTAAGAGCACTAGCATCACACAAGAGGAGGCTTCGTCCCACACGCACGGCGCTTTGGAGGAATACACATGCATGCACTGGTGCAAGCACCACTCACCCACACCATGAAAGCACATATCCTTATGTCTTTTGTAATAAGCATCATGTCATACATATGTACGACCTTGAGCAATAGTTAGGGTTTGTCATCCTTGCATGGGCATTGCTTTATCATGAACCTCATTAGGTAGGGACACCCTAGCGTAGTATTACTTGTAATAGGACCAAATCCGATATGGATCTCATATAGGTAGTAGTGTCTTCGATTGATGGCTTCTAGAGCACACTACTCATGGCTATAAATAGTAATCTCATGACTTGTAGCAACTTGACTTGTCATTAACAAGAGTTCTCTTCTTCTAGTGTGTGTCTTTCTTAGTGAGGGAGTGTCTCTTAGAAAGAGTGTAACTAGGAGAGCTAAGAGAGTTAGCACCTCTCATCACCGAACACGGTAGAGATCTAGAAGAGTGAGACGCAAGTCCACCACACAACCAATTGTGACAGTCCAAGCAGTGCTAGGCTTTAGCTAGACCCGAGGATCGCCCAATGATGACTTCCCCAAGTCACCCATCCTTTTCCCTCTCAAATCACACATCTACGGAATTGTTGTGCGACGAACTTGTGCCTCACTCTTCTAGATCTCTACTATGTTTGGTGAAGGGAGATGCTATCCGTCTTAGCTCTCATGGTTACACTCTCTAGGAGGCGTGCCCCCACTAAGGAAGATAGTCTTGTTAATGGTAATTGTTACTCTTCCTATGATTGTTGATCTCAAATGAAGCCCCACGGCCACCATAAGGCAGCGATCTCACAGATCACTTAGCCAACAACAACAAAATACATCCTCTTGTGTCCAATTTCGATCATGTGTCGTACTAGTAGTTTACATAAGCTAAATTATTTTTTGTTGTTTCCTTCCAACACTTTTGTAGTCTACTTCTTTTAACATTTTTACAAGTTTGTTTTTCATACCTTCTTATTGAAACTCCCTTTGATCGTTTTTCTGTGTACCCAAAGCTTCAGAGTTTTGGTGAGACCCGAAGCATTACTGCTAAAACTATTACTCTTTGAGACTTGACAAAGTTTTAGGTTGATTGTCACTACCTAATGCAACCTTCTCTTTTATGTGAGCTTAGGACCAGCTATGCAAAAGCAATCCCTTACTTTTCATGGAGTTTTAAAATCATCAGTGTTTTTCATATTTGTTAAAACATGACATTGCCAGATGTGTTCTTAAAATGACAGGTGGTTTGAGAAGATACAACATACTTTAAGAAACTTGGAGTTCCTTTCTCATGCTACAAAATAAATGCAAGAAAATGTTTGGAACCACCAAAGCTTGGATATGGTATGTGAAAACTTTTTTTAAATTAAGAACTGGAGTGAAGCGACTTATCACTAATTTGAAAATTTTTCATTACCTCTTTCTCTCTCTATATACATATAGTGATTGGATCATGGCCATGAGTGATGCTATTCATTCATGTTCAATTATTATTTTTCAAGGGCATGAGTTTAATAACATTGTCTTTGCTCTTTTTTAATTTTTAAATTTTTTTAAAATATACTAAAAAACAATGGGTGAGATATAAAAAATGGATAGGATTTGGTTATATATATATATATGTACGAGAGAGAGAAATCAAGATTTAATGCATCATAAGTCGTACATTATTGCATCTAAATTACTTTTTGAATTTTAAAAAGTATTTTTAAATTTAAAAAAAGAAATACATATTATTTTTCTTTTTGAATTTATATGCACACTATGTAGTCTTTTGATTGGACAATTTAGATTTGGTGCAATGGTAATGAGGTATATACCTGGGCATGCACATGGCTTCAGGCTCTCCATTTTACCCTGCGAAAAAAAAGAGTGATATTCTTCTAGCCACGCCTCATTAATATCTGATCATAAATTATAAAGATTAGGCCTACCACTTCATCATCATCTAAGTAGACATTCATACATTTACATGTGTAATGTACTCTAACATGGACGAGATGACCCACAGTCCGTGTTTGAGTTTACCTTCTTATCTTAAGAAAAAGAATGATGCAACCTGAAACCCAATACAGACACAAGACAAAAAGCATAAGTTCATGTCCACCCGGAAAAGGAAAGAAAGTCGGGCATGTTTGCAGACATATTTCTGCACGAGCATGACCTGAAACACGCAATTGGAATCCCTGCATAACCCTGCAAAGTAGATCAATGGACCATGGTACCGACAAGACAAATGCCCCTCTTTTATTCTTGAAAGAAACCCTAATAAAGAACGCCCCAACTTGATCAATGCATTCATATTGGTACAACACCATCAATTATTAACTTTTTCCTTTATTTCAATACTGTTTTGCTTTTCACCTTTCTCATTTTTTATTTTGAAAATTACAATTAATTGACTAAGCTATGTTGAAATTCATAGACCTAACCCCTTGTGCTGTTTCTAGTAGCTCCATATGACAAGTTCGAAGAACTTAATATGTGCTAGCCTATTTAAATAATTTGGAACATTCATCTTGTGTCGATGAATGATTGAAATTTAAATTGAAAAAAAAATGCGTGTGAATAGAAAATACACGTATATTATGTCTTTTAAATTCCAATTTCAGTCATCCATCATTCTATCATATTTGTTAAGATTTATTTTTATATGTTATCACTTAATTTAAACTCCACCCATGTAAGGGATCACCCTTGCATAGCCGATCCCAAGCTCGAATAAAGGAAGAGGGTTGCGTTAGCTTCTGACAGTCATCCCAAAACTTTGTCGAACTTATCTATCATAAATTCTACAAATTATGAGCTTGTTTCCTCTTAACAACACACTGAAGAGCCTGAATGTAGAGAAAAGTAAGCAATGACCTATATCTTCGCTCGAAGATTAAGAATACAAGTTTTAAACTACTCAGGAAAGGAAAAGGCTCGAAATGGAGTTTGTATTAAATTGTAAATAAAGATTTAAAAGATAGTATAGTAGACATACAATGATATGGTGACCGAATTATGATGTAAAATTAGTGTTAGGAGTAGAGGCTTTGAATATAGTTTGTGCTTATGCAGCTCAAGTATGATTAAAAGATAGTATAAAGAAGGCTTTTGGGGAGGAGTTAGATAAAGTAATTCAAAAAATTTCATAAAGTGAGTTGATTTGTTTAGGGGACTTAAATGAACATGTCGGTAAAGATGCATTAGGATATCAAGTTATTCATGTAAACTATGGTTTTGGAGATATAAATTACGAAGGTAGGGAGATTTTAATTTTGTTATGGCTTTTGATCTCTTTATAGCCAGTACAATTTTCAAAAAATCAAATAAATATTTAATTACTTGTAAGAATGGTCTGTCACAAACGCAAATTGATTATTTTGCTTGTAGGAAAAAAAATAGATCATGTTATAAAGATTGTAAGGTAATTCTAAGAGAAAACTTAACTATTGAACATCGACTTTTAATAATAGATTTCCAAGTAAAAAAGTGGATAAAGAAGAATGGAGTGCATAGAGTTATTCAGACTAGATGATGGAACCTCAAATGTGAGAAATAAGATACATTTAAACAAAAAGTTCTTCAAGGAGATGCTTGGAATTATGTACACCTTCTGATATGTAGTGTAATATAGCTATATATATTAGAGAAGTGACAAAAATGTGTTAGGCAAATCTAAGGGAGGCATACTGGTACAAAAAGAAGCTTGGTGGTGGAGTGAAGTAGTGCAAGATAAATCAAGGCAAAGAAGGTATGTTACAAACTATATTATGCCAAAAAGACTAGTAAAACTTGGGATGCTTATAAAAAAGCAAAGAAAAAGAGTAAAAGATCATTAGTGAAGCAAAAGGCAAAATTTGAGAGGATTTATATAAAAAGCTTAACTCAAAATAAGATGAAAGAGATATTTTTATGATAGCTAATGTTAAATATAAGAAAACTAATGAAGGAATGACAAACTCTTTCGAAGTTAAGATTGGGTTACATCCGGATAAACTTTAAGTTGATATTTATTTATGTTAGTCATTGATGTGTTAACAAAACATATTCAAGATGATGTTCCTTGGTGTATGTTATTTGCATATGACATTGTGTTAGTCAATGAGTATAAGGAAAATGTTAATAGGAAATTCGAACTATAGAGAGAAACATTAGAAAGTAGAGGCTTCTGACTTAATAGAACAAAGACATAATATATGGAATATAAGTTTGATCATTTGGGTACTTTAAAGGATATAGAAATTAAAATTGACATACACTGCATCTTTGAGAAGTAAAGTTTTAAATACCTAGGGTCATTTTTCTAAAGTTATGGAAAAATTGATTAAGATGTTAAACATAGAATTAATGCCGGTTGGTTAAAATGGAGAGGGGCATTAGATATTCTATGCGGTAAGAAGATACCATTAAAATTAAAAGGTAAATACTATAAAGCAGCAATTAAGCCTACTATGTTTTATGGTTCTAAGGTCATCTTTTCAAATTTGCATATGATTTTCAATTAAGCCTACAATTAAAATGGATAAAATACCATTAAACATAGAATTCATGTTCATTTTAAATTTTCTCATTCTAGCATTTAAATGTCCAAATTTTAAATGTCCAAATTTAGAGTAGCACCAATAGAGGATAAAATGAGAGAAAATCATTTTACATGGTTTGGACATTTAAAAAGATGACCCAAGGACTCTCACGTAAAAAAATATAAAAAGCTAGATTGTGAAAATGTTAAAAGAGGAAAAGGACGAACACAAAAGCATTAGAAAGAAACAATAAAGAATGATCTAGTTTATATTGAGTAAAATGCTAGAATGACACATGATAGGGCTATGTGAAAACAAAGAATCCATATAGCCAACCCATGTAATATGAGAAAAGGCTTAGTTGTTGTTGTAGCACTTAAGTTGCAACATATATCAGGTTTACAAAAAGTAAAAATCCAATGTGTTAGCTAGTATCCTTAGGTAGCAATATGTAACTAAGAGAAGGTAGGTAGCAAAACAAAGGCTCAGGTGCAAGTGAGCTGAGCTGCTCACGAGCTATTGAAGCACTACTTACTTTGTCCAGCTTGAGCCGATTTCATGTTCTTTGAGAGGCAAGTTGGAGCTTGTCTATATATACATAAAGAGGGAGAGAGTAATTGGCAACTTGCTGCTCATTCATGTTTTACTATTATTTTTTGAGTGGTATGAGTGTGACAAGATTGTCTTTCGTCATTTTTCAAATACTTTTATAACTTTTGAAATTATACTCATGCCACCAAAAAACAATAATTGAACATGAGTAGGTCAGTGATAGGTAGTATACAATTATATATATATATATATATATATATATATATATATATATATATATATATATATATATATATATATATATATGAGCTCAATTGAATTTGTAGTTTTGGACCAAGCATTGTCAGAGTGAATCTTGGTTGTGCAGTCTCAAACAGGCCTAGCTTGCCAAGCTAAAGTTGGTTTAACATAGTTCCAGCTCGAGCCCAGACGGAATCCTGATCAAGCTCGAGACAAGCATTTTCTTTTTGAGTAGACCCGAGCTTGCTTGCGCTGAAGCTCGACTCGGTCCGATTACACCCTTAGCCCACGATGTGGTATGTAAGTTTGTCATTGGTCATGCAGTTAAATTCCCCTCACCTGCCATCCATAAAAGAATATATCAAACTTCAATGCCCAAGTACCATAATAATAATAATAATAGAAGTGGTCGATCCCTTTTTTGCACTTGAAAAAATACTTTACCGGTGAAATAATAGAAGTGGTTCTTCAGTAGATTTAGTATGAATGATAATATTCATTTTGTTCTTGACTTTGAAAATATGTAGGGTTTGGGGTTATCCCGACTTTAATCTTCAGTACAATTTACCCCATGGGAATACGTTGGTGCATGAGCTGAATTGATGGAACGCCTCTTCAATACAAAGAGTCCAACCCCATGGAGGACCCCAGCTGGAGAAAATCATTACAATATCCGAAGATGCTACAGTGCTTAGTTGCGGTAATCTTTTCGCCGGTTTCTTATTAAATATTTCAAACTGCGCCAAGTGCATGTACAAATTCCTTCACACATGTCTGGATAAGATAATTAGCCCTCAAAGACGGTACAAGGGAACTAATATAATTAGCCAAGCCCGTTTAGTTCATAATATACATATTTGCAAAAAATGGCCAGGTTGCGTGTTCTAATGGAAGACAAACGTGGAATTTGATTTTGCTACGCGAGAGGTGATCTTTACCACAATGAGCAGAATCGAAGGATGCTATTTCCATCGAATAACAGAAATCAACAGAAAAATCTGGTTATATAAGGAAATTCTGAACTATGGTGGTAGCTTTGGAATAAAATTTTCAAGTTGGTTGTTTATGTTACTTGACTAAAAAAACCCATGTCAAATTAGACAATATTGAAATAGGAGCTCAACCTAGGTAACTAGCTGCCAACCACCATCACTTAATTTGGTCCCTACCACAGTTTGCAATCCATTTGCAAGAAAAGAAGTCAACCATGAAAGCTCCACTCAAGGGAAAGACGTCATATTCGTATCATTAATGAGCTGCGCACAAGTTCGTTGCACTTGTAGTTATCTATGGCGCGCTTCTTTTCTTTGTCCTTTGAACTTAAAAGACTATCATCCGAGGCCTCTGTTTAGATTCTATATGCAGTCACACTGCCTCTATATGTAAATCATTTTGTTGATCTGATGGGAATCTAGGATTATTATTTCAAAGGCAAATTAACAACGAATCTTGATTCAATACGCGAACGTTATAAGTTCTCATTCCACATCACTGTCCAGCATATTCCAAGTCAGATTGGTGTATCATCATGACATTTTCAAGACCGTAAATAAAACTTATGTCAGCAATGATCCTTCACAATTATGAGCATCACTAAAACAGCAAATGGAATACACCCTATTCACAGGTGGAGTGTCACCAAAACTCCTTGTTGTAGTGTCATACAGTAAAACATGAAATATTTATTAAGAAAAACTCCACTGTTGTATCAAACGTGGCTTAATCATAAAACATTTTGCAAGATCAATATGGCGTGTGTGCACCCACCCACCCACACACACACACACACACACACACACACACACACACACACACACACATATATATATATATATATATATATAGAGAGAGAGAGAGAGAGAGAGAGAGAGACTATATATAGAGAAAGACAGTAGGACGTTTCCCATCTCTTATTTTTAGGAGCGATACTATTGTAACTTTTAAATGATACTCATGTCTCTCAAAAATAAATGTTAAAAATGAAAAAGTATTGTTAGAGGGTAACATGAAGTTTTCCTATACACATAAACAAATACACATATACACACAACTCATTTATATGGTCATTGGATATATTGTAACAAAATCATATGAAATCGTATGAAAAGAATGGCATGCTGTTTTTAAGCAAATTGGCTACTTTTGGGACGACCTTAGTCTCAATGCTTGCTTTTTTCTTTTATATATGATACAAGGGAAGGCCACAGCGTAACACACATTCCATGCACCTGAACTTCCCACCAACAACACATGCAGCAATAAGCCCTACCAGTTGAGCTAACGTTATCTGTGCTTTTGAACCTCATTGTTCCTTGTCCTTGTTTGAAATACTGAACTCTATTTGCATCTAAAATCCGAAGTTCTAGTACCTTACTACGCCTCCTTATTTATCAGACTAAATTTGTTAGCATAAAAGTGTAGACGTCCCACTTTTTGGAGAGAGGGAGAGAGAGAGAATGCAATATCAATCAGGGATTAATGACATGGCCCAGCGCCAACCCGGACGCAGGAATGCATGCAAGTTGGCAAGTTATACCCTCCGCATTAATGTGAGCACATAAATATTTCTAGCTGCTTGTGCAAGCTCTTGTATATATGAATACATTTGGAAAAGCAGCAATATCATCTTTCTCTCTCTCCCTAATTTCTTTCAAAGAACGAGTTTCTGCATGCTCATCTATATTTAAGTGACTAGCAAAGAAGCAATATCAACTTCCTCTCTCTCTCTCTCTCTCTCTCTCTCTCTCTCTTTAAAGATGGTAAGTGTCGCCATGAACCAAGACCAAGGAACTCTGCACTTGCTCATGTTCCCATGGCTAGGCTTCGGCCACATCTTGCCCTTCGTCCAACTCTCGAATAGACTGAACGATAACGGCGTCAAGATCACCTTCCTTTCTCCTCCTTCCCTGGTCCCTAGGATTCGTTCTTTCCTCCATTCTAGCATCCCAATCCTCAATTATCATCTCCCTGCCGTGGAAGGCCTTCCGGCCGGCGTTGAATCGACTAATGCCGATCCAGCCATGATTGAGGTCCTCTCACTGGCCCTTGACAAAACCGAGCCACAAATTGCTGACCTCATACGCCAGCTCTCTCCCACTGCCATCGTCTTCGGCTTCGTCCACAATTGGGTTCCGAAACTCGCTGAGTCACTCGGAATCAAGTCCTTCTTCTTCTCAGTCTACTCAGCCATTGCTGCCGAATCCACCGCACGGCCGGCTACCATGCGGCATGGCGGAGAATTCACAATCTCTATGATCCAAAGGATGCCGCCTTGCCTCCTAGCTGCTATCTCAGGCTTGAAGATCTATGAGGCCCGTAATGCCATCTCCTTTTTCAAATCCCGCCACGGCCCGACATCTCCGTCACTCTATCACCGCATGGCCGGTTCTATAACCGGCGCCTCTGCAATCATCGCTAAGAGTGCCAATGAAATTGAGCCCTACTATGTCGACCTCTTTGCATCTCGCTGCCGAAAGCCGATTCTTCTCACTGGCGCTCTCATGCCCATAGCCCCCTCTCAGGAGCTCGAGCCGGAATTGGACAAGTGGCTAGCCAAATTTTCGGCAAGCTCCGTCGTCTTTTGCTCATTTGGAAGTGAGACTAATCTCTCAGTTAAGCAGATACGGGAGCTGGTCGCCGGGCTTGAGATGAGCGGATCGCCGTTCCTTGCAGTGCTAAACTTCTCCTCGGAGACAGACAGGGAGGAACTGAAAGAAGAGATACTCGGAGAAAAGATGGAAGGGAAAGGGATGATTCGAATAGGGTGGGTGCAACAGGAGCTCATTCTCAGGCATCCCTGCGTCGGCGGCTACATCTGCCATGGGGGACACAGCTCAGTCATGGAGGGGATCGCCGGTGGCTGCCAAATGGTGCTGGTTCCTCAGAAAGCAGACCAGTTTCTCAACTCCAAGCTGATAGTGAAGAGCCTTAAGGCAGGGGTGGCCGTCAAAAGGAGGTCCAAGGACGGGTGGTTCACTAGGAAGAGTGTGTGTAAGGCGGTGAAGTTTGTCATGATGGACGATTCAAGAAAGGCAGAGAAGTTACGAGCTAATAACGCAAAGCTGAGAGAGTTCCTTCAGGATGAGAATATCCAAAAAGAATACATCCAAAACTTCATTGTCAACATCAAGAAGTTGGCATCATCACCATGATACTGAAGTACCGTTCTTTTGTGAGAGATAATTGGGATCAACAACTATCGCAAAACTATCAAACGTACTTTTTTTTATCGACAAAAATGTTTTTTTTGGCGATAACAAAAAGTATAACCAGGGAATGCCTCCTGTTTAACGTTTTATGCATATCAAATAAGGCTTTAATTCAATTCTTGCTTTAAACAATTTCATTATTGCCTTCAACTAATTGGTGATCGCCCTTTTTTAGCAAAGTCAATCTCCCAACCCTCTTTCAAGCTATGCATTTCATGGTCGATCTTGCCATTACATTTCCAGATCCATATCGTAATTTGTCATTCCGTTTTCACTGCAGAGAATCACATCCGGAACATAAGTGATCCCAGGGAAGCACTAGATTCTAAATAGGGTTATGTTTGATTCTAGGTTTTTTGAGAGCCCGACATACCTCTCTCGTATCAAAGCAAGTTGATGTCTTGGACAGCTGTATGAAATCCGAAAACACTCACTTTCAAATGCAAGGCACGTTTAGATAGGACTAAAGCGTTTTTGGACAGATCTTCTCATTGAAATCATACCATGTATCTAAAACAAAAATTCCTATTGTATTTCTAGTTACTTTGATGTATTACCATCAAAAGCTACATCAGACGTGGGTCTAAGCTGTCAGTGTATGATTCAAGTTTCAACGCCAATGAGGATATGAAAGTAGTTCAATCGAGTTCCTCTCACGGCAATAATTATAAGCAATCAGCTCGACAATCTTTTGCTTATGAATAGCTTGATCACAACATTTATCTCTAGGCACCGGTCAAGTACGAGTGCTGATCACCGTTGGTTAGTCCATGATATAAGCACATTAACAGTGGTTCTATTCCTTTTAGCGAAAATTCCGGATGAAGTCTAAAAACATTATGATCTTTAGCATATTCTAAGCACATGAACAATGCCTTGGTTGCTTCCCACGTATCCATGATTGAAATTGTTGAACCATATAGGATACCTTGATACATTATGTTGTTGATCCTTGATGTGGAAGTGCTTTCTTTCTTTTCAATCCCACAACAATCATCTCTACTCTTATGGAGGGAGTTTCTTATGTGAAAGTTGTTGTGTTAAAACTCTAGGTAAGGACATCATTTTATATTGCCACTTTATGGTATAGTATCCCCAAAGCACCACTATCTCATGAGTCAAGCAAGTTTTTTAAAAACTGAAAGAGTTTGCATAGAACTAAAAAACCTTTATTAAGTTAGTTAAGCCATTTTAAGTTAGAAATTAGGACTTTGAATCCAACTCTCCCACTTGACTTATCTAACTTATCTTATGATAGAAATACTTTATGTAGAGCGACCATTATCCAATTGTCAATAAAACTCATTAACCATGTTTTCAAAATAGCCACCCTCATGACTACTAGTTATAACAATAATACAAATATTTATGTTGCATGTCTGCCCCATGTACCAAGATATTCAAAATTAAAGTTATAATCCAATGCCTTATATAGTAGTAAAATTTATGAATAAGAAAACCAAATATTATGACAAAATAACAAAGTTTATTCACTTGAATTTATCCAATGGTAAATAATAGTTAACAAAAAATGAGATATCCAACAAATATCATTAATACATGTGTAATATCACATAACAAGACAATGTCTAAATTGTTAGAGAAAAACCTCAAAAGAACTTACTAAACTAATGTTAAGCACATGCCCATTATAGGTACCTTATATCATATGCTTAATTTAGTAAAAACATCAAGTAGCATGAAATCAATCTCAATATACTCAATAAACACCAAATGACTTCTAGTTATGTCCTTCACAATCAAGAACTTACTCTAAGTGTTTTCATGCCCCACAACTCTTCTTGTTGTTAGAGAACTTGACTCCATCTTCATTATCACAATATATCTTTATGGGTTTCTGTGCAGAGCTCATGACTCAAATATTTGATTAGGTTGCTCAACCAAATAATATACAAAGATGCTATATAGTAAGCTATATATTCAGCTCCCATGATGAATGTGACAAATGTCTTTTGCTTGGTATTAGACCGACAACATCCTCAACAAGGAAAACATATTCAGAAGCATATTTCCAAGTATCAATGTACTTAACGAAGGCTTAATGAGACAATCCCAAAATTTCTAGTTTATATGAATGCTGGTATTTGAACCTGAGACCCTTATTTCCTTGCATATATCTTAAGGCCTTTTTTGCAACTCGCCAATGAGAAAGTCTAGATCACTTTGATATCTATTAAGATATCTAGTGACAACAACTATATCAGTTTGAGTATATACTTATACATAGTTGGAACAACCAACTACTACAACATATGATTTATCCTTCTTTCAGGCCATCCAAAATCTAGTTGATAACCTTGAAATTTCTTAAGTTTGTAAGCTTTAACAATAGGTACACTTCAAGGAGTACAAATTTTCATTAAAAACCTCTTTAACACGATTAATATCAGCGATAAATCCATATTATGATGGGGTCCAAAATTCCAAAAAGTTGGAATTGGGGATTGAAATTTTCTATAAATTTTGGAATTCTTTAGAATCTGTCCCACCCCTAACTTGATCTCTGTCTTGTCCTTAGTGCTTGGGTCCTTTGGATATTTAACTATTATTTTTTTATTCAAACTTTCAAAATATATGAAATCCCAAATTTGATCCAAACTTCCTTATTGTTTCCTCCATTCGATTTGGGTTGTTTTCTTCTAGTTCGTTTCTCGGTCTTTTTTGTGTTTCCCACAAATCTCCTCTAGCACTTATCCTAAATCTCTTCACAAAGAACCACTGACATTGGCTAAAGAATCACAACTCATGATCCACCATCTATGCTAGACAAGCCATCTTTATTCTCATCACATTTTTCATATGTCCCATTCTAAGGTAAACATCTTGTGTATTTCCATTTCTCATTTATGTGTTTCATTTGTAGGAAGAAACAAAACCAAATTAAATAATTCAGGAGTCTAATTGTCTTTATGTCTTATGCTTATGGACTTTGTTTTAAATAAATTTTAGATTGGTCATGATAATACTGAATGGTGAACGTCAACCCATATGTCTCAAACTCGATGTTGATGTGTGTGAGCTTGAACTGCCTATAAATGTAAGCAATTCTATTACTCTATAAATCAAGTAGCTCTTTAGACATAATATGGTTGTGTTGTGATATCTGTTAGATTTCAATATGCAATTACGTTAGATGCTTGGATGTTGCTATTGTGTGATTAAACAAGTACTCATTCAAGCCTGCCATCATGTCTTTGTTTAATGTGTTGGGCAAATTACATATGATCTAGTTTTGTTGTGATAGCCGATTCAATTTTGGATGTTGTTCTAATGGGATTAAATGAGTATTCATTCAATCTTGTCATCTAGTCTTTGTTGACTGTGTAAGGTAAATTATCTAATATAGTTTTGTTGTAATGAGATTAAACATTTAAATAAGTATTCATAATTCATTCTAGCTTGTCATCTGGTCTCTACTGAACATGTTGGTAGCTTCAATTTTCAATTCTCATAGTATGTATTTGCTTGACAATTTGATAACTAATTTGGTTGTTTAGTCTATTCATTTCCATTTAAATAGATTCTATATGTTTAGTCTATCAATTGGACAATTTGACAACCAGTTTCTGCTAACAATATGTTTAGTATTCATAATTCACTACTTTATGTTTCTTTAATTGTGTATTTTGGGTTTTCATTATATATAGATATGAAATAGTTTTGAAAAGAAAATCAATTGGAGATCGCATATAGGTCGAAACATCAACCTTTGTTAATCAAAATTAGAACAACATGGAGATCTTAGATACAGATAAATCTTGCTTTCAATGAGAAGTAAAAGATTTAATTGTTGACCTTAGGTTGAGATCGTTGATTTCAAGTTATAATGCCAACAATCAAGATATAGTTTAGCATGCTTACTTACAAAAAGGTCCATACCAGCCATGAGGTCATGAATTTCCATGGATTGGAGAAGGAAGCACTAGGCAACATTTTATTTCAGCTTGGTTTGATAAGTTTCAGTGGTTGGAGTATAGTATAGAGAAAAATCTCATGTATTATTTATTTTGTTATCTCTTTACAGATCCTCTTAGTGGTTTTGCTTTTATTTAAGAAGGATTTGTCAAATTTAAAGAGAAGAAAAGGTTATACAAGTATGAAAGTACTAAATGTAGTATTTATGATAATGCTAAAATGAAATGTGATTCTTTGGTGAATGATAAACAAGCAATCATTGCTAGATTTCCTAAGCATACAATAGAAGAAAAGAAAAAGAATCAAATTAGCTTGAATAGTTTGATTGATGTAACACGGTTGCTCTTACGTCAAGGTCTCGCATTTCGTGGTCATAATGAGTCATATTCTTGAGATTCTTGACTTTCTTACTAATCACAGTGATGAAATTCGAAGTGTTGTCCTACATAATGCACCTAAAAATTTGAAACTTACAACACCTTCAATTCAAAGGGATTTTGTTAATGCAATTGTCCGTAAGACAATGTATAAAATTGTTAAAGAAATAGAAAAATATGTTTTTACTATTTGAGTTGATGAATCAAGAGATATATCAACTAAAAAAAGATGACACCAGTATTAAGATATATTAATTCAAAAGATAGGATTGTTGAACACTTTATTGTTCTTGTATATGTTAGTGATACTACAACATCATTACTCAAAGTAGGCATGATAGATATGTTCACCAAACTTGGTTTAAGCTTTAGAGTTGCGAGGTCAAGGACATGATGGTTACAATAACGTGAAAGGTGAGTTCAATGGCCTAAAAGCATTAATATTGAATGTGAATCCTTATGCTTTAGTTGTATGTGCTTTATATATACTTATTTCTATTCTCTTTAAAGTTCCATATGCTTGTGTTTCCTATTTAATGTAAAGGGTTTGTAGCTTAAGAAACATTTTGGAATGTGATCCTAATGAAATGAGTGTCATACATGTAAGATTGTTTAGGTATGTCAAAGAAGTTCATTGTTCATGATGGTTTCTCTTACTTATTTTAATATTTTTTATGCTTTACTAATAATGCTTTAACGCAACTTTCAGTTGTAATTGAGGATCTTGGAATGAACTTTTATAAAGTGGATGTAGATATGATGTGCAACTACAAAAATATATAATTTTGTGATATTTTTTGTAGCCTTGCTTTTCAATAAGATTGTTGTCTATTGGCTATTGGGTTGAGACAAGGTATTGGCTTCTCTAATATTTTGATTTTATTCCAAACTTGGTATAGTTTGAAGTAGATAGGGAAATTCATATGCATGATATTTTGTATCTTTGGAGACTAATTTTAGCTACTCTCATACTAGGACAACTTTAATACTAATGTTGACTAGACATACTAATAGTGCTAGAATGGTTGTTTTAGCTATTATGAGTATTTTCAAATTTTAATTGATTTTTTGAAATAATTTAGGTGTTACAACTTATGAATGATTTCTTGAGACTTTTTTTAGTCAAACTCCCACAAGTGCTTCATGTGCCATCTTTGTGCATATTTGTGGGTAGTATTTTATAGCAATCTACTACAAGCAGGTATGACTATAATAATGCAATTTAGATATAAATTTTGTTTACATATACTTTGTGATGAATTTGTTTCTGCTCTAATTATTGAATACTATATAGATTTAGTAACATGCAATCAATAATTCTTATTTTAGCTTAATTATTATTTTTTGTGTACTTTAATTTTTGCACCACCCGAAATAAGTTTTTAGATTTGCCATTCATTGATATGTAAGACTTTTGGGATAGTACGAGCATGCCCAAACACCTATGCAATGACATAATTGTCTTTAACCATGTCTTTCATTTCAAAGTTGTTAGACAAAAAATATTTACTCCTATAACAAACTAAGGTTTGTAATAACAAGTGGAATATTATCTACATATAGAACAAGTGATATCCATCTGCTCAACAATTAACATTCATCTGCTCCTACTTTCCTTTAGATATATATATTGAGCAACAATGTTTTCTTTAAAACTAAAGGACATGACAACATCATTAAATTTGAAATAGCATTGTTTGAAAAATTACTTGAGTTTTTAATTAGATTTTTTCTACTTACAAACCAAATGCTCTTTACCTTCGGTTGTTATATGTACACTTCTTCCTGAAGTTCACCATTCAAAAATGCCATTTTCACTAATAAATGAAGAATATGCCTAATAATAGTCAATACTCTTTTTTGTAGGAAACCCTTAATCACTAACCTAGTCTTATATTGTTCTACTATACATTTGATACTTCTTTGGGTCTTGAAAACCAATTTACAACCCACTAATCTTTTCCCAAATCCATGTTAGTGAAATCCCATACTTGATTGCCATCTATAGAGAAAAAATCTTCTTTTATTTCTAGCAACCAATTAGTGGAATTTACACAATACATATCTTGTGAAAACATAGTTGAGTCATCAACCCCTTGCCCCTTGTTCTCATTGGATAGATATACCACATAATCCAATGAGATAAGTGATTTATTTTATTTGTTCAATCTTTTTAAATGAATCTTTTGTTTTTAATAAACTGATTGTTCAACAAAAAAAATCTTCATTTTGTTGTTCATTTGGTTGTTCTTGACTTACTACAACTACCAGTGCATCATTGTTCATTGAAATAAGTACACATGATACTCTACTATAGAGATAACATTAGTGTCCTTAGAAACCTGATGAGGAATAATGTTATACTCAAATTCTTCAAACACAAAATCCATAAGGATACTCCCACTAACACAATTATCCTCTAAGAAAATCACTCAATCATTTTTAAGTATACTTGTGGTATGTACTGATGAGGAATAATGTCATCCTATCTATATATCTAATGAAAAATTTACTATTTGTTCTTAAATTTGGTAACTTTACTATTGGTTGTAAACTTTAGTCTCAGCTAAATATCTCAAAATGTACATGTAATTTAAAGAGGATTTCTTATTCATTCATAATTTATAAGGAGTCTTTTCTATAGACTTTAACCAAACTCTTTTTTAAATATGCACAATGGCCTTTAAGGATTCACCCCACATAGAGGCTAGAAGAGTTGACTAGATCAATATAGCTCAAACTATTTCTTTAAGCCTTCTAGTATCTCCATTCATATTGGGTTTTCCTGACACTATATATTGAGGTACGATGTCATTTTTCTTAAGAATCTATGCAAATCATTTTGACATTTGTCCCATCTCGGGGTGTTTGCCACAATATTCTCCACTCCTATTAGATCTAACTAACTTTATAGGTTTTCCTAATTGTTTCTCTATCTTTAATTTGAAATCCTTAAAAATATTAGGAACTTCAATTTTTTTTTAAGGGGATAAGTATACAAAAACCTAAAATAGTTATCGATAAAAGTAACAAAGTATTTCACTTATAAAACATGAGCTAAAAGATTGACATACGTCTATATGAATCAAATATAATATTGATTAACATCTTATGACTTTTTTTCTGAATGTGTTGATTATTTTGGACTTTATACAATCAACAAAGGCTTCAAGATCAATGAAACCTAACAATCTCAAAAGATCCTCTTTATCAATCTATACATCGTCTTTTGAGAAATATGTTCTGACCTTATATGCCATAAGATACCTAAATTATCATTCAACACATTCCTATTATTTGTACATACTAAAGAAACTACAAATTAAGAAGGAGAAGAGACATTCAATTTGAATAAACCATCAATAAATGCTATAGTCATGAGACACTTTTCCATTACTAAAAAACATTACTCATACATTAAACAAAATAGTATAATTGTCTTGAACTAATTTTACTATAAAAAATCAAAATTTTCTATAATGATGCTATATAAAAATAGTACTTGAAAAATCTATAGTTCTCGAGAGTCTAAGGAAATTCAATAGTGTCCAACTACCTTTACATGCAAACACATTGCATTACCCAATACGACACATCTTTCACATTCAATTAGAATGCACCTTACTAGAAAGCCCTAACAAATAGTTGAAATATGTATAGTAGCTAGTACTAGAAACATAAGCTAGATTTGATTCATGACTTGCAATAAATATAATATTACCTAAACACTTTTTATCTAGCTAGTCTGTGTACTTTCGACAAATACTCTTTAAATGTCAAGATTTTTCTACAGAAAAAGCACTTGATCTTATCAATCAACTTTTTAGCCACACGGTGTTTGTGCCTTTTCTTTTAGACTTTTTTGCCTTAATTGCTCGATCCCTTGATTTAAGAATTGACAAATTGGTAGAGTAAGGTGTTTATCTTATTATTGACTTGTCCTTCCTCTTCCTAAATATACTTAATCAAAAGTATATTAATTGACCATTCATCTTTGTTGATGTTGTAGGAAACTTTAAAGTGGACATTAAGTTTCCTAGGAAAGTATTTGGATGGTGATTTTGAGATCATTAAGTTTCCCAACAATGTCATGTACAGTCACGATGTACTCTCTTATATTTCTTTTACCAAAATAACACATGGAAGTGAATCTCATCTCTAAATCAAGATATCTACTTTAGCTTTATCAAACCAAACAATCTGTTTCTTAATCATATATATATATATAAATAGTTGCCTTAGTATTAGGAGCTATAAGACCCCTAATGTCTCTAAGAACATGTTGTACTATATATAAAAGAGATAGTCTGTTAGACCTTTCATATTTTTCATACTCATGCTTTACATATAGAAACTACTTTCATCAGTGGACTGAAACCTACCCCAAAACAAAGGTGTAAACCCATAAACATCATATATTTCTTTCACTTAAGAAGGTTTTGTACCATTCAACAACTGTACCCAAATCATATCCTTTTCAAAAGACCCAAAAAAGCTCAAGTAAGAAAACCATATATAAACATATAATAATAAAAATATACATGTCTAAACTTTAACAATAACATCATCACAACCCTATATTGATAAAGGAAACAACATACTAGTAGTTAAAGTAAAAGGATGAACCTAGTTCTATTGTCATACACGACTGTCACATTGTACCCCTCGATACTAAAATATCGCATATTATGTATGTGAGTATAACTATTTCACCCATTTAGATATAAGCATCGCAATCCTTGTTGGTGGATAATTACTAATTTAATTTATCTAAATGTAAATTGGAAACATCATCCTCACTAGATTTCAATTCCAATAAAATTTTATCTATATTTTACATAACTAAACAATTAATTCTTCATTTTGGCAACATGTTGGTGAGAAAACCAAATTGTCATAATTAAAGATTATTATAAGATTTTTCATAATCTCATAAAAAATTGGACCAAATATGTAAAAGAAACATTTAAAGTACACTAAAATGGCTTTGTAACATGTAAAAATCAACAATACATATCCATTGTAATATGAAAAACAAAAATGTATACTGTCACATGTAAGTCAAATTTGTCCTTAGATGTATAATATTTTATAAGCAAAAATGCCAAGAAACCACATGGATAAAATGACAATATTCTAGATATTAAAATCACACAAATCCATACTTAATTACCTTAAAACATGCTTTATAAAACAAAATTAACATCAAAGCATAATATTAACAACTAAATCATAACTAAAATAAAGAAGAAGGTTTATTCTATTGCAAAAGTTCATAAAATCTGGAAATTTCAGTTACTGGCTCACAAAATTACTAATGTCAAGGATTAGATATTAATTATCATGAATTTGCAACTTTGTTCACCAGTTACATGTAATAACAGAAACTTTATGGATTAAAATGCAAACTACAGAAATTTCTTTATTATATAGGACTTGATTGTAATAATAAAAAACATAAAGGACTTTAATGCATATATCACGATTTATTGTACATAAAAAATTATTTTAACAAAATTCAATTCGCTAATGGGTAAATGGATTCACTCAGATCCATTTAACGAAATCAAATTAGGGTTCTCTCCTTTGGAGAGAAACGGACTGTGGTTGGATTTACACCAACTAACCTTTTTCACCATTCCGATGTTTTTCATCTTTTTCTTAATAATCATGGTGAAAAAACATCTCATATACAAACAAATTAAGCTTATCGACGAGAAATCCCATGAAAAAACTCAATCGATAAAAATAATTAAAAAATCAATCACAAGAAGATAGTAAGGTCAGTTGGGGCATTCTAAGAACATGAACAAGAAAAATAATTAAAAAATCGATAAAAACATCTTATATGCAAACAAATTAGCCTTATAATATTCTAAGCACAGGAACATTGCCTCAATTGCTTTCCACATATCCATGATTAGATTGTTGGACTGTATGGGATACCTTGAAACATCATGTTGTTGATCGTTGATGTGGAAGCATGCCCCTTCTTTTTAATCCCGAGAGCAATAACCTCTATGGAGGGAGTTTGTTATGTGTAGAAGAGTTCTTATATGATTGTGTATTGAAACCCTAGCTAGAGGTACCTTTTATATTGCACCCTCCATAAATGTTGTATGGTGTTCCCAAAATGCCACTAGCTCAAGAATTGATAAAGTTTCTAAAGTACTGAGAGAGTTTCTCGAGAACTAAAGAGTTTGTCCAGAATTGAAACTTATCTTGAGATCTAGAAAAACTTTATTAAGTTAGTTAAGTCTTTTTAAGTTGGAAATTAAGACTTTGGGTCCAACATGGATTACTTTTTCATATCATCCATAAGTCGTGAACAATTGCTGAGACAACCACATGAACATTAGAAAGATTACATGGATCATCGTGATTTCAGAGTGATTGGGTTACGATCCTCCTTCAAAAGTTTTTCGGAGAAATATTCGAATCCAGTTTTTGATATAGCTGACAGGAAAGGCATATATCCCATGGACCTGACCAAGCGACCTCAAAGCTTCTTGTTGTTCATGAGAATCACCTAAAACCATTTCAAGCAAAACTTCTCACTTGCTTCATGGACATATAGCTGAAACATGAACACACAAAGTGATTAGATTATGATGGACGCCTTGTCCAAGAGGAGGAAAGATCAATTGAGGAGGATAATACATGTGATGATCCACGGGAGATACATATTCAAATTTCCAACTTTCACTTTGAGGGCAAAGTGTTAATACGTAGTTAGGAATTTTAGTCAGAAGATCCACATAGTTGGATTTCAATTGCAATTACTTAGGAAAGGCATTAATCCAACGAATAGTACGTCTTGTGTAAATGTGATACTTAGCTATCCAACGCTCAACAAAAGCTTCCACAATTTTAAACATTATTCCAAACCTTCAACTGTCTGCTTAACTAATCCGTATGTGATGGAAAGACGGCCACCCACAAGCCTGTATCTTCCTAATTTGCAATTGCTTAAAGGTGGCCGACTATTTAAAACTTGCTGCTACGTGAGACTAAAGTTTATAATCACTAAATAGGGGAAATTTAAATTTGACACCCTCGTTTGCTCGAAATCTACTATAGCACTCAGTGTTTTTTTTCTAGTGAAATCAAGATCGGCGGTCTCATAAATTATTCATTTTACTGCAAAATTATTGATGCCATGAACTTGTGTCTAACTTCGCATACGACGTGAGATTATAAATTTATTTTACCTCACGAAACAATAGTGGATGTTGGTGAACCCTTCAAAATCAAAGACTTGCCACTAGGTCAAATACCCTTTTGTGAAAAATTAGATAAAAGAATATCCTTTGACATGAACTTGAAGCACATGCCCATCTAACAACAAATTCAGTCATGTATTAACGATTACATAGGCATTTAATAACAAACTCACTAACACATTGATGATTACAAGAAGGTCATTCTTCCATATGAACCAAGGCTCATTTAAGAATGCATTAACTAATAAAAAATAACATAGAAAAATTAATTAATGTAAGTAAGTCAAAGTTATTAATATCAATTAAATATATTAACCAACAATTAATTAAATGCTTAAATTATTAGTATAGATAAATAATTTATATTCAAATTAAAGTTATTAATGTAAAAAATAATTAAATAGAATAATTTATTAATATAACAGAGTTCAAATTATTAATTCAGATTAATAAATAATTAAATGTTAAATTAGATTTGTTTACATAAATTGAGAATTAATACTTAAAATAAGTATAATGTAAATTATTATTAATTAAAGTAATTTGGAATGAGATAATTATTTGATGTTGTTAATATAAGCAACAAGTTATTAACATAAGTTAATATTTAAATAATAATTAACTAAATGTTGAAATCATACTTGTTGACATAAGTAATATTTGATATTTGAATTAAAGTTTTTATGTAAATTAAAAAATAATTGACACGATTAAAATAAGTTATGTGAATTAAATTTTAAATAATAACTTATTGAATAATGTTATCAATACTTAATTCATCTATTTTATATTTATTTATTGAAATAGTTAGTAATGGAAATTGATGTGGTAGAACATCTTGTTCCTCTGTTAGTTGAGTTGGTGCTACGTAGAATGATTTGAGGTATTGATCACCGATACAAACCACACAGCTTGATTTCACTAAAAACAAACCACCCATTACTAAAGTGTGTTTGGGCAAACTACATGATACTAAAATTGAAGTTTTCCTGCTACATATCACTTGTAGAAGGAACCTGCTTATACATGGAGATCTTGGTGTCAAAGTTCAAAGACACCCCATTATTTCTAATCTATCTATAAAGCCCATGATTGCGAGATTTCTCAATTTGAAACTTTCTGCAAAGTGGGGGTGAAGGGAAGGCTAAATATATAAAACTATTCTTGATATTGTTTGAGGAGCAACACACGGTGTGAGGGTCTTTATCCTGGCACAACTGAACCTTGTCACTCTTTATTACTCATGATGAGATGTGTTTAAGGTATGTTTTGGTTAAACGATAGATGTGCCTTGGACACATCGTTTCTTGAAGTGTGATGCGCGCCTCCTTCCCTTAGTTCTGCATATTCTGGTCCTGATACAATGTTCTCAAAGGCACCTATCAGAATATCAATATCACTCATCACCTCCCATACATTAATGTATCGACCATCAGGCCTTTTCTCAACATTTTCAAAGCATTTTTAACAGCTAATTTTATGGCTTGTTTTCCTGGAGAGAGTTCTTCTGGCTCTTCCTCTGCCTTTTAACACTTCAGAAAGTGTTCTATATTTTGGTTTCTCCTCAAACTTAAATAATCTGTCTATATACTCATCACTACGTTCATTTGGATGACCTCTGTTGGAATGTCATCATCATCGCACTCGCTTCCTGTCCATAATGTCTTTTCTTAGTCACTGCCAGACCACACACTACTCAGTTCATCACTATCATCTGCATCAGTAAGCTCTGCCTCTTTTTCTGCTTTTTGTTTGAACCTTTTAACCTCTTCATTCATATCATCATCTTCATCACTTTCTGTCCAAAATGAAGTCCCTCCATCGGTTCTCTTGTTCCGAGCTCTTTGGTGCTCCTCACTTCCAGTTTTTCTTTTTCCCAAAAGCTCATAAGGAGTCTGTGGACGTCCACGGGCATAAAGTCGCAATGCTGGGCAATTAATAAATCCTCAGTGATCTAAGAAAGCACAAATGGAAACTTCGGAAATGAAACTGAAATAAAAAAGTCTTTTATAGGCCAAACTATTGTATGGATTAGAATATGGCACATGAGTACGTTGGTTGGCTTTGTTTCTTTAAACCAGCCACTGACCTTGTATGAAGTTTTATAATACAGAATAGAACATCAGGGAAAAGAAGCAATTTATCGATTTAATGACAAGCAAACAACTTTAGAATGTATGTGTGGACAAAACAACAACAACAACAACTATGCCTTTTCCCATACTAGATAGGGTTGGCTACATGGATTCTTTGTTTCTACATAGCCCTATCATAATTTGTAAAATATATGGTAAATATGTCTCACAAAGTTTTACGTTAGCTGTCAAAAGCCTAACGCAACCCTTCTCTTTTATCTGGGCTTGGGACCGGCTATAAAAGGGAAACCTGCATGCTTGGAAAAAAAATATTTGGATTACATCCTAACCCTATGATATCATGAAACATTACAAGCAATATGAAAATTATCCACGAAGGAAATAGGCTTCAAGCTTGAACAGATAACTCACTGCTGAAAATGTGACCGCAACCAAGTGATCTGGGTACGTGTACCAACTTGATGAGAAAGTAGCACTGCCCATCTACGGGAACAATAAGCCGGGCAATGTCAATCTATCTCAATAAACTAAACTATGTGAGTAACAAATATAGGAAAAAGTGATCAATCCCGGTCAAATTTCTTCAACAGAGTAGTAGTGATTCTCGTACTCTCGATATTTGTTGAATGAGGCCAAGCCATGTGAGCTAACACTCTGGCTGTTGATCTACAACATTTATTTAACGCTATTTTTGCTCAGTCATGGACATGCGTTCTTGAGACTCTCTCCCTCTTCTTGATATATATAGAGGAAAATTAAATGGAAAAAAAAAGAGATGGAAGGTATAGGCCCCAAGGAAGACGGCCACCTTCTTAATGTAGTAATGTTTTCATGGCTAGGTTTTGGACATATCTTCCCCTTTGTCCAACTCTCCATAGAATCTGCACTGCCTTATATCTAAAAATCCCCATTACCAATTAAAATATCCCCATTGTTAAAGGTCTTCCCTTCAAAATTGAATCCACATATGAATCTCTTGTTGCAATGAAGCTCCTCATGCAATCCATGCATGATTTGCAACTTTAAATCACCCGACTCCTTTGGAAATTGTTACAGAACATTGCCATTTTCAACTTCATATACCGTTGGATTCCCTCATATGCAGAGTTACTTGGTATAAAGCTTGTCTACTTCTGTCTTCACAGCGTTAGCTGCATCCCCTTCCCTTGTCCTTCCTCTCTTACAGAGGGTTACTACAAAACTTCTGGCCGAGAGCACCAACCGCAAGTTAAATGAAGCTCGCACAGCCTAGTTAGGAATTGATTGATTTACGTCGTGGTTATTATGTTGTAAATGTATCTTTAAGAACAAACAGAATACACATGAAACAATTAATAAATACTAGGTCAGGTTACTTCCGAAGAAATACACACAAAAAAAATAGATTACCTTGATAAATATTTCTTTGTTTCTTACGTTACCATAATTCGAGTGCTTATAGTACTAGCACCCATATATGATCTTATAATCTATGAAATTGATATAAAAACTGCTTTTCTACTTCTTTGAAGAATTTTATATCGAACAACTAGAAGGTTTTATGGGTTATAGAAAGGAATCTAAGGTGTATAAACTTGTTAAATCCTTATATGGATTAAAACAAGCCACTAAACAATGGTATAAAAAATTTAATTATGTTATATTATCTTTTAACTTCCTTAATGAGTTTGTCTATTGCAATTTTGTCAATGATGCATTCATTATTCAATGTCTTTATTTAAATAATATCTTATTGTTTGGTTCCAACATGAGGATACTAATGGGACATAAGGATTTTTGTATAGTAAATTTGAAATGAAATATATAGATGTTGGTGATGTGATTTTAGGGTTTAAAAATATAGTAATTTCTGAGTGATTATGTTAAGATAATTTTAGAAATATTTGAATATCTTTTTCAGCAACTTTCATAACGTGAGCTCAGATGGGTACACAGTTTCCACGTTTAGCCCAGTGGAGGTGAATGAGCCGGAAATGAGCTGAACCATGCCAGGAACGGCTCGGTTTGTTTACCAGCCATTGTCGACGACCAGCAGTGTCACATCCATTCCTCTCTCTCATATGCTTGTAGTCTTTGCTTCTTATTCTTTTCTTCTCTCTCTCTCTCACTTCCTCTTGCCCGTGTGTGTGGTTCAAAAGCGTGTTGACCCTTTTCAGATTTGCATCAAATGGCCTTCATTGTAGTGCTTTTTTTATTTTATTTATATACTAACCGTTGCTTCCTTTTGAACTCAGTAATCCGTTTCTCCCCACATTAACCAAGGTTCATAAATATTGTTAACACTACTTAGTAGTAACAGTCTTCAGCGTCACTGGAATAAGTTTTAAAGAATATATCGGTCTCCACAATTTCATGCTTTGTGCTTGTCAAACTGAGCACAAGCGGAAATTTTAAATTGGCACCAGTGTTTCAGAATCCTTGGGCTCATTTAGCATGGGAGTTGAGGTCTAAGGACCCGTGAGATGGAAATTGTCAAAAGCACCTTACGTGCCGTCCATCTTGAAAATGGTAGGTCTTCATCGAGATACATCGCAGAATTATATGATTGTTAATCTGCACGATGAACAGAATTTCTGGCTTTACGGTTGAGGATCTTTAAGACTCATAGGGTGGACCGTGTTCCTCCACTTGCTACTTCTGTTAAATCAAGTAAATTGAGGCACTTTATGGAAGATAGTCACAAGTACCTCAACCTGATATACTTTTTATAGAGCGGAAGACCTTATTATATGTTAGCACGAGGTCATTCCTGTGGGCTTTTGTTTTTCTTTTTGGCCACAAGAGGAGGTCGAAGCCTACCAGACTCACACATGCAACGTCTGGGAATGGAACTCCCCACCAGCAGCAAGGGCGCTCTATAGAGCGCCCTGCTGCTGAGCCACTACTCTTGGTGCAGCTTTTGTTTGTTTGCAATAACGTTCTTATGATAGATGTGTTACAGATAAGGATTACCATTCTTGACAACCATATCTAGTAAACATTGAACTAGTCATCTAGTCCATTACCAGAGAGATAGGAGTTACACATAAGAGCCCGGAGTAACTGTCGGACGGTTACCGAATTTTACGGTAACCGTCCGGATTCCTTTGCTCAGAAGGGGGAAACCCAACGTGAAAAGGTAGGAGACAGTGAGCAAGCACTTCCTCTATAAATAGAGAAAGCGCATAATACAGATACATAGAGAAAAAGATACAAAAAAAATGTCTCTTTGAAAAAACCACTGTGAGGAAACCTCGAAACTCAGAAACCTCCATTTCCGCTATTGAAAAGGATCGGAAGACATTTGACAGATAACGCAGAGTTTCCTGACAACCGAAAGCAACACTAAGAGTGCGTCAGTCGATTCCAATTAATCATTAAAAGAAATAATTAAGAACTCCATGCAATAGAAAAAGTGGTGGTCGTAGAAGCTTGTTCTTCTTGATCAGGAGAATGTTCTTGAAGAGTATCTCTCGGATTGTTTCGAAAAGATGACAATTGCCACTCTTTTAGACCTTCCAATATGTTTCTAATGCTCAACTTCAACCGTGACTCTCTACTTATTTATTCCGAAAATTTGAGGAACAAGGATGCATTACCTTACCCTCACGTGAATCTACCACTAATTATTAATTTAAGGAAAAAGGGACAGTGCGTCATGGCATATCCTTTTCACCTTATGCAATATCACTATTATATGTAAGATTATAAATCCTTGCGTCTGTATAGTTATAAACGGTCTAAGGACCTCTGCTTTTTTAGTGAAATATTTGGCTTCGAAGCGGTTTAGGGCAACAAATAAAAGTTCTTGACAGCCTTTGCACATAGATTCAACAGAAGAGACGATAGATCAAGAAGACTTCACTAATGAGCTTGGAACCAGTGCTACGTTGACTAGCTTCGTGAACTTCAGTAATGGACCTACACGACGCATACATCTACCAGTCCCCAAAATATTTATCAGTCAAACCAGATTATCACAACAATCCCAAACGCCTTACGTGCACCATCTTCCACGAACTCATGAGTGCATAATTAATGAAACATGGAAAAGAAAAACCAACACAGAGAAATAGAGAAAGGAATCAAGAGAATGGCATGCGTCACACTGGATCTAAACGGAAATCGGGACTGAAATCCTTCAGTGATTTTGCTTTTCAGATTTGGTGTTGAAACCAGTTTGTTGAGCTCAGCTATAAAGTTGATGGTGTAATCATGCTGAGCCTTCTCATCGTTCAGAAACTCTCTCAGCGCGGCATTGTTTGCTCTGACTTTCTTGGCATCCTCGGACTCGTCATCCATCACCTTCTTGACTGCACTGCTGACATCTTTCCTAGTAAACCACCCATCATGAGACCTCCTTTCGACTTCTACCGCTGCCTTCAGCCTTTCTACCATTAGTTTTGTATTATAAAACTGGTCTGCTTTGTGGGGAAGAAGCATCAATTGACAGCCACAGGCAGCGGCCTCCACGACAGACCCATAACCGGCATGACAGAGGTAGGCGCCCACTGCGGGATGCCTTAGTATTAGCTGCTGTTGCACCCATCCACTCCGCACCTCTCCCCTTCCTCCAGCCCTTTCCCCCAATAGTTCTGACTCTGCACTCCTACCAGTTCCATCGACCGGAATGTTCAGCACTGCCAAAAATGGTGATCCACTCAACTCCAGCCCGGCGATGAGCTCGCGAAGTTGTTCGATTGATATGCACGTCTCACTTCCGAATGAGCAGAAGACAACAGATCGAGATGAAAACTTTGCAAGCCATTTATTGCACTCAGGCTCGAGCCCCACTGTCTGTGCCTTTGGTATGAGTGCACCGGTCAGGAGTATTGGTTTTCTCCAAAGAGATAAGGATTGAATGGACCGGCATTCTATCTCGATCGCGCTTTTTAGTGCAATGGCAGAGCTTTGAGTCATACTGGCCACCATCCGGCCGTAAATGGACAACTTCGATCTCCTGCCTGCCTTCATGAATTCGATGGAACTACGGGCTTCATATAACTTGAGGTTGCCGATCATGGCGAGAATTCTTGCTGGTATCCTCTCCATAAGAGCGAGAGTAAGGGGAGGGGCAGCGGCTGAGGCGGTGGTAAAGGCGGTGAAGACTGAGAAATAGAGAGACTTTACACCAAGCGACCCTGCCAACAAAGGAATCCAATGGTATACGAAGTCAAAGATGACAATGTCAGGAGAGACTTTACAAAGGAGACTGGTGACTTGAAGCTGAGAGTTATCCATGGCTTGCATGAGGAGATCCATTGCAGCCGGAGATTCATACGTCGATTCAATGCCGGTCGGAAGGCCTTTGACAGCTGGGATATGGTAATTGACAATGGCAATCTGTGGATCTAAGAATGATCGTATTCTAGGGATGAGTGACGGAGGAATGAGGAAGGTCACGTTGACTCCATTTTCATGGAGTCTGTTGGAAAGTTGGACAAATGGGAAAATATGACCGAAACCTAGCCATGGAAACATCACTACTTTAAGAAGGTGACCTTCTCCCTTAGGGGCTATACTATCCATCTTCCTTTCCTGCTTAATACAGAGAGAGAGAGAGGCGCACTGGTAACCTGTTCTCTTTCTGGGTACTTATATAGACAATCGGACTGCAGATCTGTGAGGATTTGTGAGCAGTACATCTCACGCGTTATCCTACATATACACCGTCCATGGCAAGCAATATGTTTAATTTAAAACATATATCTCCTGATATATCGTTTAGTGATTTGAAGGGCTGGACTGGTTCCAAAGAAACGAAGAGGAAAATCTCATCAGAATAAACTTTCAAAGAAAATATGAGAATAGCCGTCACGTTACTCCCTAATATTGTGTATAACAGACTTATTTTTCACTGTTTGATAAGCAACATACTTCATATTTGTAAGATTAGAAAACCAAGATGTCAATCTAAAGTAGGGTCTTGCCCAAGGCGCGTCCGTATTGAGTATATTTCTCATCCAGTTGACCATCTTGCCTCGAGCTAAGTGCGATGCAGTTTCTTTTCTTAATAAAATTTTCGTCTTATGCTAGTCATTTTTTCTTTTGGCCTGGTTTTTCTGATGAATCTATCGAGGAGTATTAATACTCCCAACTACTTTGCCAACTAGCAAATGAAGTCAAACGTGCAGAAGAAGTCAAAGATAAATTAAGAGTCACGCGTCAACTACTGTGAGAAAAAAAAATCAGGCTGTACGATCAAAGTCGACGCAAATAAGAAGTAACCATCATATCCCCAAGAATGTTCAGCTGACACCACAGGCTATTCGCTACACTCAACTTGTGTGCGTGGTGCGTTTCAAATTGCACAATAGCACTGGCTTAGCGGGCTCGCGCTTTTAGATCTTGGATATGTGAATAGATGAGTCAAATATAACCACACTACTCTTATCATAAGTCATTCAAAATAAGTGAGTCAAATATAGGTCAAACCATATAAATATGTAAAATTACAGATAAGTTAGGATATATGAAAGTAGGTTAATGAAGTACCAAGTAGGTCAAGGTCATAAGGAACCATGGTCAAGTTCACTAATTAGATGAACCTATTTGACTTTTTAAAAGTTACTTAATTTTTACTTAACCAAATAACACATACCTCATAATTCAAATTTTATGCAAATCAAATGGATGCATTACAATGTACCAATGGAATTTCCAAAATTCATCTTTATAAGATAACTTACCAAATCATAACTTTCCAAATTCATTGAATATGTCATAGCTTTCCAAACACCTTTTTTTATAACCTTCCAAATTCATGAATATACAATTCAAATTTATGACTTTCCAAATACATGAACATATAATTCAGATTTTATAACTTTCTAAAATTTATGAATATATAGATTGGATTTATATACTTTCCAAATCTCAAAAATCAAGCTTTCAACTTTTCAAATCCTTGAAACAGTATTTTAACTTTCCAAATCTTTAAATTAGATTTTTAACTTTCAAAAGACCTCAGTCATATTTTTAACTTAACAAACTCATGAACATATTTCAATTTTCAAAATGTAGAAACTATAAATATATAATTAAGATTTATATAACTTTCTAAATAAATAAAAAAATCAGGTTTTTAACTTTCCCAATCTATCAACATAATTCATATTTTCAAAATTTGAAAACCATAAACATAAAGTTTAGATTTGAAATTTTGGAAATCATTAATATATAATTATATTTTTGAATTTTGAAATTATTGAAATATAATCCAGATTTTGACCCCATGTGGAAACTTATTATCCACAAGAAAAAGCCTTTCTTAAAATATATTTTCAACCAAATTATCCATAATAACCCAGCATGCACATGTATTCAAGCTTGCACATACATACTTCATGAAAATTGAATCCAAGAATGTATACACAAACATATGTATATATATTATTTATTTCCATATGGTCATATGTATATATGGGATATCAATACATACGAATATATATATACTTATGTAGCCTAATAGATTCTTCTAAGGTTCAACTTGATATGTTTATGACAAAGGTTTAGGTCAAATGGATGAACACAATTAAGGCTCAATGACGTTTACCAATAGATAGGCTAAGGAAATCGAACTTGGTTTTATGGAAATGGTAAGACTAATTCTCAAAACCCATAAATGAAACATGAAAAAGGCTCAACTCAACTTTTGATGACCCATCCTATGCTCATGTTAGGTGGCAGACACATTGATGGCATCATGTTGCTGTGGGATCTCTTCAATTCGATCGAAAACACTTATGTAGCTACTTTTTTCCCAATTGTTCAAGATTTTTAAAATCATTTCACATATTTTAAAACTGAATATCTAAAACCAATTATATAAAACATATATATAAACCAATTACATATTATGTTTTAGAGTTGTAAATGGCGTGATTTGGTTTATATATAGACAATTTTGCTTTCAACTAACAAATATTTCGTAAATAACTTGATTTAGTTCTTGATCTTAACTCATTGAAAATGAACAATTTGTTTTCAATTGAACTTTACATTTGAAACTGTCATATTTCACACATAGTCAGTTATATATATATATATATATATATATATATATATATATATATATATATATATATATATATATATATATATATATATATATATATATATATGATATGATAGCTCAACACAAATGCAATGACTTTATTCGGTTTATACGTATACAGAGTCCACCTAAAGTAACTTGAACTAGTTGGCCCTTTCTTGAAGAGGGCTTGTATGATATAGGAAGTGCTCAGTGTCCGCTAACTCTGAAAGAATGTGCCCAGTGTGCATGATATATAAATGGGTGATGTGTCACCTTTGTAAAGGGGACACAACTAAGTCGTGTCATCTTTGCAAAGGTTGATGCAATCGGTCGAGGGCTCATACTAAAGGGATGCCACATTTCTATTTCATCCAGCATACTCTGTGTGCATGTCCAACTTCGCATCATTATAGTGACCGTGTTTACAAAACATATATTTGAAATGTATGTGTAAATCTAAAGAGGAAACTTTGTGCTCTTATGAGTGAAAAGACCAAAGAAAGGTTGGAGTAGACTTATTTGTGAAACAAAAGAATAAAGGTCGGATCATTTAGTGGTCTAATAAAAGAAATCACAACAGAATTAATAAGTCATTTTGTAAAACTAGAGAAGATACTCATCAAAACACAATTACAACTAAAATAATAAATCATTTTACAACTGAGGAATGCATGAAACAAAAGAAGAAATTACAACTGATCTTACAAAATACAAGTGACAAACTATTCATCATCAACATCAAAAACACTTAGGCATCCATATGTATGTGGACGGATATATCCCAATTAACTATACTTTATGCCTATAATACTACCAAGATGAAAAGATATTAAAGACGATTAACAGAGGAGGAGTGACAAACCCTTACGATTCTTCATGGGTATAGTAGGATGTGAAATCACCGGAAACCTCATGGTTTATGGCAGGTTGCAAAGGATCTCTAGTTTCCTCTTTATTTCTCCAATTATAGCTAAAAGCACCATATAAACAATGGTTTTGTGAGGGGAAATGACAGGCTGAGAGAAGCCGACCCTCGCTAGTGATGGCAATGGAAGGAGCGAGGATCGGGATGCATAGTGTTAGTCCTTGCCATATTTTGTTGAGTCAATTTGGACATGACCGTGTCTAGGCGACCATGTCCTAAGGGTCACATGAATTTAGATCTTGATTGAGTCTGGTTTGGATGCATATCTTTTAAGTAGATCTCGGATGACTTAAAATAGATCCCGGCTGAGTTTTTGAGTCATTTTTGGGTTGTCAATGCAAGCTTCATCGTATGGTTTTTAATCAAATGTAGTTTACTAGTATTGTATTCTGGCCATGAGTTAGACAACACATGTAGGATATTGTAGGTTTGAAGAGTTCGATCTAGAACTCTTTATCGAGGTCGGCTTTAGTATTTTCACAATTTTGCACTGGTTGGGCTGCAATTGGCATGTGGTTGGACACGTTGGGTTTGTTATGTAGTGGATTATAATCTAATAGTAATTTCGTGTTTGTTTAGGAGCAACAAGCTCATTTGAAGATACCATTTGTAGACTATGGAGGGTTTCAAAATGGTTTGGATGGCTGTGCTAGGAAGAATTTTACCCTATTTTGTGAATACATGCGATTATGAACTATTTGATAACTACTTTAAAATTGTATATAATTAAGTGGGTTGTGCTAAGATGATTTATTAGGGGCATTGAGCATGACATGAGCATGCTTGTGTGTGGAAAAACATTCTCCAATGTGAATTCACATGTTTCATGGTGTATGGGACGTATCGGGCAATGGTTGAGCATTTTGGGTAGGAACATCAGTGTACATTGAGCTATAATGTGCAGTCCGGATATTTTGATGAGTCGTATGCTTGGAAGACACAAAATACTGATGGGCAGGTCGAGTGATGCTAGAAAAAATAGCTACTACATTACTTATGTCCTCATGGCATGGAGCTATAATGGGAAGCAAGATTTGTATATTACAACACACCTTTTAACAGTCTTTGAATATAGCACACCTAATTGATATGTATAGTTATGTGACTGGGAGGTGCTCTCATATTGAATAGTTCGGTTTGTAAATATAATGAATGAAATATGTTCTATATGTAGTCTTTAGACTTGTCAACCCCTTTTTGTCTCGAGCTGGGCATGGTGAGATTATGCAGCTACCGGTCATTTAGAAGGGGGTGAAGCACTCTCTGTATTATGCTAGGGGTGGTGGACATCGTATACGGCTTGATATCAAAACTAAAACGTACTAGTAATTAGTGCATGACTATGAATTGCATGTATTTACATGACATTAGGATTTGACTATATGTATTAGAGTTTTTATATATCCTATTATTTTGAAATATGTATGTCCTGGGTAAGCCTTTATTTGCATGAAGATCACATCCACCTATGGAGTATGTGCGATTGGATTTAGTTGTGGAGATGGACATTTGAATGAATGATGCCAATGAGGTAGTCTTGAGCAATTATATTTTAAATTACTCATGTTAGAGTTCGGATTAGAGACATAATTTTGATGAGATGGCATATTGGGTTGAATGGTGAACCCAACTATGTATTGATATACGTGAAATATTTGGATTTTATTTATCAGGAGCTTTGTCTTTTACTTAAATGAAAGATTGTTTTACATGGACTTTGCTTCACTTCACTCTCTAGGTTGAGAGGCATGTTGAATGAGTCAATTTGGTATTGACTGTTTGATGGGGCCCATAGCACGGGGCATAACAAAGTATTGGTGTTAAAATGTGGAAATCATTCGTACCTAAATAATTTCAATAATATTTTGGGTTATAATAATTTCAGTTATATTTATAGTCATAACATGGAATAAGGGCTAGGTTGAAGAGTGATGAAAATAAGGATAATTTTAGAGACAAAATGTTCAAATTTGGACCTTCAGTGCTTGATTTCGAACTGGACATTGAAATTAGAAATTAACATGTAGAAGTTTGGGGTAGATATGATTAAGTGGAGCATTAGAATGATTAGGTTTAATAATGTGAAGTCTTTAGTGCTAGGAGGGTTACGATGATTTTAACTTTGGTGTTGGAAACTAGGATTGAGAGTTGAACTTTTGAAATGACTAATTAAATGTACTTTTCAAGTTAAGATAATTTTATGAGGTAAGTTAAGTTCATAAGCATAACATTTCGTAAACATATTTTCAGTTGTTTGATTTTACAATTTAATTTTTGAGAAAAAATATATTTATGATATATTATATACTACGATTTTAAATTTAAGGTCTAATTTGGTTTATTTTTTATTTGCTGAAAAGGAAAATGTTTAAGAAGTTTCACTTGAAGTCAATACTATGAGTATCCACATGAAGCTGATGCAATATTATAGGTATGGACAAGGTATTTTATAATAGAGGTATTGACACACCAATGCAATATTACTAATTAGGAGGTAGTCATGAATGACACTATGGTTAAAGGTTGCTTAACGAATGAGTACAATGTGTCCTAGAATATGAGCACTATTTTAAAATATGGAGAAACAGATTATTCTCAAAGCACCATGATATAATTTACGTTAAATATCTTATTTAATCTCATAATTAAGGGCAAGCATAAAGTATAACAAGAGATATAACTATATAATTGTTCTGGCACACCTTTTTCATCTTCAAACACTGCAGTGTTTTATAACGCGCTATGTCATTCGTGTGGAACCGTCAATTCATACAACACATTTATGACATGCCTGGTTACTTACTGGGTTACCTAGTTTATGCATACTCGATCCGGTCGAGTGTACTCGATGACATCTCCTAGTATAGATACAAACCATCATTCATCACCATTGCAAGGCCATAGCTCGTAGGATTCATGCCCGACTGATCCATTGGGTCATTCACCACCCATGCATAGAGAGAACATGTTGGTTATGCGTTATGTTCAAATAAATACAAATATTGTCCTCAAACTACTTTGACCATCAGTTAATAATTGTTTACAGGGACAGTTTGAGGATCTCTAGATGACATTGTTATGCTAGATTGTAGAAACCATGTTTAGCATGATTGTCAATCAATTGGTTAGCATTCAAGATCAAGATCTACTTACCAACAAATGGAGGCAAGTTGTAGAAGCAGTCACTGTATCGTGTTCCAGCAAGTGCCAATATTCGACACTTATACAGGGAGTCAGGACATCTTGGTACCATGTATAGCTCAAGGACCTAATTTGCAATCGGCTATCAACCTAGTTTTCAATTTGAGTCTTGTCGTTTCAAATAATAGCTGCTACTGAGCCTTAAGTTTCCTCGGTACAACCTAATATGTCGAGTATGCTTACCAAATGTTGGATCTCATTTTATAGTGCCATCAGTTACCCCAAGCTTCATGGATTCCTAAAAATGGATTAGTTTCCTTTCAACCGCACAACCTGTAGATTTTGAGCTACTGGGTTCCCTCATAATATTTTGCATATCAACCTCAAGTTCAACCTTTTCAACCTTACCAGGTTCCGCTCCCACCATTTCACTACTGGTTTGCATTTAACAATTAGATGCTGAAATAACTCCAGAAGTTAAAAGATGCCTCGATGAACCGTGTTTGGGTTATTGAAGTTAATTGTGAACCTTACTCTGACTGGGTTGATAGGCTTGCACCATTATCGAGGGGCTTGAAAGCTAAGTTTATTATCTTTTTGAGACAATAGGGTAAATATTTGGGCTACATTTGGCTCAATTTACTTTTGATTGTGGAGAATTGGCCGATAGTTTCATAGGCTCAAGATTTTTGTATCTTCCCTCATGGGTTAAGCTTATACTTGGTATACTTCGTTAAAGCCTTCATTGATCCAAACATGAAATAAAATAGAGAAGGCAATTCTCAAACGCTACAACAAGATTTATCCTCGTCCACTACTGATAGACTTAATGAATATCCACTAAAAGTCGAAGAAATTGTGGAAGTCTTTTTCAAAAAAGTCCACAATTGGTTACACATTACTTGATGCAATTCACTAAGGCTTAATACGTGGAGTTGGTGTGAAACTACCTTTGCGCAAAGATCAAGAAGCATTTAGGAGGGTATTTTTGCCCAACCCTATTCCAACTCACTAACTGAGCAGCAGAGGACAAATACATTTACCAGAAGGGAACTTGATGTCAACATAAGAAGAGCTTAGAAAGATCAAGGTCGTTGATGTAGAGGAAGATCCTTTCACAACCTCAAATATTTTATTACTAAGGTATATATATATAGCAAGAGAGAGAGAAGAGAAGTTTTTGAACTCTTGTTGATCTCTCCAAGAAAGATGTGTTCAGGTAGAGAGATAAAGTGGAATATATAAAGTTTACTAACTATTTTATTTAGAGGAGACATTAAGAGGTTGATGTCTTATATTACTTGTATTTGGTGGAGAACATTCAACTTGTTCTATGAAGGAGAATATATTAAGAGTGTAGAAGAAATATCTAAAGAGAAAGTTTACTCTTATCACCATCTTTCATCAACCTTGGAGATGAATTGGTAACATACGGTGGCTTACTTAGCTTCTCACTTTTAATGTATCCCTACTTAGGTTATCAATTCTAGGTTTAGCTAAATATTGTTGACTAATCTCTTACCAAAATTTGAAGATCTTGAGGAGTTGCCGGTGGATTTCACAAGCTATAGGCTAGGATAACTGCAGGGGGACTCAACCTTAGTTTCATGTTGGTAACCATGGTTTGCTATTGTGGTTGTTGATTGTGGATTTTGGATGGCTATAGAGGCTACTAATTGTGGGTTACAAGATCAATGATAGTTTTATAGTAGGTCATAGAGTGTTTCAAATATTGTTTAATTCATAACTGCAGATAATTTACTCCTCATTTTTGATGAAGTTGTTGAGGAAGTAGGTGTTTCAAATATTGTTTAATTCATTACTGATAATGCTACAAATTTTAGAGCAGCTAGTAAAATACTTAAGGCAAACCATCCATCTTTAGTATGAACTCTATGTGTTGCACATTTCATAGACTTAATGCTTGAGGATTTGAGTGCAATAGATGAAATAAGAGGGACTATAGATGCATGTAGAAATATTACAAAGTTTATTTATAATCATTTTTTTGTATTGCATTTTATGCAAATTCATACAACTGCAAGAGAATTGATTAGACCTTCATTAAGAAGATTTGCTACAAATGTCATTACTGTGCAAAGTCTTGTCATACATAAAATGCATTGAAAAAATTGTTTGCATCTGATGAATGGAGCTCTATTAGTTGGTTTAGAAAGAGGAGGGAATTGTTGTGGTTGATGCTTTCATTGCTGATTTTTGAGAAAGTTGCAACAAATTTTTGAGGATGATTGTACCTTTAGTTAAAGTAATGAGGATGGTGGAGAATGAAGATATACCTTCTATGCTTTATATATATATATGATGCTAAGGATAAGGCCAAATTGGAAATACAAGCAAACCTTTATTGCAAGCGGTCACTTCTAAAGAAAGTTTGAAAGATAATTGATGCACGTTGGAACCGCCAATGCAACATGATTTGCATGTTGCTGCATATTTCCTTAACCATTCTATTCGATTTTCTTCTAACTTTGTGGAGGATGAAGAAGTGAAAAAGGATATCTTAAATGTAATTGACCTTGTTGAAGATTCATCTACTCGTTGTAATATTCATTTAGAGTTAAGCAAGTATACAAAGTATTGGAGATTTTGGAAGGCTAATTACAATCCAACTCCGCTCCTAGATGTGACTAGGTATTGTGTTTTTATTGATATTCATTTAAGTTATTAATTGATTGACTCCATATGTTTCTTATTAATCGTTATCGTATTTTATTTTGGATGAATTGTGGGCTCGTTTTGGTGTAGATGCACCAAATTTGGCAAGGTTTGCTTAATGTATAGTGAGCCAAACATGTAGTTCAAGTGTGTGTGAGAGGAATTGGAGTTTTTCGAATGCATTTACATTGAAAAACAAAACAGATTGGAGCATACTCGATTGCATGATTTGATATACGTTGCCTATAACATGAAGTTAAGGCAAAGGTAATAATTAGAAAATATATATTGTTTGTTGTTGCCTAGTTCTTGACTTTTTTCTTAATCTTATTAATAATGAATGCTTGATGTGGCTATATTGTATTTGATATTCTTATTTTACAGGCAAATACAAAAAGATGCAAGAAGAACAAAGAATGTGTCATATAACTCGTTGAGTTACGAAAATGTTGATATTTTTGACGATTGGATCAAAGAAGAGGATCTATTTATCATTTTAGAGGATGAAAATTGGAGGACACTCCAAGCCGAAGCAGAACTTGAAGTTAAAGATGATGAAAATGAAGTCAAAGGTGTTGGATGGGCAGATCCTATTATGGGGGAAGAAGTGGGAGGAGATGATGATGATGATGGTGATGGTGGTGATCCTGACAACGTTGATTATAATGCTTTGGTTGATTATGATCAACATTGTGGATAATTGTAATTTATTTTAAATTTTATTTGTAACTTTGTAACATTCTCATCTTTGGTGATGGAAAGTTGTACTTGTAACTTTGATGATTATGATCCTAATAGTTAATGCCTAATGGTATGGATGTTTCTAGCCTTGTTATGGAGATGTTTTTGTTATAGTACGAATGCTTCTTCATTGTGTTATAAATGTTTTGTTCATTAATTTGAATTTTTGAATTTAAAAAAAAAACTGTTAATCATACCGTACCGTACATTACGATACAACTGTGTCAGTACCCAATGTGATATGGGCATTGATATAGTTTTTATAACATTGGCTTTAAGTCTATGCAATATGCAACACATGGAGTCCATACTAAGGATAGATGATTTGCCTCAAGCATCTTACCAACTGCTCTAAAATTTACATCATTATTAGTAATGAATTGAACAATATTTGAAACACCTACTTCCTCAGCAACTTTCTCGAAAATAGAGAGTAAATTATCTGTAGTTTTATCAATATGGGACAAGTCATATGATTTTAAAAATAATGTGACTTTGAGACAATAGACTAGGAAGTTTACCAAAGACCTATGCTAACCATCTGTCTAACCATCAACCATAACAGAACATCTCGTATCCTTCCATTACTCCCTAAATTTAGAACTCCATGCATTAACAATATTAACCTATTTCTGCAATAATGTGCCCGTCAAAGCACGATAAGAAGGGACTCTATAACCCGATCAAACACTTGCAATAGCATCCACATACTTTGAAAAGAAAATAAGTTTACAACATTGAAAGGAACACAATTTTCATAAAAAAATTCGGCACACTTCAAATCTACTTTCTTAATTACCTCTTTTAAAGTCATAGCGCATCTAATGCTTGGCTGAGCTCCAGGAGTCGTACGTGGAGGAAAAATTGAAGGCATCCCACTAGGGCCACTACCTCCTTCATCTCGTCCTCTAGTACCCCTCGTAAGCATCGAACGAGTAGCAACTCTTATAGTGGAATAAGAGCTAACTCCACTATTATTACCACAAAAACCTATATTTTTTCCCTTTTCTCACATTCTCCTCCCTTTTTCAACCATCTCTTCTTCCATCTCAGTTACACCATAAAATTCATCACCACTATGACCATACATCCCTTGAGCAGAAGCATCTTCAAATGGTTGAGACATATCTCAACCACCTATTTTTGCCCTCTCTCACCCTTAATCTCTTCTTATCCTTCGAAGCCTTCAATACCTACTCAATCTTATACTTCACTGCTTTGAAAACTCAAGAACACACACTAGCATCCTTCTTGGTTCTAGCAAAGTAGAGTTGTATATAAGAAATATCACCATGTTTTACACATTCCAAAATATGCACTTGTTCATAAGCCTATTGCTTTCATACACCGGAGTGTAATATTTTTAAGCTGGATCGATTCGATCGAAAGCCATTGAGATAAGAGTGAAAAATCAACAAGAATTAAAAAGCTTTTAGAGGTTAAGAATCACGAAATCTTCAAAACCTCCAAAATTTTCAAGTTAAAAATCGGGTAGAATGCCAAAGGAAAGAAGTACAACATAGATTTGACAAAAACCCTACACAAGTAGAGTTGGATTTGGTGAAATACTTGAGAATATTGTGAATAAACCATGAAATCAAGAAGAATAAGTTAAGAAGAGGATTTGGAAGCAAGGGAATGACATGAAAAAGGGTTTGGGAAGAAGAATAAATGAAATCCGTAAGTTTCGAATTTCTAAAATTTATATCATAAAAATCAATATCGACTGGTACGATACGGAGTGTATCATAGGGTATGGTGCGATACACCCTCGTATCGTATGATACGGTACGATAAATTACGGTGAGCGATACGTGCCCATGTATCATACCGTTTGAGAACATTGCTAACAAGTAGTTGCTTTTTTGTTGTATTTTATGTTCTTTGTGCTCCCCATGGTTGTCTTGGTGTTTGTCCTTGTCTTATTGGGAAACAAATTTGCAGCTGATGCAAGGTCATTGGTGCAACAAGCCAGGAATGAAGCAGCTGAATTCCGTTTTAAATGGGGTTATGAAATGCCAGTAGATGTGTTGGCCAAATGGTATGGTGATTTCCATTTGTTCCTTGAGCAGCTAGATTTCTATGTGCATAAATGATCATTTCTTTTTTATTTTCATGATTGGTATCTGATGCTAACTAGTAAGTGTGTCTTACTGTGGACCCTATCTTTTGGCTTTTCGAAAATAGGTTGGGCAAAATACTAAGAATATGTAGATTTTCCATCTTTTACTTTTCATTTTGGTACCTTAGAGGAATAGCTGCCATTTAGTATTTGAACTGTTGAGTTGCGATTCTTTTAACTGTGCTGGATCATGTGCTAGTTTCAAATGCAAAGTTTTTTGCTATAATATTGTTCATGTACTACTGAATCTTGAGTTGTTCTAGTTTTGTGGCACGATCACTATTTAGTGCTATCCCCTGCTGGTTGTGCTGTTCTTTTTTGGTTTCCCATTCTGTTCCTTCTCTAGGTCAGCCTGTTAGCATCAGAAGGCCCATTATGTAGAACACTTGAAGTCCATCTGACACAACATGCCCCAGCAGGCAACAGGTGATGATGAGCCTGTATTTCTATTGTAAATACTTCTAAGAAAATAAATAACTATATATCTAGTATTACTGCTATTGTATGTAGTTTCATGGTGGTCATTGTGTCTGAGCTAACAGTCCTTGCTCACACACGTAGAGGAAGAATGTAATCTATGATGGTCTATGGGCATCCAAGAACGTAGCACTTGATGATGTTCAACCCATGTATCGTCACTTTTTTGACCATTTTGTGAGATTTGTGCGTAGAAGAGCTGATGAATCTTTCCAACCTCTTCTGAGACATTTATACACAAATCACAAAATCAATTTGAATATTCAGTCAAGATAATATTGGATTCTGAGATTGGAAGCTTAAACCATAGAGCTATGAAAACAATTGGACTCCAATCAGATTATAAAGTTAGTCATATCTTCAACTATTTTTTCTTTCAAGATTATTTTCGTTAAAATTCTCTCTGACTGCAGTCTTCGATTTCGTGCATTTGTTTCTTCCTTTATTATTGTCTTGTTGTGGGCGTAACCTTTGCTTTTGGCAAGCCATTTCAGTAATGCAGATTCGATGCCTATTTGACGGTTGGTTCTCAGTTCCAACGTGACTTGGACTTTAAACCTTTAATTACCTGTGCAGGATTGCAGACAAAGCTCAAATTTACACGCAACACGCCTACATGAGAACCCTTGGTGTAGGTACGCTCTCTGCTTTTTATTTGTATTCAAATAGTTCACTTCATATAATGGGTCTCTAGTTCTAGTCATGTGATACCAGTTTTCTTGATGAATGTGCTGTGGTTACTTTTATGCTTGTTAACTAAACGATTTGTCTTTCATTTATTCTCTTTTATCCAATTTTAAAGTGGCTATGGTGCTTGGTATTGACACGTAACACGGGAAAGGGTTGGTTAAGGTTATTTCTTTTTGGTGTGGTGGAAGGTGGGGGCTCCCTCAGCTAACAGCTATTACTTGATTCAGCAATGTTTTAGTCATTCACTTTCTCATGTATCTTGTGCATCTATCTAGATCCTTTTGACATGCCAACATGTGGGTGTAGGAAACTCAAGTTCTGCACTGTTACTGCACAATATAAGGTGCGCAATGTTGGAGAAAATAAAACAACGCATTTCTTCCACTTAAATTTTGATCCTACTACTGTTCAGTGTTTCCTTCTTCCATCTCTGCTCTTCCTATTTGAAAAGATAATTTTAGACGGAGTTGCAGCCCTGGAGTTTTTAAATATCGTCAGATCTATTCCTTGTGAACGCATGGCTGTTTCGAGTTTTGCCATTTGCAAAGTGCCAGGCTTTGAACACTTATACCTACACACTATTCGTTTAACTTTCTTCTTCCTTCTTAGAAGAGGGATAGGTCGTATTATTATGATTGCAACTGCATCTGCAAGGAAGTGGCTGTCGTACTAACTGAATTCCCACAATGATGAACACGCTTGGAGTGATGAAGCTATAATATTGAGAAGCCCATAAATATGTTGGCTGTAAAACCTTAATTTTCCTGCTTAACATCTAGCTTATGGAATCTTACAAAGGATATGTTGTTGGGAGGCGAAAATGATATGGATTGACAGGTTAGGATTTGATTTGCATCTTATTTCTACGGATGAGGATGCTGTTCTGGTCCGCATTCCTTTCCTTGGAGAAGTAACAGATAAAAAAGCTGCAAAATCGTCACTAACCTACTTTGGACAACTTGCATGGGAACTGTAAAAGAATTATACTACACCGGAGTTTGAGAAGGTGAAGTGTTTAAAGAAAGCCTCGAGGTAGTCTAATCTTCTTGGACTCTACGATATGGCTTTCTCATCTAGATGATTGTTTAATCACCGAGTTTTGAGTCTATACAATGTATTTTTCTATTTATTCTTCAAGATTTCCAGGGGAAGTGGAAATCGTTGTATTGGGCAATCAAGTATGGGGTGTAGAAGTGGAACAGGTGGTTGTGATTTTTTCTTTTATATAATTACGAACCTTTGTATCGTACAATCAGGTATCACTATGCAAGGATATTCAGATATCAACCATGAATTAGATCCTGAAACCAATCATAGTTTTCTGCTGGTTATGATTTTAAATCCTGTTGGGAATGTGAAACCGGTTGGATGTGCTGATTTGCCATTTTATAATGTCGGTTGTTGTGTCGACGTGCCGTTGGATATGTATATAGCCTATGTATTTTTCTTCTGTTGTGCAAACATGAAAGGAATGGCTTCTTGTTCTTCGATCTTAGGAGGTGAGCGTGCATCTAGATGGCGAAAGATCGCTATGAAACTGGAAAAGACGATCTCTCTGGCTCCTGATTGTATACTTTTCTCTATTGGAAGCATATCATTGCCATTGTGATAAGCAAGGGCTGTAAGAAATTTCTCTTTGTTGAAAAGCATCTCATACAAGATAGCTCGGTAGGGTCATGTTGTAGGATATGGCCTCGTAAATGAGCAGAGTTGCTCGTACTTTTGCTAATCCCAAGCTCGATGTTTATCATTAACAACTTTCTTTGCAAAACTTAACCACAATATTGAATGCAATTGGAAAGTGATAGCCTGCTAGAAGGTGACAAGACTACCCTTGAATGTGATAAATCATTTAGAACTCATTTTGATATCATATTATGTTTACCACTCATTGGTTCAATTATTTCCTCAAAGTCCTTTGGTCTGAAAATAATACATCCAAGGCCACCCCACATTTGTCATCATATCCACATGATCAAGAATGAAACAAATAATATGGTTAAAATCTCTATAAGATATGCTTTGGGGCATACAAATTTTCATAGGAAACACATTCTCAAAGAATATCAATTCACGAAGTTCTAGAATTATGTTGACATGTATGTGATATAGATCAGATCAATTGACAACGAATCTATATGCATAACTAGACTCCATATAACCCAAAGATATAATATCTATAGTTTTAAGTTTCATTTTCTTTCTCTTGTGCTCTAGATTGATCTTTTGATCTTTTAAGAGTTCAAAGAAACTACTTTTCTTATAGAAACTCTATTTAGAATATGATAAGTCATATTCAAAGCTTATCCCATATATACATAGGCAGTCATGAACTCTATGATAAAACATTGATCATATCAATCGATGTTCTATTTTTTCATTCAACTATCCTATTAAAATGTCTATTATTGAGAAGTTTCTTAAGTATTGAGAGGACTTCGATCTAGATCTCAAACATGAGAAGGGTAATATGACTCTAGATGATCTCATAATAGCATAGCAATAGAGGAAGAGTATAGAAGCGAGAAACCAATTATGTCATTTGATAGCAACCCTATGTTGAACCTATTGATCAGAAAGAAACAAATTAGTGATTCTAAGAAAAAGCAAGTATAAATCAAAAACCAAAGATCGACAAAAAACACAAAAACACATCATGTTAGATTTGTGGTCAGGTTGGACACTAGGATAGAGAGTATCCTTGAAGAAAGCTAAGAAACTTACAACTACTGAGGAAGCTATGTTCAACATGATGACCATTGCACCTGGTGTCAACAATGGGTATCTATCTCTTAAACCAAAAATCTTATCTACTTATAAGTCATATTACTAGATTGTAGACACTAGAACAAATAAATGTTCATGTTTATGCTTATCGGTCTCTCTTTATCTTATTAGGTCATTTATGGCAGGACTATGACCTTAGGAGATCATTCAACTACTGAGACCAAGGGCAAAAGACATTGATTTCAAGTCTCTTTCGAAAAAGGTTTTGACCATTCAGGGAAGTAGATATATCCCTACGATTCGATGAGATATCGTGAGTGGTCCACTCTTAGTTAGGAAAGGTTTGAGGTTAGATTAAAATATAATAAAGTCATAATTATACAACTGAGCAGTGTGTTCTTTTTTTATAAGAGTTATTTGTGCGATACATAGCACCTCTTTAAAATTCATGTTGAACTTAATTTTTTAAAGAATTTTAACAACAATAAAGCATCTTCTTAATCTTGTATTGCATTTAATATTGAATCATCTCTATGACATGAAAGGTTGGGTTATGTTGGTTTTGATTCCATATAGGGAATGATAAATTTGAATGTTATCCCTAAGATTGTCGTAGATAGAAAGCACAAATGTGAAAATATATGTGGAGGTTAAACAACCTAGGAAACCATTCTATACGGTTGATTGAAAATATCATATTTTATTACGTTCATTAGTGATTGTAGTAGATATTGTTATGTTTACTTTCTTAAAAGTAAATAAATGGCTTTAGAAAAGTTTTATTTTTAAAAAATAAGCTTAAACTCAAACTGATAGGGAACTTAAATGACTAAGGTAGGAGGAGCATATACCTAACACGCTTTGTAAGAATATGGTCAAAATATGAGTATTGTACATGAGGTTACTATTGTTGCAGCCCTCATGGAGGCTGAATCATAACCTGCACAATCGTATACCATGATCCACTACATCAAATCCTTAGGATTACCTTTAGCTGCTTAGCTATTTACGATGACTCTTCCAAACTAATATCGCTCCTTTGGCCTTAAGTTTAACTTGAAACCCAAGATGATCATTAGCCTAACCTAGTCATATTGCCCAACCCGACACTAAAACAGGTTGCCTACTTGAACGTCATAGCCAGCTTAGGTCATGTTCAGCCAATCACATAAGGGTTTACAGATTTATATCCATAACTTAACTTAGCCAAAGCCATAAATCCTTAAACAAGACCTACGTCTTATCCGACTTGATTCAACCTGACCCTTAGCTCGTCTATAAACCAGCTGAACCTTAGTTAATCCAAAACCTAATCTAACTCATACCTTATCTACCTAAACAAGTCAATCCATTCTTGTTGGCATACAATTTCGTAGTCACTTACCCATATGTCAATTAAAGAAGCATAGACACTTGCGCTCACTTACCTTGGACGATTTTTCAGAAAACCACTAGTACAAATGCTGCTCTACTTGATGCATCTCATGCTATTGAAAAAGTCAAATGTTTGAGATACCAATGTTCTCAATCAGTAAGCTAAGATACGGCTTGATAAGAATACGGTGTCATACAAAACTATGGCCCTTGTGTTTTATTATCATGGATTGCATAAATTATGAGCATTGTGTTGGGGCGTCCCCTCTTAGCGACGCGCTATAGAGCCTAAATGCAATAAAAATACGCAAGGGTCACTATATTTTCACTTGGATATAGTGAATCAATTGCATAGAGGGTTCCCACATCATATACGGGTGTGGGTAAAGAAGTTAGTCCCACTACATTGCCGCCCGAATATAGTGAATACATTTCAGAGAAGGTCCCTACATTTTCAATATGGACGGATATGGAGGGTAAGGAAGCTAGTCTTAGATAATAAGATTCGTATCGGTTCCTGAAATATCGGAACATTATCCGATAAGCTAATGTTGGTGGTAGATATTATGATTCTTAGAAAGATTCATATCCTATGTTTACAAGATACAAAGTGGGTTAGAGAAAAAACAAGGGAGATTGAGGATACAAGTTTTAAATTATGGTACTCAGGTGAGGAAAAGGCTCAAAACGGAGTTGGTATTATCATAAATAAAGGTTTAAAGGATAGTATAATATACATATAACGTTATGGTGACCGAATTATGGCATTGACATTAGTGGTAGGAGCAGAGGTTTTGAATATAGTTTGTGCTTATGCACCCTAAGTAGGGCTAGAAGATAGTATAAAGATGGCTTTTTGGAAGGAGTTAGATAAGGTGATTCAAAAGATTACACAAAGGAAATGATTTGTTTAGGAGGAGACTTAAATGGATATGTCAGTAAAGAGGCATTAGGATATCAAGGTATTATGAAAAACTTTGGTTTTAGGGATATAAATGAGGAAGGTAGGGAGATTTTAAATTTTTCTATGGCATTTGAACTCCTTATAGTCAATACAATCTTAAAAAAATGAGATGAACATTTAATTACTTATAAGAGTGGCTTATGATAAATATAAATTGATTATTTTATTTGGAGGAAAAAAGATCAAGTGGGTTGTAAAGATTGCAGGGTAATTCCAAGAGAAAACTTAATCACCCAACATCGACTTTTAGTTATGAATTTATAGGTAAAAAAGTAGACAAAAAAGAAAAGAGTACATCGAAATTATTAAGACTAAATGGTGGAACCTCAAAAGCAAGAAAAAAGATATATTTAAATAGAAAGTCCTTCAAGGAGATGCTTAGAATTATGTGGTTATACCTTGTGATATGTGTAACAATATGGCTATATATATTAAGAAAGTGGTGAAAGATGTGTTAGGTGCATCTAAGAGAGGTGTACCGGTACAAAAAGAAGCTTGGTGGTGGAGTGAAGTAGTGAAAAATAAAATCAAGGCAAAGAGGACATATTACAAATTACATTATGCTAAGAAAACTAGTGAAACTTTAGAGGTATATAAGAAAGCAAAGAAAGAAGCGAAAAAGGCCGTCAATAAAGTAAAACTAAAATTTGGGAAGATTTATATAAAAAAGTCAACTCAAAGAGATATTTTTTAGATAGCTAGGGCTAGAGATAAGAAAACTAAGGATCTTAATTTGTTAGATGCATCAAAGACAGGATGAGAAAATTCTAGTGGCAAATGAGGATATAAAAAATAGATGAAAAAACTATTTTATAAGTTTTTTTAATGAAAATAAAGAGGTTAATATTAGCTTAGGAGAGTTAGGCAAATGAAAAAAGTATATAAACCATAATTTCTACCAACGTAGGCTCTTAAAGATAAGAAGGGTGGTAAATCGGAAGGACTAGACAATATTACTATGAAAGTTTGGAAAATCTTAGGAGAAACAGGAATCACATAGCTCACAAGACTATTTAATGAAATATGGAGAAACCAAAAGATGCTCGAGGAATGGAGAGCGAGTACACTTATACCCACATATAAGAACAAGGGAGACATTTAGAATTGTGTGAATTATCGGAGTATCAAGTTAATAAGCCATACTATGAAATTATGGGAAAGAATTATCGAATGTAGGTTAAGACGTGTATCGAGTACAACAGAGAAGCAATTTAGATTCATGCAAAGTAGATCTACTGTTGAAGCGATTTACCTTTTGAGACGTCTTATGGAACGTTTTAGAGTAGAAAAGAAAGATCTTCACATGATATTTATTGATCTACAAAAAACTTACGATAGGATACCGATGGAGGTTCTTTGGAGAACCTTAGAAAAAAGAGGTATCCCATTGACATACATAAACCTTATTAGAGACATGTATGATGGTGCAAAAACATGTGTGAGGACTCATGAAGTTATGACAGACTTCTTTGAAGTTAATATTGGGTTACATCAAGGATCAACTTTAAGTCTATTCTTATTTATAACAGTGATTGATGAGTTAACGAAACATATTCAAAATGAAGTACCTTGGTGTATTTTATTTGTAGATGACACTCTGTTAGTGGAGGAGTCTAAGGAAAAAGTTAGTAGAAAATTGGAATTATGGAGAGAAACATTAGAAAGTAAAGGTTTCCAACTTAGTAGAACAAAGACATAATATATAGAATTTAAGTTTGATCATTTGGTTACTTTAGAGGACATAGAAATTAAAATTGACACACATTGCATGTATCAAAAGGAAAGTTTTAAATACGTAGGGTCAATTTTTTAGAGTAATGGAAGAATTGATGGAGCTGTTATACATAGAATTAATGTTGGTTGGTTAAAATGGAGAGTAGCATCAGATATTCTTTGTGATAAGAAGATACCATTAAAGTTAAAAGGTAAATATTATAGAGCAGCAATTAAACCTGCCATATTTTATGGTTCTCGTTATTGGACAGTTAATCATCAATATGTACAAATGATGTTTGTGACAGAAATTAAGATGTTAAGATGGATGAGTGGTCATACAAGAAAAGACCGTATACATAATTAGATTATTAGAAACAAATTAGGAGTAACACCAATAGAGTATAAAATGAGAGAATATCATTTAAGATGGTTTGGAAATATAGAAATAAGATCAAAAGAAGAACCTATAAGAAGGTATGTAAAACTAGATTTTGAAAGTATTAAAAGAGGTAGAGGACGACCACAAAAGTATTGGAAAGAAATAATAAAAATGATCTAGCTTATTGTGAGTTAACTACTAACATGACACATGATAGGGATCTATGGAAATAAAGAATCCATGTAGCCAACCCCGTCTAGTATGGGAAAAGGCTTAGCTGTTGTTGTTGTTGTACAAAATCAAATCACATATCTAAGGAAATAAGCAGCTTCAATATCTTCTTCAGCAAAAAAATTCACTGAATATAAGTATATAATTGTTAAAAGAATTACAAAGAGTAAAGAAAGATTATTCATCTTTAGGTAAATGCCTTATCAAAGGCATTTGAGGTCCTTGACTAGGCTAATTGGCCTTGGACTATAGTTGTCTAACACTCTTCATACTCCCATTCCGGACTCCTAAAATTCTCAACGGCCAGTAATTCTTCTTGTACTTGGCTCCTTAAAGGGTACTCTAGGTAGGCTTCCTTTAGTTCTTACAGTTTTTACCACTTTTCCTCGTAAGCTCTACTTACGGTTGTTAGTTCTTGATAGTGCACAACCAAACGATCATTTAGGGAGGTTAGCTATGATGCGAAATGCAAGTTCTCTCTCTCGAGAGAGAGAGGAAGCCACATTTGAGAATGTCAATATACTCATAAGCTTCTCGACACCATCCATACTATCTCATAAATTAGAAGCTTGTTGTTATGCAAGTTGGTCCCATCGAAAATAGAGATTAGACATTTGTTTATAGTTTACAAAGAGCCTCAACAACTAATAACTCATGGTTTTTTAGAGATCAAAGTAGATTTGTCAAGATTGAAGAGGCATATCATGATTGATGGCTTTTCTCTGTAGTGCTGAAGAGAGAGTACCTTGGAACTCTTGTCATTTCCCAAAATTCTTATAGAGAACATACCGATTGAACTCTATATCCATCTTGATTCCTACGGGTGTTAGAGGTGCCATTTCTCCTCTGATCACAGTAGTATCGCTTTGCACATCTATATTGACTTGGGTATTCTTTAAAGGAACATCGACGACATTCTCAATAGGAGTAAATTTTGGTCTTGAAGCAACAAATGTTGACAAAGTATTTAAGCAAGTTTGCGAAGTGCTGGTTGAAAAACCGCTAAGTCTCCTTCGAGTCATAGGGGCTTGTGTTTGAGCCTCCTATTGTGGTTCCTTGAGAAGAGTCATCTTGATGGGGGTTTCAAAGATTGGAGATGCAACAACCACTACCCGAGATGAAGTCAAAACTCGGGTCTCCTCTGGACAAGGTACATGAGGAGTTCTAGTCATATCAATGGGACATGAACTGCCTCTTGATCAGGTGTAGCAGGTGCCATGGTTGAGGCGAAAGCTTGGGGTTCTTTTTGATTAATTGTGTTGGCAAGACAGGATAACGTAATGAGGTCATCAACACCACACCCCATTAGACCCGAAGATGATGCTTTTGATCCAAACTCTATTTGGCCAATTCACATATAGTTGATTAGTTGTAGGCCAAGAATGAAGTAAGTTTGGATATCAGGATATCACGAATTCACTCCGACTCAAAGGCAATTCGCTTATATGGAAGTGAGAAAGGCTGAGTGTCGACTCTTAGAAGAACAATATCTAAAGGAGAGGCCATAAGAGCAAAAAGATAAGGAATTCTAGTAGAAGTTGTTCGAGTTTGCAGTAAGCAAGAGAATTGGGATGAGAACACTTACATTTATAGATCCTAACATTCAATGTACAGAATCTCGAGAATCACATTTGAGAAACAAATATGTCCATTTTCTGGCATGAAATTATTACGGGTACGACTCATACTATTGATGATTATGGATATGGAGTCATATGGAGTACATTTAGAAATTATATGAGGATATGTGGCAGAAGGTGAATTGTTTTAAAATGGGACACAAGACTTATGAAGGTTTAAGGACTATGATGTTGAGCATGCAAAAACATGCCTGTATACCTAAGCTGATTGTATGGATCATGGGGTTGGTTGACATACTCCAATCATCATGGCAACAAAAAGAGTGACAAGCATAGAAAAGTGGGGAGTTATCGGGATTCACATCCGAAACTACAATCTTTGAATGTTTGAGGATATGAATGCCTAAATGGCGGTCTCCAATTTTGTAAATCAATCTCCTAATGAGGATACATGTCTTCACTCCTCTTGGGAATTAGGAATCTATCATATATGAAAATCATCATTAGACCTGAGCATGGGTGTTATGCCGAAAAATGTAGAACGGTTACCTGACAGATGTTTAGAGTGCCCCAAAAAGAGACATCTAGTATGGCTCATTACACAAATGGATCTTGAAGTACGGTCAGAGTTAACATGATCGTGAAAAGAAAACTATGACAAAGAAATTAGAGTTATTGAGAATCATGCCGAAAAAGATTGGTTAGTCCTTTGTCACCTCAATGAAAGTCGTAACGAGAGCTTAGATGATAGGCAGAACACATTTACAATTCATACCTTCTTGTTTCTCTTGCTTTCCTAGGAATATCTGTAACTTAGTATTCCCGATGTGTTCCAGAGTACATCGGGTACTCCTCTCCTTCACGTGATCGCGAACAACCAAAATATGTGTAGATGGATTCCTGGGGACCCTTGCCGTTGCCTGAAGCTTTATCCATCTCCCTTGGGAATGAGTGTTAGTTTTAAGATGCATCTCATATCGTACTCTATTCTAGCGGGCTTATGGTATTACCCTTCGAATTATGTGTCACTTTTAGCGACAACAATGGGTATACATGTCTTCACTCATCTTGGGAATTAGGAATCTTTAGCTGTTATATACAAAAACAAATTCATTAGACCCAAGCATGGGTAATAACGTAATGCTAACTCATGGATGCTACATCAGTTTGTGTATGTGAATAAACTTTTGTTAATCTTCTTAGTAATTACCAAAGGAAACTCTATTAACGTATGCATTTGGTTAAGATTCTTGCAAAAAATTCATCTTCCATATGTATGCAGAATATATTTAGCATATAGTGTTAGAAAAGGGATCTATACTTGTGCTGGATTTTTAATTGGTAGTTAGTACAAAATATAATGTGAAGGAGCAGCTTATTAAGCAAACTGATAAAACATTTAGTGTTTGTATGCCACTTATTTAACTAATTAATCGTACTAGGAAAATAATTTCGACTCTCCGCATCAGTCGAGCATAGCAACAGGTTGCGTATCTTGTTTACATGTAAACAATCATTAATTATCATAAGCAAGAAAAATAGATGAAATGGATTGTCTTCTATTAAATGCAAGATATCATGCAAAGAACCCATACGGCAAACCCTATACTTGCATTTTAATGCGTATGCAAGAACAGTGACATTCAAAACAACTAAACGTTGTTCCTCTTCAGCTCAATGAGCAGGATCACCGATGAGAACGTACATTTCTAGAGAGTTACTCGGGTGAAAAACATAGCATTTGGCTCGCTGTCAATTGAGGCATCACGTTTTTAATTCTGTCTGCTTATCCAGTACTTAATGTAGCATAATGAACTTGCGATACACATTCCTACTAAAATGCACACCACAAATTAGTAAGGACAGCCTCTTTCCTATAATGGCCCATAATTACTGTGCACTCTCTCGGTAACGATGCTCTCTCTCCTGTCATCTCCCTCTCACCTCACCAGCTCCCCCTCACTCTTAATCTCATTGGATGCTCTCTCCCTCATTGGCACTCTTTCGGTCTGTCTCTTGTTTGCTCCTTCCCTCTCTCACTGACACTTTCTTGGTCCCCATCTCGTTTGATCGGAGGCATTCTCTCCTGCAGATGCATTTTTGCCTCTTTGTTCAGATTGTATTCTCTTTCTCTCTCGTTTGACTTTTGCGATTACCAACGCCCTGTGCGTCTTTCCTATTAAGGAAATGCACATTTTGCACATCTCCTCTGCTATAGAGATATGCTATATGGACGTTTCCTTAACATAAGAGACGTGAGGTGCATATCTTCTTTTCTAAGTAAATCGCATATCCCACGCATCTCCCCTTTAAAAGAGACAGTCAAGATGCACGTCTCCTTTGAAAAGGACATGTGCTTATGTTGGTCTCTCTTGCTACATATGCCTATTTTTATCCTACATCTTCTCCTAAGTAAAAGAGAAAAATAGCATGTAGGGGACAGAGTATAAGATCGTAACATTATTGTATCATTGAGATGATACAATGTAGTATCCTATAGAGTATGACTATGAAGACAACAAAGGGAAGAAGACGAAGAGGCTTACATAGATACTCATCAAGAACTCCATAATATTGATACTGGTGATCGTTTACAAAATAATGACGAAACCAGTCCCTGAGAATTTCATTCTAATATAGGACATGATGATGAGGTAAGTCCTTTAGATTATTATGAACTTGTTGACGTTCCTGAGTGTTTCCTAGTTTTGATAGTGATATTGCTTATAAAATATGGTAGGATCAGGTAACTGGTAGTAAAGTTAAATGTTGATATGTTTATCTAAAATATGTTTACTGTTTATGACAATTTCAATTATTATTGACTATATATGCAAAGTTTGTTGAAAGTAGTGGCATCAGACATATGTTGCAATGTTTTCGAGTGAATAGCAGTTTAAAAGGCAACCCGAGGTGGAGTCTTATATGATAGAGTGGATTATGGGAGCAAGGAGAATCACTCTATGAGGTAATAGATGATGCCTTGATAAGCACATTTATTGAACATTAACAACTAGTCACTGTTAGCTTTTCATGTCATAGGGTGAGATGAGTGTCACACTTCATGATGTCCTTGAGATTATTTCTTTCTATGGATAGAAAGCTTGTCTCCTTGAGGATAGAGATAATAACATGAAGTAGAAGATGTTGCCTCACATATTTCCTTTGATATATTTATTCTTTAACGTAAATGGGAAGAAAGCTAAAGAAAGCTAAAGAAAGGGAGGAGAGACCTGCAATCGTGCAGGTAGTGGTGGTAAGATTCAAGGGCATTGATAACTAGTGGTAGAGGATGTATGAGAGGAGAGGCACGGATAGAGAGAAGAAAGTAGCATTGGAAGGGAGAGATTGGATGGAGACTCCAAGGAAAGAGGGAGAGATATGATGGGTTGATGAATAATTTTGGTATTTTTTAAGAAAAAGGGTGGATCCTTAGTGAAACCAGGGGATTATTGTTTGCACACCCCTTTTACTATTTACATACTCCTATTTTCTAAAGTGTTGAAATTGCCTCCAAGATTCTCTCTCCTCTCCATACACAACTATAGTATTACCTTCTCCTTATTCTCATGACTAGAATTTTGTTCATTTTGGGTCATTGTTGTTTTCTTTATAGTTGGAGAACACCTGAGTATAATATTATGAACAAAGAAAAATAAAAGAATAAAAAGAAGAGGAGGAAGAATCAAGAATAATAAGTATGATCTAGATGCTCACCAATATCATATATGGTACCGTAAGATACCCAATAAAGAGGCTTATGCTTTTTGAACCCAATCGTAGATTTTATGCTAGTCATAGTACGTTTTCGATAAGATCCTTGATACTGCTCTATAAAGATTCACTGCTCTAGAAAGATTCACGATTCCTTCGAAAAATAAAGATTTTACCATTTTCATTTTTAATATAAAAAGAAAGATGAGATAAGTAGTGCATTAAGACAAGAACCCTCGATTCAAACATTGAACTGAACATTCTTTGATAGACTCCGTGAATCCGGATCGGATCACCTCATTTCTTCATTCTGCCCCTCCAGCTGTGGAGCGGATACGGCATTCTGATCCGCACAATATCAAATTGCATTGTAGGCATGACGAGATTAATTGTTTTGATAACGAAGGAATCAGAACCTTATTACAAATGAATTGATTTTCTGCTAATTCCTTTCTTTTCTAAAAACCACTTCGTTTCTTGGTGTCAAAAAATAGGATGGTACAAAGGTTGAGAATCTATTCCCTTTTTCTCCCCCAACAGGTCTTGGAGATTTGTAATGCTTACTCTCAAACTGTTCGTTTATACGGTGGTGATATTCTTTGTTTCGCTCTTCATCTTCGGATTCCTATCTAATGACCCAGGACGTAATCCTGGACGCGAGGAATAAAGAATAATGTATTTTTCCTTTCCTTTTTTTATTTCTCAATCCATCTTCTTAACTTAGGATTTGATCTATTCCATAGATTTCATTTAGATAAATGAAACCATCAATTCAACCAAGCCAATCAGGATTTCTAGAATTATAAAGATAAATATCAAGTGGGCAGGGTTAGCAAAGGGAGAGAGAGATTCAAACCTTTGGTACAAATAGCTCATACAATAGATTAGCAATCTACTGGTTTAGTCCACTCAGCTATCTCTCCAAATTGCAAAAAGGAATAATTCAAATGTGATGCAACATGTGAAGTAAATATTGACTTGATTTTATTTTTTATTAATTTCCATTAATTGGATAAGAAACCCATTTATACATCCATTCAAAATGGAAATCTCTAAAGGAAAGAAAGATCCCTCTTTGATTTTCTTTCACCTAAAAGTTTTTTTTTTCTCCCAGCTTAGCTAGGCACGATCAGACCATTTCCTAAAATGGAAAACTTCATTTAATATGTTATTGAAATTGAAGCCACAACAAGGGCTATTTCTATTTCTCTGATATAAAGGAAATTGATTACATTATTATTCCTCCTTGTAAACACCCTAATTTTTTTTTAAGCATATCCAAGTATGCTCTCGAAATTTTGAAAATAGGTTTGTTTTAAATCCCTGATTTCAATGAAAACGATGAATTTCAAAAAATCCTTAAAATAAAGATTTCTAAATCAAAGGTTTTTAAAATTGAAGTTAGGGAATCAAATTTTGAAACAAGAAAAAGGATGAAAGCCAGGTCAAGTAGGGATAAAGATGAATCATCCCGCCGAAGATTCAGCGAAGATCAAGGCAACTGTTTGGTCAAGCTTACATCAAACAGGGACCGAGCTCATGTAGACCCAAACGAAGCAGGAAACAAGGTTACTATAGCCAAGCCCACCTTGGCCAAGCCCACTTACCTTGACCAGACCAATGGGGACTCATCTAGGTAAGGCTCCATGAAGAAGGGTACTTGGCTCGACCGATAGAGGCTCACCTAGCCATGAAGGATCACATCTAGTCAAAGGATGCACCCGGCTCCACCAATTCAAGTCAAGGCTAGTACCCTAAGCTGACCCATGCCATGAACCAAGCCAAGGACTTCATCAAACATGACACAAGACTGCCCCAAGTTGGACTTAGACGAACCATATCGAAGTGCATCCAACCGACTACACCAAGGCAAGACTGCATCAGGCTAGATCAAGCCGACGGGTTTGCACCAAGGCTAATCGACCATTCCCAAGTGCACCTAGCCGACCGAACTCACCTTGGTTGGGCTAGCATTGACTAAAGAGGGCCACCAAGGGTTCACGTGAAGGCCATGTGGCCAGCCCAAGATTGGATCACGGGTTGGACTACAAAGACCCACCCATGTCCAACTCATGGAAGGCTCTAGGCCTTCCCCCTTGAAACCTATAAAAGGAGATCTTGGGGGTTGTTTCTAGCATTGGAGGCATTAAAGGACATGTATAGGGAGCCTAAGAGAGAGAGAGAGAGAGAGAGAGAGAGAGAGAGAGCAAGAGAAGGGAGAAGAGAAGGAAGGAACAAGTCCTTCCTACCTCATCTACAATCTGGTGCCCATTAAGGTTCGATTTCAAGGTCTAATTCCTTTCTCTTGCTTATTTCAATCTCTTTATTTTTATTCAATTAAAAGAGGTCGTATTATTAGAGCATTGTCTCCCCCATGATGTAATAAGAGTAGTAATGTTGTCCATTTTATTCCTTTACATTTACGCATGCTACATGTTTGATTTCAAGTTTCTCTACCTCTCTATATGATATATTTCTTATATCTTCTAATCCCCTCTATGCTTAAACTATAAAGATATTTAAACTCATTTTTCTTTAGTCATTTGCTGTGATTAGTCTTTAATTTCGGACGAATGCATTCACGTATGTTTTAAACACAGAAATTATGTTTTAGCATCTTGCATATGTCTGATGTCATATTTTTTATTTCCGTATATCTTCTCCAAATAATTTGAAATTGTGTACACCGAATCCTCACACACAAGCCAACATAGAATAAAATTTTCAAGAAATTTAGGGTCGTGTAGTAACATAAATAAAATAGGAGAAGATCGGACAAATTCATAACTAAGTGTTACTTGTCTGTGTTTCCTAAAATAGAAGTTAGGTAATCATCCCATAACTCTATCTAGAGTGAGTCAAATCTCTTGAAACTAATTGCATTAGAAATCTGATATCCATAACTTTTCAACTTCTAAATTTATAAAAATCGGAGCTCTATGCACTGAAATATAGAAGTTTCTTTAGACCTCTATATTTCTGTAACAAATCAGTTTTGAACACTTGAGCAAAGGCATTTCTTGGATTTAATTTTGTAAAATCATAATATATAAAAATAAAATAAAAATTGTTCCACGGGCAACACATTCTTGCCTACATATTGTAAAATTTTAATGAATTTTGGAGATCTTGAAACTATTTAAAAAAAATAAGGAAATAACCTTTGAAAACAGAACCAGTTTCTGTTTTTCAGAACTTGAAAGGTTTTTTATTCCTTAGATCAAGTGCACTTTTTGTTTGATTCAAATTGACTATAAAGTGAATTTTGGAAATTCACACTTTATTCAAATCAATTCTCAAAGCGTCTAGGTTGACCCTTGAGCATCGATTCAAAAAAGCCTACGACGAAAAGATCTCGCTTTCCCACAATCGCTACACGAAGTCAAAAATACAACTTTGCTAGTTTAAGTGAAACTAACTAGCATACTCGCGCAAATGACGTAGGTTGAAAACTTATTTCAAGTCTCTACATAGACTTTGGAATAAAATTTTCATATCTACGAAATTGGCACACCCGGTAGGGCTCGGGTCTTTAAGGATTGAGTATGCTTGATGTCGATTTCTCCAAACTCACTTTTTTGAAAACTTTTGGGTGTTTAATCCATCTTTTGTGAACAAGTTGATTCTTTTATTCAAAATAATGTCAAGTTCGGAAGGGCCATGTGAGGTCTCAAGCCGAAACTCATGCTCTATAAGTCGAGTTTTAAAAAGAATTTCAAAAGGATATTTCAAAAACTGGGAGGATTCGCTTGTTTTCCTAAAAAGAGAACTCAAAGGCATAGAGAAAAGAATTGTCGCATTGAGCTAAGAGGTCGATGCGGTTGAATCTTGTTCCTCTCATGGAAAACAAGCGAGGGTGAATAGGAGACTTACTCATGCAAGAAACACCAAAGTGACCTCTAGGTTTGAAGAGGAACCATAGGCAGAGTCCTTTACTATTAAAGATAGAAAGACCCTACAACAGTTATTAAAGGGTCAAATTAAGGAGAAAAGAGCTTACTCACTATCAGATTTTCTACCTTTTGATTATTAAACCGATAGTGATGATGAGATACCGAGTTTCTATCAGTACGACGGAAATAGACATCCTAGATCCCATCTCCAACTCTTTTCTCGAAAGGCCTATAAAAAGAAAAGAGACTTTTCAAAATGGGTGTAATGGTTCCCCCATTCTCTCAAGGAGAATGCATCAAAGTGGTTGACTTCTTATGACTTGAGCCAATTCATTAATTTTAAAGATTTGACGAATTGTTTCATGCAATGATTTTCCCATAATGTGAAAGTCACCCCACTCTAAATACCTTGAGAGACACCAAAGAGGCACCTAATGAAGATGCACATGCATTCATCATTAGATGGAGGTCACTTTTGTGCCAAGTCAAGGAGCCCATATCCGAGGGGTGTGTAGTAATGCTCATCTTAGAAAATTTTAAAACGGATTTAAAAGCATTCATCTCCTTCCATGAGATCTTAACTTTTCAAAAGATGATAAAAAAGGTTTCACTCTTCAAAGCAAATTTAAAAAAGGGAGTATATGAAGATCTGTCAAAAACCCAGATTTAAAAAACTCAGGGCATACGGGTCACATGCATTGGAAGGAGGGGTGAAAACCCAAAAAGTGGTAAACGTCCGAGTAGAGCCAAGCTCGGTCGGACCCTCCAAACCCTCTAGACAAAAATTGTTTAAAAAGGATAAAAAAAAAGTTCGAGAAAAGGCAATTCACTCACCTAGGACAACCACTCACGGAAGTCCTAGACATATTGTTAACCCAAGGTCTCATCAGTCTCCCGACCATTCCCGAAGGGGCACCCCTAAAGAGAAATTTGTCAACGATTTTTGCAAGTATCATAAGTTCAAAAAACCATGATACAAATAAATGTTTTTCTCTCCAAAACAAAATCGAGGACTTGATCGATCAAGGTAGGCTTCACGTCTCGGAAGAACCGGGGTCCTCCCAAGCTATACTCAAAGAGTCATTTTCCAATCATGTAAGCACGTGCAGGAAAGAAAAAGAGGTATGCCTTCTTCCACTCCAAACTCATGGGATTGAGCATGCATTGCATACGGTTCACATTACTTATCACACACCACTCACTCTTGTAATAAAAAAAGACAAACAAGTAGTTATCCGGGGAGCGCTTAGAATCCCACCCTCAACTAGAGCCCTTATAGAAATTTGCGGTACTCCAAAGCATCAAAATAGAGCCAAGTTAAGAATGAGTCTTAGGTAGAGTGTAGGTGAGGTGACTAGATCCAAAAGGATCTATCAACCCCCACACTTAGCTAAACAAAGTAGCAAGGAAGTGGTCATTTTGCCTGACCCTTCGAAAGCATGCATCCCTAATGCATCTCATGGCATGAATAAGGGTAAAAGTGTTGTATTAACCCCATATGATTTGGAACTTTATCTTTCAAAATTTTTCATAAGCATGTCTATTTTAGAGTTGATACAAACCTCACCTAAACATAAACAAGTCTTAGAGAGAATCCTAGAGAAAGCCAAGGTTAACACTTCCATAACTCCTGAATCACTATCTTTCTTGGTCCCTCCCATCTTTGCTAAGGCTCCAATCTTTGCCAAAAACCTCCAATATAGAGGTCTTCCAAAAAGAAAAGGAAAAACAAATCCTTAAAAATAGAGGTCTTCCCTTTAAAAGAAAAGCCAAAGCTCGAAAAAAGAGTAAATTTCCTACATCCCCTACAGCTTATCCCAATGGAGAAAGGTTTTAACATTAAAATCCCAGAGTAAGAATAGGATCTAGTTATTTGGATTTCATTTTGTTTGAGAATTAGACTTTTGTTGTGTGGGAAATTGAATTTTGAAATGTCATTCAAAATTTCCTACAAAACCTCCGCTAAGTAGTGGGTATTGAAACCCGAATGAGGGGAAATATGAGAAAATAAAAATTCTTTTGATAGAAACTAAAAAGGAGTTCCTGTTTGAAAAGAAATTTTGAAAACCTAAAACATCAAAAGAAACAATATGGGATTATCTCACTTGGGGTAGCCGATATTCACAGGCTTCTCCTCAAGCTCATGAGTGAGTCTATAAACACAACACTCCATCCATATCACACACCATGCATGCATCAAAAGGTTAGACATGCATGATCATGTTAAGACTAGTGCGTAGTATAAGTCAAGTCCCCTTCGGCACAAATCCCCTTCCTTCACAAAAATCCAAGAAAATGGATACTATGAAAAGAAGGAAGATCCATACTCTCAAGTCAAATTTTGAGAAGAAAGATCAAAAGGGGTGTTTCCTTCTTTGCCATTATCTAAATAAATTTTGATTAATGTCAGAGAGGGGCATCTGTAAACACCCTAATTTTTTTTTTAAGCATATCTAAGCATGCTCTCGAAATTTTGAAAATAGGTTTGTTTTAAATCCCTGATTTCAATGAAAACGGTGAATTTCAAAAAATCCTTAAAACAAAGATTTCAAAATCAAAGGTTTTCAAAATTAAAGTTAGGGAATCAAATTTTGAAACATGAAAAAGGATAAAAGTCAGGTCAAGTAGGGATAAAGATAAACCATCCCTGCCAAAGATTGAGCGAAGATCAAGGCAATGGTCAGGTCAAGCTTACATCAAACAGGGACTGAGCTCATGTGGACCAAACGAAGCAGGAAGCAAGGCTACTATGGACAAGCCCACCTTGGCCTTGGCCGAGCCCACTTACCTTGACCAGACTAATGGGGACTCATCTAGATAAGGCTCCATGAAGAAGGGCACTTGGCTCAACTGATGGAGGCTCAATTAGCCATGAAGGATCACATCTAGTCAAAGGATGCACCCGACTCCACCAATTCAAATCAAGGTTGGCACCCTAAGCTGCCCCATGCCATGAACCAAGCCAAGGACTTCATCAAACATGACACAAGGCTGCCCCAAGTTGGACTTAGACGAACCATATCGAAGTGCATCCAACCGACTACACCAAGGTAAGACCGCATCAAGCTAGATCAAGCTGACGGTTTGCACCAAGGCCAACTGACCATTTCCAAGTACACCTAGCCGACCAAACTCACCTTGGTTGCATGAAGGCCATGTGGCCAGCCCAAGATTGGATCATGGGTTGGGCTCTAAAGACCCACCCATGTCCAACTCATGGAAGGCTCTAGGCCTTCCCCCTTGAAGCCTATAAAAGAAACTCTTGGGGGTTGTTTCTAGCATTGGAGACATTGAAGGACATGTACAGGGAGCCTAAGAGAGAGAGAGAGAGAGTTGTAACAAGAGAGAGAGGAAGAGAGGGAGAGAAAGAGAGAGAGAGAGAGAGAGGAAGAGAAGGAACGAGTCCTTCCTACCTCATCTATAAGCTAGTGCCCATTAAGATTCGATTTCGAGGTATAATTCCTTTCTCTTGCTTATTATAATCTCTCTTTATTATCATTCAAATAAAAGGGGTTGTATTAATGGAGCATTGTCTCCCCCCATGATGTAATAAGAGTAGTAATGGTGTCTATTTCATTCCTTTACATTTATGCATGCTATGTGTTTGATTTCAAGTTTCTCTACCTCTCTATATGATATATCTTCTTATATTTTCTAATCCCCTCTATGCTTAAGCTATAAAAATATTTGAACTCATTTTCCTTCAGTCATTTCCTATGATTAGTCTTTAATTTCGGACAAATGCATTCATGTATATTTTAAACACAAAAATTTTATTTTCAACATCTTGCATATGTATGATGTCATATTTTTTATTTCCGTATATCTACTCCGAATAATCTGAAATTTTGTACACCGAATACTCACACTCAAGACCAAAGTGAATAAAATTTTCAAGAATTTTAGGGTCGTGCAATAATGTAAATAAAATAGGAAAAGATCGAACAAATTCAAAACCAAGCCTGTCCTGCCTGTGTTTCCTACAATAGAGATTAGGTAATCATCATATAACTTTATCTGTAATGAGTCAAATCTCTTGAAATTAGTCTGATTGGAAATCTGACATCGATAGCTTTCCAATAAGACTAAATTCATAAAAATTGAAGCTTCGTGCACTGAAATACAGAAGTTTCTTTAGACCTTTGTATTGATGTAATAGATCGGTTCTAAATGCCTGAGCAAAGGCCTTCCTTGCATTTAATTATATAAAATTAAAACACAAAAAAATAAAATAAAAATAGTTTCAAGGTCTCCATATTCGTTTCTACATACTATAAAATTTTCATGAATTTTGGAGATTCCTAAACTGTTTAAAAAAATCAGGAAACAAGCTTTGAAAACATAATCAGTTTCTGTTTTTCAGAACTTGGAAGGTTTTTCATTCCTTAGATCAAGTGCACATTTCGTTTAATTCAAATTCACTATAAAGTGAATTTTGGAAACACACACCTTATTTAAATCAATTCTCAAAGCATCTAGGTTGGCCCTTGAGCACCAGTTCAAGAAAGCCTAAGACAAAAATATCTCGCTTCTCCACAATCGCTACACGAAGTCAGAAATATAACTGTGCTAGTTTAAGTTAAACTAGCTGGCACGCTTGCACAAATGACGTAGGTTGAAAACTTATTTCAAGTCTCTACATAGACTTTGGAATAAAATTTTCACATCTACACTCCTTTAATTCATTTCATCGTTGTTTTTTATTTACTGGAATGTAAAATGCATATATATGTTCTCGATGACCTCAACTCAAGAGACAAACTTTGTTTGAATAAACCCTTGAGAAAAAAGGTAGAACTATAACTTAACTCAACACAAAACTCACAAACCACCTAGCCTACCACTTTCACCTCTACTCCACCTCCCCCTACCCTACCTATTGTAAGGGGCATTGTTGGTTAACAATTCCAACTCCATCGAATAGTTTCACTACTTCTCCTTCTGCGAGTGTCCCACAAAAGATTTGAGAATGGTCACCCAGTAACACATTTTTGTAGTACAAAGCTAGCTCAAAAGGTAGAGAGTACCCTATAACCAACCCCCACATATATTATCAACAACATTGTTTTTTTACATCCTCACTCAATGCAACTATTACATGTATTTCTATAGGTATTAGAGTTTGATAACATATATAAGACAAACATGTAAGAATTTTTTTATGTTTTCAATATAATTTCTTATATGGTCTATAATGGTTGTATATACTATAATTTTTAGGTATAAGCTATTTTTTCTTGAGGTTATCTGATTTATATCTTCTGAGAAGAATTTTTCTATAGCCATCACTTTTATAAGTACAAAAAAGAAAGATAATTATGTTTGGGTATTGAGGTGTGAGAGAGTTTTGAATTCCAAAAAGGTTTCCATGTGTAATTTGAAATGATCGTGATCTGATATTATTGAATACCATTCAATTCATATTTTTGGATTCAACATGGTTCTTGCGTAGATGGCACATTGCAAAAAATATTGAAATATTTACTGTGAAATTGACAAGAAATAAACTATGATGGGTACATTTAGTGCAAGTTGAAAGAAGATCATCTACTCATCATATAAGAGTAGTTATAACAAAGCAATGGAGGTATTATAATTTAAGAGGAAAAAATTTCTTGTTCTATACTCTTATATTAAAGAGAAATAATTGAACCTGTATAAGGAAAAAATCATCTCAATATTGACCTATAAGGTAACTCATTATAATGCTCATACAACTAATAGGTATGTAAAGCTAATTGCTCATGTGTATGTATATTGTTTGTGGTGAATATTGTAATGATTATTCTATAATAGTGGATAGGGTGGAGAGTACATTTCTTGGTAGATTAACTAAGAGTTTCATATATTTTAGAAACAAATATATGTGTTGATCAAGTTGTAAATTACATAATTCAAGAAGTCAGTTGAGGAATCTCAAATCACACTAAACATTATATTAACATAACATAAGATATTATAGCAAATATGCAAAGAACAATATCTTGACTTGGTTGTTAAGGAGTACAATCGTATCGAGATGGTAAGTTTAGACCCAGCTACATGTTGGTGTATATTACATTGTTCACATGGGTTGTCATTTACTCACGAGATCAACTATATGTGTATATTCTTAAATATGGTGAATCAATATAATTGTCAATAATTAATCTATTTTAAAGAAAACTGGATATGGAAGTGGATGTGCCCCACACTACTGATCACGAAAGAGAGGAAATATGAACATATATGTTGGGGACCGTTTGGAGGAAGCTAATGCACCATTCAAATCAAGATAAATTTATTAAAATGTTGGATGAGGAGTTGAGTTCTGAGTACATGATTCTATAGGAGTCATACATTCATCATTGTAAAGGGACACTATGTAATATATCTACATAGAGGGATTTGTGAGTTTGAGGACAAAGGTTTGTGGACATTTGATAGTGTGAGGCCTCTTCGGGGTGGGTCCTTCCTTATGAGGGAGTTGTGATCCTCTTTTAAATATCATTCTTCCTACTTCACATGTTGTCTTTCCTATTAAGAAGAACATTTTGAGACAACAAAGACTTTGGATATTCATATGAGACATATTAGTGAATGACTCGTGAATGTTGTTAGAGATGAAAATTGTAGGTATCTAAGTCATTAACAAACTTTTTGGATTGAAAAAAAATGGTATTATAAAGCTCCAAAAGAGTACTTGAAGGAAGTGGTATATTTGTGTGACATATACTCATGAATTTTTATGGAGGAGAGTGGTGTTTATATTGCTATTGCATATTCATGTCAGGCATGGGCTGGTTCTTCTCTAATCGATGAAACATAGCATTAATACTCCTCTCCACGAGATATATTAGTGAATGACTTGGTGAATATTTATACCACACTTTTGTCATTAGCATTAGGCAGTGCATGAAAAGTTGTGAGGAATGCTTGGTACATATGCTATCATTATTCAACACGATATTTTTTAATGATAATGATAATATCTTTAAAGTACATAGATATTATTTAAGTGTTTAGCATATTTAACTTGTAACTTATCTTCTCTTGTACTCTATTTTTTAGCTACACGTGGTTGATGACTATATGATACCTCCTATCTTTCTATCTTAGTAATGATACTGACATTAAAAAGTCAAGAATTGAGATCAACCCTTTCACATATGTATTGAGATGTACATATGAATAAGAGGACTAGGAGATAATATTGTACATGACATTGAGGACAACAATTAGATGTCTTTATATTTTGTAAATGTAACAATTTCTCAACTTCAATCCAATTTATTCAATTATGCATTTGTTTAATTATACTGAGGGCAAAGAGTGAGAAACCAAAATGTCTTTCCTTACTGTAAACACCCAAAATTTAAAATGTTTTCAAAACTCCTAAATTTCGAAAGTCAATTTAAAGCCTTTATGAACCTTTAAATTCAAAAACCCCAACTTTTAAAGTTCAAGTCTTTTTGAGGAATATTTCAAAAGAAAGGTTTTAAATTCAAGTTAAAAAGCTCATGGATTTCAAAACAGATCAAACCAACAGGTAAGACCCAATCCAAATCCAGCTCGAGACCAAGTCAAAAAGTGAAGCATGGGCCAATTCTATCCTCTCCAGATGCATATCCCCTTCAAATAACAAAGCCTATTGAAGAAGATACGAAGATCAAATTGGGATAAGAAGATCACAGGCGGATGGGCCCAAAATTGTGGATTGAATAAAGCTTCATTAGGCAGTTCATTTCAAAGCAATCCAATTTCAAATGCTTGGATAAGAGGGGGTTGAGCTCATGATGAATCAGTTCAAATCAAAAGAGGCAATTCAAATACATGTACACGGCCAGGATGAACCATATCATATCAAGTAAAATGGGTTGCAAGAATCACCAAGGTTCATCATGTGATTGAGCCAAAACAAATCAAGCTCATGGGCCGACCAAGCAAGAGAAGTACACCCAATTAAACTTGGACAAGACCGAATCCACCCTAGGAACTAGCCCACATGAGGTTGGTCCATATCATCATAGAAGAGACCGAGTTTATGGGATTGAATCAAGTCATATGATCAAGCCAAAATGAGTTGATTTCATAGCATCATAGGCCGGCCAACATGGTGCAACCGGCTGAACCAAAAGGAGTCGATCCAAGCCTAGAAACCAGCCCACATGGGGCTGGTCCATTCCATCACAAAGGGGACCACCATGTGGACCAAGGAGCTGGACATGGAGCTGATCCAACCCACCCCAAAGAAGGGCCTAGAACTAGCCCCTTGGCCTATAAAACGGGCCAACGGGGGGGCGGGTTCATCATCTTGCTCATTGTGGGGAATTGGAGGCTAGTTAGGAGAGAGAAGGGTTGGTTTTGGGCTGAGAAAAGAGGTGTTATACAATAAAAAACGTGGGCTGCATGAGGCTTAGGAAAGAGGGAAAGAGAGTGGGGCAGAACTAGGCTTGAGTGAAAGAGAGTTTGAAGCAAAAAGAAGAAAAAGATAGTGGTCAGATTCCATTCTTGGAACCTCCAGCCAATTGTGCAAAATGTGTAAGTATTCTTCAAATTTTGATTCTAAACTCTTCTTCTCTATTCATTTAATTTGATATGGGGTTGTATTAATGGAGCATTTTCCCCCCACGTTGTAATAATGCTTAGAGTTGCAGAATTTTTATTTCCTTGTTGAATTGTCACTCTCACACACATGCACTCTACATGTTTGATTATGTGATTCTACCCCAATATACTCTATAAATATTTTATACTCTCTACCCCCTCTATGCTTAAGTTTATATGAATATTTCCTTTTATTTCCTTCATGATGTAGAGTTGTGGCAATTTCAATTCGTGTGAGTTTAATTCGTGATGTAGAGTTGTAATTTCAATTCGGGTGAGTTTTGCATCATGTATGTTCTTAAAAACCTTAAACTAAACTTTCTCATCTCTATATATGTTGTTTGCTATGTTTTTAATTCTCGAATCCCTACTTCAATTAATCCAAAATTTTGTCCACACATTCTACACACACAACCCATTCTTAATAAAATTTTCAAGAATTTTAGAGTTGTACAACTATGTAATTAAAATTGGGCAATATCGAGTTAATACTTGTCCACTGTCTAAATATTATGTTTTTCTACAATAGAGTCTAGGTTTTCATCTCATAAGTCTGTCTGTAGGCCTCCCAATCAGTTTAATTTTAATTCATTGGAAAGCTGACATCAATAGCTTTCCAGTAATATTAAATTCATCAAATTTGGAACTCAAATCACCGAGATATAGGCTCATATTTGAGTCTATGTATTTCTGTAATAGGACAGTTTCAGGTACCTGAGTAGGAGTATTTCATTGATTTAATTCTATTTCAATACAACTCCGAATTAAGATTTGTAAAGTGTTACAGATCCTTCACATCACTGGATAAGTCCTATAAAAAGTTGGTGATTTTTGGAGGTTTGTAAAACATTAAGATTGATTCGGGAAACAAGCCCTGAAAACAAAACATTTTGTTTTTCAAGACTTTTCATTTCCAAGCCTTAATTCAAAGTGCACTTGTTTCTTCTTTGGAAAACACTAAATCTTTACGTGAATTTGAATCTTTCACCTATGATTTTGAAATTTCTAAGCGCTTAGGCTGATCCTTGAGCATCGGTTCAAGAAGGCCTAAAGCGAAAAGATCCCGCTTAGCCACAATCGCCAAAAAGTCAGATTTTATTAAAAACTTTGCTAGTTTTTGCAAACTAACTAGCACGCTCGCGCATCATGTAGATAAGAAATTATCATTTCAAGTCTCT